>CM040120.1:202304540-202696926 GCA_022559845.1 Amorphophallus konjac | reverse complement strand
AATTCCCATGGACAGAGCAATCTGTAGCCGATTATTTAGGGCTTCATATTCTGCTTCATTATTTGTGCAAGGCCTATTTATTGAACAATATGTATATATGACTTCTCTTTCTGGAGATTTCAGGACTATGACTGCCCCTGTCCTGACTCTGGCTGACCTAGTTACTGGGGTGTCAATTCTGGATGCGCCGTCAAAGTATAGCTGCCACAATAAGGGCCGTACTTGGCTGACTTCTAGGGTCTTATCTTCAGGAAGCTTTGGCTCTAGCGGAAAATCTTCTAGTACTGGGTGCTCAGCGAAGAAGTCTGCAATGGCTTGGCCTTTGACTGCCCTTTGCGGCACGTAGGAGATATCAAACTTCATTAGAATCACCACCCATTTGCCTAGGCAGCCTTTGAGTGCCGGTTGGGACATGATATATTTAAGTGGATCCTCCTTGGAAATCAGCTTTATTTCATGCGACAACATATAATGTCAAAGTTTCTTGACTGCGAAGACGAGTGCTAGGCAGATCTTCTTAATAAAGTTGTATTTCTCCTCAGTTCTGACTAATCTCCGACTGAGGTAGTAGAGGGCTTGTTCCTTTTCTTCTTCATTATTCTGGGCTAGCATTGCCCCCAGAGAGTTGTAGGTGGCTGCTATGTAGAGGATTAGCGGCTGTCCTTTCACCGGCGCACCAACCACTGGAGGAGTCTTCAGATAATATTTTAGCTTGTCGAAGGCTGTCTGGCATTCTTCGTCCCAATAAAAGGGAACATCTTTCATCATTAGCTTGTGAAAGGGATGGCATCACCCTGACAAGTTAGATATAAACCGCCAAATGTATGTCAGGCGGCCTTGTAGAGATCTCAGCTCAGAGAGGTTCCTTGGCGGAGGTAACTCCTGGATTGCCTTGATTTTTGAGGGGTCTATTTCAATTTCCCGATATCTGGCAATGAATCCCAATAACTTTCCGCTCGATACTCCGAACGCACACTTCATGGGGTTCATCCTTAATTCATACTGCCTGAGCCTCTGAAACACAACTCGGAGGTCCTGCAGAAGGTCTTCTTTCTTTCTACTCTTGACCACCAGGTCATCTATATAGCACTCGACCTTGTGGTAGAGCAGTTCATCAAATATTCTGGTCATTGCCTGCTGGTAAGTTGTGCTGGCGTTCTTCCGTCTTAACGGCATCCTCTTGTAGTGATAAATGCCCTTGGGAGTTCGGAAGGTGGTGTGGACCCGGTCATGTCCCGCGATACATATCTGGTTGTAGCCAGACGACCCGTCCATAAATGACATAGCTTCATGGCCAGTCGTGGCGTCAATCATGACCTCCGTTATTGGTACTAGAAAGTCATCCTTAGGGCAGGCCTTGTTCAGATCTCAGAAATCAACACATATCCGGATCTGCCCATTCTTCTTTTTCACGGGCACGATATTAGCCAGCCCCGTGGCATATTGATTTTCTTCGACGAAACCCACGTCAATGAGCTTGTCAACTTCTTTGCATATTTGAGTGATGAGCTCTGGCCTCATGTGCCGCAGTGGCTGTTTCACCGGCTTAGCTTCAGGGCTTATGGCTAGCTCATGCTGTGAGACTGCGGGGCTCAATCTTGGCATTTCCTTGTAGGTCCAGGCAAAGCAATCCCGATATTCTTGTAGCAGCTAGATGTACAGCCTTTGTTCTTCAGTAGATAACTGGGCATTGAGGAAGGTCGGCCTAGGGTCATCCTCATTTCCCAAGTTGACTTCTATCAGTTCATCGACTGTGGATTGGCCTCCGTCTTCTATCTCCGGTGGTGCCGGCTGGAGGTCGATAAAGTTAGGTATATCATCTTCGAGGTCGAGAACCTCGATCTCTTCATTCTGCTTCATCTGAGCTTCATCAAGAATCTCTGATTCGGCCGGTAGTGGCTGTGTGAATTGCTCTGCTAGCGAATCCACCTCAGTTGTAATTTTGAGGGGTGAGTCAACAGCCTCATCCCCTGCTGACGGACTTGCAGTCATTAAGGACTGGTGATTGTTTATTACCGAGCTAGAGTAGCATTGCCACTTCACGGTACAAGTTGAGAAGGTCCCACCCTCTTGGATCATCATATCTTCAGTGGAGGTAGCCTTTTCTTTTCTGGCAGCCTTCATCTCTTGATCAGGATTGGAAGAAGCTTCCCCGCTTGGTTCGAGAGGTGTCGACATCATTATCAGAGGAGGGCCACTTGAGGGAGGTAGCTCTACTTCGTCAATATCTTCAGCTTCGCTACTGCTAGCCGTGTCGAATTCGGCTTGAAGAGTTGCTTCCTCAGGATTGACCTGCTCCCAACACCGGTAGGGGAATATGGTTTCCGATTCCAAGTCTCTTGGTCGAGCTGGTTCAATATGTTCGGCTTCTGCTGTGTGTTCATTGAAAGTTGCCCCCAGTGAGTGATCCTCAGTCGGGTAGAAAGCGGAGATGGTGTCCACTTCATAGCGCCCACTGTAATAGTATTCCTCGAGGGTGAAGCCTAACCCTGGGTGCTGAGAGACACGTTTCATCTCCTTGTTCAGGCTTGCGGGATACCACTGCTTCTGGAACGCTTCTTTCTTCTTGCGAGGCTGGCCAGAGGGGATGTGCTTTTTTTGGAACATCTTGGCCATCCGATTTGTTATAAATGCCAATCCCTGAACGGGAACAGAGGGGTCTTCTATATCTTTAGGCAGATGACAATCAGTATCCTCCTGTGTAGGGTGCTCCTCAACTGTGTAAAATAAGCTACTGGGACCATCTATCTGTGCCACCTCCCAAGCTTTGAAAGGATCGATAGTAATATTATCGAGGCCTAGAATTGGCTTGGTAAGGCCATCCGGGATCCCGATGTGGTCGTGCTGCTGGTCGGCCTTGGCTTCATTAGCCTCAGGGTAGATGGCGGGAGGTTCTACCCTACCCACGTCCCCAGTGACGGCGATGTGTGAGACCGTCTTGGTATTAACATACCCGAGCGGCGGCAGAGGGAACCAATCGGTGTCGGGGGTTCTTTTTGATGCGTTGGAAGTGGTCTTGGCTTATGAGGTCTTCTGTGACCGTTCTGCATATAGAGGGGCGTTCGCCAGGTGACACTCGGACACCTCGAATGGGTGGAGATCAACAAATACTCTCTCCTCCTTCCCTTCCAGGTTGTATTTGATGCACTGGTAGAGCGTAGAGGGCTCCACCATGTTCTCATGTAGCCAAGGATGGCCAAGCAGCGCCTTGTACGAGGTGCGGGAATCGATGAGATGAAACTGCACCCTCGCGACAAAGTCCACCAGAGTGAGTGTGAATTCTGCTACTCCTAGCGACACTTCACACTTTTGGTTGAAGTCGGCAATACGCATATCTCTGACCTTTTTGAGGCGCACGTTGAAGTAGTGCCCTTTGTTGCATCCCCTAGTTGGTGTCTGGTTTCAATGATATCAAAATGATTGTGTTTGTGTTTCATTGAGCAACATGTGTATATAGTGATTGAATGGTTGAGCTCCCATGTCATTTTATTTGATTAAGTGAGAGATTCATGTTCATCATATTAAAACCTTGTCATATGGTGAATGTGTTTTTGATGTTTGAATTGAGAGTCAAATACATGCTTGAATGTGTTCAATGATGTATTTTATATGTGAACAAGTTGAAATTGTTGATGCTTGATTCATGAACTTTGATTATGATCTAACCGCTTGTTTCATCATGTGGTTTCAGGTTAAGAAATCATGTTTGATCATCATGGGACTTTGGTAACATCTAAACATTTATTTTTCCCATGTATTTTTAGTGATTTGATAAGTTTTGAAACCCATACTGACATGGGTCGACCCCTGGGGTCGACCCGTGAAGCTTCTGGTTCGGACAGAAAGTTGTGACCCAGTGTGTAGGGGTCGACCCATGGGGTCTACCCACACAGCATGGGTCGACCCACACATCCATGGGTCGACCCATGGGGTCGACCCCTGGAAACTGAGTTTCCATTTCTTTCTGCCTTCCCTCTGGTTGTCCAGGGGTCGACCCATGGGGTCGACCCATTCCGGCACGGGATTCTCGGGAGCATCCGAAACCCAATGAAATCATGTCTAAACTTTACCAAACTACCCCCCAATAGTTTCTAATGTTATAGGGGGTTTCTAACATGTATTGGAGGGTTTTATGTGTCTTTTCTCCACTCCTCTATATATATGAATGCGAACTCCGAATTTGGAAAATGAGAAGCCCTAATGTATTTTGTTCTATCTTGTAGGTGGAGAAAAGGGACAAAGCAACCAAGGAGCTCTTGAGGAAGGTTATCATCTACATTCATGAAGATTTGGAGCTCGTGGTGGAAAAAGAAAAGAAGCGTCTCGAAGAGAGGAACAAGAGCATGCCAAAATCACCATCTTCCGACAACGAACCAAGAGGAACCGAAAAAATCGAAGAAGGGAGAGCTCTCTACATGCTATATCTTCTTCATTTCAGTCTTTAGACTTTGCTTGGGATTCATTGTATCTATTTGTCTAGGCTTCATACATTTCTGAAGGAATATTGTGTGTGGGTGTTCAGAGAAAGGGGTTCTCCGAGTGGTTTGTGTTGACGCATGTGTGTCGTGTAGTGCGGAGCATATCCGCGTGTGTGCTTAGGCATATTGTGGGGTGTGTTCCCCGTGTGTGGTTGGGAGTTTACTCCGTGTGATTGTGTAGGCATCGCCTTACGTGTGTGTGTTGGAGCTTAGCTCTGTGTGTGTGTGGGATTTATCCCCGGCTGTTTTATACAGTAGTGCAGCCTCACCGTTTGGTGAGGGGTGGACATAGGGAGCCCATCGTGGTCCCGAACCACCTTAAAAAATCCTCGTGCATTGTGGCTTGCATTGTGGTGGTTTGCTTTATTTTTCATATCTAATTATCCATTCGAGTGAGTACGATAAGATTGAGAGAATTAAGTCTATTCCAATTAGTTTAAATTCCTTCACTCTTGCTAATCTTCATAATTCCGCTGTGAGCTAGTAAATAGTTTTAATTGGACATAATTTTAGTAGAGGGTTCTATTCACCCCCCTCTAGAACCGTGTTCCTGCACTACGGGACCCAACAATCCTTCATATATCCTATATGGCAGGATGTTGACAAGCTACCCCCTGGATCCACCAGGATTCGTTTAGCTCCCAGCCATTCAGATGTTCTCTCATATACAGCGGCCTGTTGTGGCTGTAGTGGGGAGTAGCATCTCCTCCTACGTGAAGGTCACGTTGGCCTCCGACAGAGCTTCAGCCAGACATGTCTCATATTGGGCAGGTGTCTACAAAGCAGTAATAATCACCTTTCGGGTCTCTTCACTCAGAGAGAGGATTTCCAAATAGTGAATCTCACAGGGAGCTTTTTCAACAGCTTGACTACCCGGCTTCCTACTCGAACATTGGATAGTTTCATTTCTTCTGCCGACCTGGACTTGTGAGAGTCTTGAATTGTGGCCCCTGACAAGCCTGCTTCATCAGCTCTGAGGTTGCACCCTTCTGCTTGGGGTCGTCTCCTTACTGTCCCTCATTGCTACCGTCGAGCAAGCTTCTTCTTCATCCGGCAGTCCGAAAGCTTGCTGGAGCTGCAGGTGAGTGCCCCTAGTTTTAGGTTCGGCATCTTGGCATGGCTACTTTCCCTTTGACATCTTAAGAAATTCCAGGAAGGAGGGGGTGGTAGTGTTGCTCCCACTTTGGCTATATAGGCCCGACGGAGGAGGGATCTGGACTCCCTTGACCTCCGGAGGAGGTATCTTGTAGGGTTGTTCCCCCCTGAAGATAATATTGTGGTTGGCGGGCAGTTTGAGCCCCCATCTTCAGCCCGACTAGGTTGCATGTGCAGCAGTTGCGACTTCGGCCTGGCTTGCCCCGGCGACGGGTGTAAAGCATATTTCTTCTTCATCCTCTTCACCGGGCAAATTGAACAGACCAAAGAGGGTGTTACAAGAAAGGATTATATCCTTCGAGGCCTTGTTGGCCCATCTTTTCTTTCTTCGTCTTCTTTTCTTTTCTTCGGCTAGTGCTTGCCCCGAGAATAGGCTGCCATCTTTGTCCGATACTTTGTCAGCTCCTCTTCCTGCTTTAGTGGAAGCTGTTCTAATTCCTGCCACTGGACATAATCTCGTACCAGTAAAGGATCCAATTCGGGCTATACATATTCATCTAGCCCATTTATATAGTCTTGCAGCCGTCGGGCTTCTGGACTAATTTCCTTGACCACTGGTAATGGAATCTGCCTCCTCCGGTTGTGTGTAGGTATTCTGATAACTGCAGGTGGATTGGTCCACACAGGTGTTGCCACTGGCAAAGGAGGTCGTGGCATGGTGCCACGGATCTGCACTCCCACTTTCGGTCGAGATGTGCCTTTCTTCTTGATTTTTGTAGGGACTTGCTGCCATCCCTCTTGCTCTTTCATTGGGGCCAGAAAGTAGGCTTCATAGGTATGTTGAGTGCTGGCTTCTGCGGTCTCCTCAGGCAATGCCTGATATAGAGAGACCATGTTGACCACGGCTCTCCTCAGAGGCGCCTCATGCGGTTGTGGAGGGTCCACCTTGTACTCCCCCAAGTCTATCTCTTCCTTCTTCACCATGCCTTCAATGATGTCCTTGAAAACATAGCAGTCGTTAATCGGATGCCCCGAGCATCTGGTGGTAAGGGCAAAAATCTTAGGCTGTCTCTTCTTTTCAGGTCCTCCGGCCTCTTTGGCTCGGGCAGGGTGACCTTATCATACTGGGTAACCCAGTCAAACAAGATCTTGGTCTTCTCCTTCAGGTAAGAGTAGGCCTTCTTCATCTTGTCCGGGTGCGACGGACACTATTTGCCATCTTCGATTTTAGCAGGCTTAGGGGGAGCAGACTTCTTACCTTTCTCTTTTTGCTGTTCAAATGCCTTGATATTGAGGGCGTTCGCTTCTTTAGGCGCCTGGCGCCCCTCCTCTGCCTTGCCTTTTTGTGCAGTGGTAGTACTAGATGTCGGGACAGGTCTTGCCAGGAAGGCTTCTACCTCGGCTACAACATTGTAGGGCTGTTTGAAGATTTGTACAGCGTCCTCCTGGTGTGGGGGGCACTTGCATCTCATTCCGAGGTTTCTCCACCTCTTGATATATTCAAGGGCTGTCTCATCTGCCCTCTGCCTTGTTGAGTACAGTTCAGCCACCGTGACCTCCTGCTCGATGACGTGAAACCTTTCTCTAAAGTTCTTATGCATATCCGGTCAGTCGTTGATCGACCCGACCGAAAAGCTGGAGTACCATTCAAATGCGAGCCCCGTTAGCGAGGACCCGAAAATTTTAGTAGGTACGACTCGTCGGTGGCCAGATCGCCCATGACGGTCATGTAATAAGCGACATGCTCCTTCGGGGAACCCTTCCCATTGAACTTGTCAAACTTTGGTGGCTTACTGATCCCAGGAGTGAGCCACTTGGCAGCATGATGTGGCAGGCATGGCACCCTATAAGCATCGAATGCGACGTAGTCGCCTTCACTTCGTTCAGCAAGCTTTAGCTCGATCATCCTCTCTACCATCATCTTGTTCATGATAGTTGGATCAATCGGTTCTGGATAGAAATGTGCTCGCTACAGATAGGGAGTGACCAAGGTGGTCGCCTGCGGAAGAGGGTGCAGCAGCGGAGGTGTATGGTGCACTTGTGGCAGCACCGGTGGCATCAGCGGCTGTGATGGCCGTTGTTGAGTTGTCGTCAAGCTGGTTCTGTCGACTGAGGCGGTGTATAGAGTGGTGGGAAGTTGTTCTAGTTGACGGCTCCCCGTGATGACTCGGCCTGCATCTCAGGCTGCTTGGAAGCTGAGGTTTGCTCCGTCTTCTCTACAAGCTGCTTCTTCAAGAATTCTATCTCTTGCCGGTATTTCTGGAGTAACATCAATACCAATGGATCCATAGTTGCAGTGTTGTGAATGGCTTCTGTGGCTTCCCCTGACGCACCTTCAGGGAGGATGTCGAGCAAGACAACTTCTTCTTCTGCCATCACCACATTGGCGGTTAGGATAACAGCTTTGTCTTGTTCCAGGTGGTGGGCAGGGTTTTCTTTCCCTCGGCCGCCGCCAGCTTTTCTCTTACGGCTTCCGCCCTTCGAGTATTTGACCCCGGCCTTCGGCCAACCGAGCTAGCTCCTGAGGCTCCTCAGGTAAGCTTCCATAGTGGCCAGACACCCCAGCCATGTTGCAGGTGAAAATCTGCATCCTTCTTCTTTGTTTGCAAACCTCCTTGTTGCACTCTCTGGGAAGGTGAGCCTTTCAAACACAGAGATTCTTCTTCTTTCCTCCAGGTGGGGAGTAACTTCATCGGCTTGAATGTCCAAGCTGTCTTCATACCCATTGTCATCGACCGACGACGTCATTCTTCTTTCTTCTTCTTCTTCTTACATTGCCGTTGATGGGCAGTGATCTTCTTCACCACGGTTGCTTGCAATAGCCGTTGTTGGCCCAATGAGGGGTTTCCTAGTCCCCTAAAATAACTTCTGACCATATTGGTCATCTCTTCTCGCCCTCTCCCCTGATGTAGGACTGGGGATAGTTGTCGACCTCCCACCGGAGGGACGTAAGCAAGCTGGGCTCTTCCAGCAGGTTGCTGAAATATTCTTCCCACAATGGGGATGTTGGCTTGTCGGGCACAGGCACTGAAACTTTCATGGCGTGTGAAGAGGCAAAGATCTCACGCTGGTCCTGAGCGGCGGTGGATCATCGGATAGTGAACTGCAAGAAAGGGAAATAGATCAGGGAGCCCAGGGATGAGTCCCTGGGGAAAACCCTCCGATGCTTAAGTCAGTAGAGCTATGGTGGGAGCAATATAGGGGGGAAGTAGCTTCTGCGCGAGATCCCTCTCCACCAGAAGGGTGAAGTGGTTCCTGCTCAGGAGTTTTGAGCATGGTGATTGCCCTTCCCTTTCGTCCGAGGGGTATCCCTGGGTTAAATAGTGCGCCGTCTTCTGGAGTCCTGTAAGTCGAGGGGTTTCAGGTGGGGGTTACGTCCTCGACGTGGGCTTTTATTACCTTATCATGGGAGCATTATCACCTTGGGGAGCTGGAGTCCCTCACTTTATAAATTTCTGCCCACAGAGGACTCTTAACGGCTGCATGGATAAGCAATCGTTGGCCGTACCGAGCTCAGAGAGGCCAGCCCTATCCGGGCGGTAGGCTTAGCTCGGACGAAGATGGGTCGGATTGGTCGACATGCGCCTTCTTCCCCTGGGCGAAGAGATGGCTCGGGCATGGACCTTTCTTGTGACCTGGCCGATGCTCGGGCCTTCCGAGCCTAGAGGCCGCCTAGGAAGGTAGTATCCTCGAGCGAAACTTTTATTGGGCTTTCTCGCCTAAGTGGGCCCCAGGGGGCTATCACCTGGCTGAGCTGAGCCTTGTTGGGCCCTGAGGGGCCTAGTTCAGCTACTCTTAATTGGGCTATAGAAATCCCCCTCTCCACTTGTCCCCCTCCTACTCCCGAGCCTTAATAAGCTCGGAGGAGTAGTCGTTTGGGGTTTTGGACCAGCGTTGATGCGGGACGAGACCGAAAGGGCTAGGACCTATGAAAGCAACACAGTGTGGCCAGCACTCGCACGCCAAAGGCAAGCCGGGTGGCTAACCTCCGTAGCGTTCCTCCGGGTGGAGGCATCTCTCAACAAGAAACTCAAGCCCAACGACCGTCCCTATGAGGGAAGCGCGGGGATCTCAGCGGCTAAGGAACCGTCGTACGCCTAAGGGAATCTAGTCCGAGCTCGGCGCTCGACTAGGGTCACGGGATGGGTGCTCTCAACTCACAGTCACGCGGTGACGAAAAGACTAGCTAGGATCCTAAGCACTCACGCGGCATAATAGAAAGCATACTAGCAAAGCAAATGCCAACAAAGGGAGCGTCGCACGTACCTCCACGCCTAGGCGTGGGGAAGAAACCCCGGCCGAGATCAACAACCCCGATACACAAGGATGAACAATAATACAACCTCAACCACAAATGCCCACTCCTCGCAGGGAGATAACAGGCTACAACATAGAGATTCGGGGCTGCCGATGTACGGGCTGACGGGCGGCACTCGGTGAAGGGTTGGCCGCGAGGAGGACCCGAGCGGCGGTCGGCAGGTTTGCAGCAATGCGTGACTCGGCGGTGAAAGCTCCCACGACCTGATCCGATGTCCGATTTAGGCGCCGTCAGCGAGGGCGCGTAGCTAGTTCATGGGAGGAAGTCTTGGCCAAAGGGGGCGCGCAGATTCCGTCCGTGGAAGCCGGGGGCGCACCTGCAAGTTGCGACAGGGATTCTGCTCCCAGAACCGCGTGATCGAGCGGGAAAAATGACAAGAAATAGCTCCGAAGGGAGAACGGAGCTCCGCTTGTTGGAGGACGAAGAGGACACAGGGCAGCAGGTCCCGACTGAAGGGATCATTCAGATCCAGTCGTGATTGAGTGCAGCAACCTTGGGAATCTGTAGGTAGTCCTGGCGCCGGGTGGACAGGGCAGACCTGCACGACCTCACGAGAATGGACGTCACGAACAGCTCGGACGTCGGAACGGGGCGAGGTCAGCGGCGTTGGAAAGAGGACGAAGAGAGGTACGACCGGTGAAGATCCCACGTCCAAACTCGCTGATGTCCGTCCCGTGGGATTTTTGCAAGGGGGCGGACAGAACCAGGTTCGCAGGGAGAGGGGGTCCTGCGCGCGCTCACGAAGAAAACCGCCACGGGTGATGCCGAACTCCGAATGAGGCGAGACCACCTTGCACGCGTTGGCGACTCGTGGCAGGATCACCCAAAAATGGGCTGGTCGCCCAAAGTCACCAGGAACAGAGGAGGACGTTGCAGCTCTTGGAGACAAGATCTGGTTGCACTGAGCTTGAATCTGTGAAGAGATAGAAGAGAGGGGGAACCTCGGCGTCGCACCGAGGGGATGGGGAGTCACACCCCAAGCTTGATCCCGTCGTAGGATCCAAGAGAAATAGAGGGGGGCGCAGCCTCCTTCAAGAGAAACAGCAACTTTTTCATTTATTCATTTGATAATTCCTCCAAACGAAAAATACAAGCCTTATATATCCCGGGGGGGAAGCTAGGGTTTCATCCCAAGCCACATGGAAGGGGGGGCGCATATGGAAGGGGGGGTGCGACCAGCCCTCCTCCAATCAAGGGGGTTGCGGCCGCCCCCCTCCAATCAAGGAGGGATCAAGGGGGGGTGCGCCCCAAGGGGAAAGGGGGGGAGATGGAATGGGGAAAGGGGGGGGGCGCCCAAAATGGAAAGTGGAGGGGCCAAGGGGAGAAGGTGGCGCAGCCACCAAGGGTGAGGGATGCGCCCTCCTCTCAAAACCCTAACCCTAATTCAACCAGCTATGGGCCAAGGCAAGCCCACTAATAAAGGAAGACAGCCCAATACTCCCTGCACATAGTCTGATAACATAAAAGAACTAGATAACGTGTCCACACAGGGTCCAAACCTAGGCCCAACATGGCCTCAAATGAGAAGAAAGATCCTCTAGTAGATGCCATAGTCACCTAGCCAAAGAGATGCTGGCGTGCTCCGTGTGCTCCGTCGAGTGATGCGGCGCGTGTCCTCACCAATTCTCCCCGGGTGGGAAGAACTCGACCCCGTCGAGTAAGGGTCACGGTCGCTCAAGTAGCGCTCCAGCAGGTCCGGGTCGATCCTCTCCAGCTCTCCACGTGTGATCCAGGCGTCGTCTGTCGCAAGGCGCCCTCTCCAACGCACTAGGAAGCGTTGGTAGGCTCCGCTCCTGGTCGTGGTCACCTGCTCATCCAGTATACAATCTATATGCTCGCGTTTCTGTAATGGGGCTGGAAGAGGTGGACGCTCAGAAGGTGTAATACTCTCAACAGAGGGGAGGGCCCAAAAAGCTCACTGGGAATCACCGCGGGATCCCGATATGCCACCAGATCTGAGACATTGAACGTCGAACAGATCCCATAGTCGTCTGGCAGCTCAATCTCATACGCATTCGACCAAATTCGCTTCAAGACTCGAAAGGGTCCAGCACTGCGGGCCTGGAGTTTCTTCACGGCCCCCGAAGGAAACCGTTCAGGTCTGACCCTGATCATGACGTACTCTCCCTCTCAGAACTCACGGGTGCATCGATGCGCATCAGCTAACTCCTTATAACGTGCGTTGCTGGCCTCTATATGACGACGTACATGCTCATGCAACTGTCTAATATGCTCTGGCAAAGGACTCAGCTGACTCAGAAACACGGGCCTGGATGGGAGATGGAACCAAGTCTATCGCTTCCTAGATCTACGGCCAGTAACAATCTCCTCAGACCTGTAGACCTATTGACCGAGTCATTATATGCAAACTCTGCTAGAGGTAGAACCAAGTCCAATCCCCGACACGATCACGCACTAAGCACCTAAGAAGATCCCCTAAACTCCTATTGACTACCTCCGTTTGACCATCGGTCTGGGGGTGATAGGCGGTAGAGAACTTCAACTGGGTGCCCATCATGTGCCATAGGGTTTTCCAGAAGTAGCTAGTGAAGCGCACATCCCTATCAGACACTATAGTACGTGGAAGCCCAAACCTGGAGACACAGTGAGTAAAGAACAGACGGGCAACTCTAGAGGCGTCTGAAGTCTTGGAACAGGGAATGAACAAAGCCATCTTAGAGAACCTGTCTACCACCATAAAAATGGAGTCATGCCGACGGAGGGTACGAGGCAAACCTAACACGAAGTCCATGCTAATGTCCTGCCACGGACTGTCCGAGACAGGGAGGGGAGTATAAAGGCCGGTGTTCTGCTTCCTCTGCTTGGCCATAGTGCAAGTGCGGCACTGAGCCACGATGCGAGCAACATCCCTCTTCAAACTAGGCAATAGAACCTATGCTCAACGGCCTCAATGGTCTTGTTCCGGCCGAAGTGGCCAGCAAGACCCCCTGCATGCAACTCCCAAGTGAGAAAATCATGAACAGACGTCCGTGGGATGCACAACCTACCACCCCGGAATAAATGACCCTCCTGAAGGACAAACTCACTATAATCACGGGAGGGGCCCGACTGAAGGGCAGCATGAATCGGACCGAAGTCCGGGCAATCAACATAAGCCTCCTTCAGCCTCTCCAATCCCACCACCTCTACACCCATGGTGGACAACATCATCATCCGCCGACTCAGCGCGTCGGCCACCTTGTTCTCGGCCCCTGCCTTGTGCTTAAGCACAAAGGTATACTCCTGAAGGTACTCCACCCACCTACTATGACGCGCATTCAACTTCTTCTGGGTATGGAGAAACCTCAACGCCTCGTGATCAGAAAAGAGCACAAACTCCTGTTGTAGGAGATAGTGCCTCCAGTATCTCAATGCCTGGACGACTGCATAAAACTCCTTGTCATACGTGGAATACCACAGTTTGGCATCGTTCAGCTTCTCGCTGAAAAAGGCAATGGGGTGAGACTCCTGACTCAAAACTCCCCCTATACCTACTCCAGAAGCGTCACAGGTGACCTCAAACACCTTAGAAAAATCTGGTAAGGTAAGAACAGGTGCCTGGGTCATGCGCTCCTTGATGTTCTGAAAGGCCGTGGCCGCGACCTTAGTCCATGTGAATACCCCCTTCCTAATGCAATCCGTGATCGGGGCAGTGATGGAACTGAAGCCACGGATGAAGCGACGATAGAACGTCGCCAGGCCATGGAAGCTCTGAACATCGTGGAGGGTGCGGGGCTCGGGCCACTCCTGAATGGCGCGTATCTTCTCCGGATCAGCGGAGACCCATCTCGAGACACTATGAACCCAAGGAAGGAAACCTGATCGGTCATGAAAGCACACTTCTTCGGGTTGGCGAATAAGCTCTCTCGCCTCAAAACAACGCAGACCTGCCTGAGATGGTCTAAGTGGTGCTCCCTAGTGCGGCTATAAATAAGGATGTCATTGAAGTAGATGACCAAAAAGACCCCTATCACAGGCCGCAGGACCTGGGTCATCAACCGCATGAATGTACTAGGGGCATTAGATAGCCCGAAAGGCATAACTAACCACTCATACAGACCATCCTTGGTCTTGAATGCAGTTTTCCATTCATCCCCAGGCCTGATCCTAACCTGGTGATAGCCACTTCGAAGATCAATTTTAGAAAAAAATAGTGGCTCCCGACATCATATCTAATAAGTCATCCAGTCGGGGAATAGGAAAACGATATTTCACCGTGATCTTATTGATCGCACGGCTATCGATGCACATCCTCCATGTGCCATCTTTCTTCGGGGCTAGCAAAGCGGGGACAGCGCAAGGGCTCTTGCTGTCCCTGAGGGATCCCCTACTCATCAACTCCTCGACCTGCCTCTGCAACTCGGCATGGTCCGCGGGGCTCATCCTATAGTGAGGGAGGTTAGGCAACGAAGAGCCCGGGACAAGGTCAATCTCATGCTGGATGTCACGCATAGGTGGAAGGCCTCCAGGGAGGTCCTCCGGGAAGATATCAGAAAACTCGCGTAAAATCGCAGCCAACTCGGGGTTTAGCTCACCCTCAGATCCTGGGACGACATCACTCACCTCTCGAACAACAACAGCAAAGAGGGGACTACCACTGGTGAACTCCCTCTCCATCTCACGGGGACTAATCACCATCAACCTCCTAGTGGAAGGCTCTCCTAGGGTGAGGGCAGGGAGGAGGTAGTGGCTGGCACCAAGGGTGGGGTAGGAGGGTCGGCCTTCCCCTGACGAGGGGTGTTCGTGGCACTGGGGCCGGCTGGCCCGCGAACGGCAGGATCCCTAGGCTGGGTGGGGTGGAGAGTGATCCTATGGCCGCCATGGTCAAAGGTGCAAGTGTTTGACTGGCCATGGAGGGTGGCATCCCTATCGAAGAGCCAAGGCCTACCTAGAATGATACTACCCACCTCCATAGGTAGCACATCGCACCAAATCTCATCATGGTAGGTCTAAAACTGCAATGGTACTAGACAGTGAAGCCTGACAGGGATAGAGGTAGAATCTACCCAAGATACCCGATATGGAGCTGGGTGATCCACGGGTGTCAACCCAAGACGAGTAACCGTACCAGTGGATATGGCATTAATGCAGCCCCCACTGTCAATGATCACCTTGCAGGCCTTCCCTCCAAGCCTACAAAAGGTGTGAAAAATGGTGGTACGACGCCAGTCGTCACTCACCAGGGCAGAGTAAGGATACACCGGACTACCCCTAACTGTGCCTCGCCCTGATACTGAGTACCAGGGACACTGTCCTGCTCTCTGTTGGGTCCCATAGTGCAAGAACACGGATCTAAAGGGGGGGTGAATAGATCCTTCTACTAAAACTATGTCCAATAAAAATACACAAACTAGCGCACAGCGGAATTAACAAGATTGATAAGATTAGGAATTAGCTAATCACGATAACTAGGTTCTCTCGATCTCACCGTTCACACACGAACATTCAACCAATATAAACAGTTAAGCACGTATCCATAAAAGCAAACCACAAGACACAGAATTTTTAAGGTGGTTCGGGACATCGACGGGTTCCCTACGTCCACCCTCACCAAACTCGGTGAGGCTTCACTCGGGGATAAATCCCCAAACGGAGACGACGCTCCAAACACACACGGGACGACGCCCGCACACACACGGACGGAGACGAAGTCTCCCACACGATCCGACGACTAGATCACAAACACAACACACGATCCGACGATCGGATCACAACACACACACACGATCCGACGACTGGATCACAACACACACACACGCTGCAACAACCGCAGCACAAAGACATAAACACGATCGCACGGAGGCGATCAAACACGACCGTATACACAACCGGTCACACACACAAATATCTCTAATGTTCAGAAAGTGAACACAAATATTCAGGCATGCTCAAACCCAAAATATAGATCATTGAATACATCACAAAGAATTGATAGAAGACATAGAAGTGATCCCCCTTTGTTCTTCAAGGTCGGTTGATGATGTTCCTTGAACCACGAGTTGGAGGGAAGCCGGATGAAGACGATCCTTACGTCTTCTTGATCCTCTCTTCGATCCGCACCTTTTCTTCTTCTTCCACGATCTCAGATCTTCACGAAAGTAGATGATATCCTCCTTGGAAGAGCTCCAGCACGTTCTCCTCTTTTTCTTCACCTATACGAAAGAGCAAATGAACATTAGGGTTAATCACATCCCAAATTCGTAACTCTTATATAAGCAACTCAAGGGGTGGGGAAAAGACTCATAAAACCCTCCTAATACATGTTAAAAACACCTTAATAACAATAGAAACTAATAGGGGGTAGTATGGTAATGTTTGAAAGGGTTTTCAAAGGGTTTTAAACACTTTCGGAAGTCCCGTCCGGAAGGGGTCGACCCTTGGGGTCGACCCTCGGGCAACAGGTTGCTGGAAAACACAAAACAGCACCTTGTGTTACAGGGGTCGACCCTTCAGGCAGGTTACATAAAAAAATAGCACTGCGCGCTCCGGCGGCAGGAATTATTTCTCCTAGCTCCGAACTCCGATCGAAGCGAGACTGGAGGCGTTGGAAAGAGGACTCGCAGAGCTACAACATATAATTTTTATGGGGAGATCCAACGGTGGGATTGAAAATGGTGAAGACTGTAAGACAGTTTGAGTTTGAAAAATAACTAAAACCTCCATCAAACCAAAGGGAAACAATTGATTAAATGTTACCATAATCCCATAAAGATCAACAATGATTTTGCATCCTGAAAAATATGATAAACCAAGAGGTTAGTTGAGAATCAAAATATATGAGTTATGCATTAACACTATGAACATGTTCACAATGAAATACATCATTGAACCTATTCAAACATGCGTTTTGCTTCTCAAATCACTTAGCAAAAATATATTTGACCAAATGACAAGGTTTTGAAATGATAAGCATTAATCTATCATTCAATCAACTATAATAATATGGAAGCTCAACCATTCAATCATATTCTTGAATCAACCAAATCTTCAACATCAAAATGCTTCATCACACAAGTGTTAACAAATATGCCAAATGCAAAGCATGCATAATATCATGGAACCACATTCATTCAAATGGTATTCTTGTTGATTAAGAGCTAACATTCATGAGGCATTATCCTAAGAGGAACATTATCTTCACATGCATCTCACACATCAGTATATACCAATCATGCAAACATGCTTTCTCATGAGTACAGGGCATGTGCATTCTTCCAAGTATGTTTCACAAATTCATGCACATATTGAAATCACAATAACTCTATGAATGATATGTCACTATCAGTCAATTAGAAATGTGTGTTCAGTGAACACAATCTCATAGATTAAGACCCAAAAGAAGTCATCTCCAGAAAAGCCATCTTCATGCAATTCTTTCATACAGAAGTCATTAACTCAAGCTTTTAGAGCAAAGTACACATGACCAATCATTCATCCAATACATGAGCAATATGGAACCAACTTTCATGAAGTCTTGTATGAATATTTCAAGTCCAAAAATATTATGAAGAAAATGCATGAAAATATCCAACCAAGACGTTGAAAGTTATTAGATGAAATGAATGAAATGTAGAAGAATCATTGCAATGCAATGAGAGAAGCAACCCCCTTTTTTCAATAAGATCTTCATTGACGCACTCCTTTGAGTTCCAAACATGAAGCATGGATTTTGATCCTGCAAATCAAAATATTCAAGGCATGAGATCCTTAAATACAAATCATTCACATAACTTTAAACATGAATAGAGTTAACTCCTTTAAGAAGAAGAGCTTCATTGATGGACTCCTTAAGATTCCAAGTATCAGCCATGAAGTCGTGTTCCTACAAACCAACATAAATATAACATTAGTTCCTTAAACACCGAGAGTTCACATGGCTTTCAAGAGTAACCATTGACTCCATCTTTCAACTCATAAAATCAAGATATACAACATGTTGCTCAATGAAACACGTACACACACAAACACAATCGTTTTGATATCATTGAAACCAAGCACGAACTATGGGATGCAACAATCTCCCCCTTTTTGATGATGACAAAACGATGTGTGTGATAATACAGATTTTGAAAACATGTGCTTGAAAACATGTGCAAACATTGAGCATACACATTCTCCCCAAGACTCCTTAAGACAACAACATTCATACACCATTTATACACACCAATCATTCTCCCCCTTTTTGTCATCTACAAAAAGACAAGGGAGCATATGACATAACATGAACAAGATAGAGGCTCAAATATATGATACCAAGTGTGTGATCAAGATAAAGGCACAAACATAGGCAATTTCAATTCTCGAAGAGTGAGAGCCTCAAAGATAGCATTTGTAGATCATGATACCATTTGTTGGTTGAACTCATTTTGACATTTAAGCAACAAGAAGTGTTCAGAATATGCATTTCAAAATGAACTGTGCCAATTGTTGAAAAGTATGGATTTGATCAAGATGATATCATGAAGGACCTATATGCATGCTGAAAATGTCAAATATGTAAATATGCAAATTAGCACTGAATATACACTATGTGAATGCTAATCATGCAATTTATGAAGCTATGCACATGATGACTTCTATCCTTCTAATGTAAGGCTTATGCTCAGAATTAGACTCAAGGGGAATGCATGAACATGCAAGCACACAAGCACAATCGACATGCACACAAATATTACATATAGTAACTCCCCCTAAATGAGGCACGGGTTAACAAAAGAGCATGTGATTCAAATTCAAGAATGTAAGACATGAAGCATAACTAAGAGGTTTTGTGCATACACAACTAGGAGTACTACATAAACCATGAGTGTAGGCAAATTCATAAGATATATACATCACAAAAATGCCCATGTGAAATGTGAGGCAATGACTAATGAGCTTCAAAATATATGGATTGTCAGATTTTCTAAAGAACACTAGAAGGTAATCTCCTCTCTACACTTTCACTTTAGATTCTCGACTTTCGGTAGCTTCGCACAACCCCGAATTTTCTTTTAATAGACTTCACTTTTCGACGCGAGTTTCCTCATATGTCTCAATGGGGATTCCCGGCTACTTGGATTCGTCACACAAATGGATTTTTGTTTCTCCTTTTGACACGAGTTTCCTCCTTTGTTTCAAGGGGGATTCCCGGTTACTCGGATCCACATACCACTTATTGAATTTTTTTTGTGGGGTAGGCAGCTTTTTCCTCACGATTACTCTTTAATGTCCATGTAGAGATTCAAGTTCCCTTTAGAGTGTTGGAAAGAATTTCTTAAATCCTTATCAATGAAATTCATTGAATTCATTATGTGCAAGAGTGTGGGGGTAAATTTTTGTTTTGCATGTATAAAATGAATTCGTCAAGACATAGCTATGACTCCCCCTAAATGTATGCACGGTCGGAATCAAATCCTCCCCCTTAATATATGACATGTATCACATATGAATAAATCACTGCATTGTTATTTATCAAGGAGGTGAGGTCTTAGAAAGTTCAAGAATTGTTTTATAGGTAAATACATACATGCATGCAAGGATTGATGAAAGTATTCATGCAAGCATTCATGAGTCAAGATATGCGATTATCATGAAATATATACATATGCTCTATATGCATGAATATGCAATATGCATCTTTTTGTCATTTTATATGCATAGTATATGAATGATATGCAAAGATGCGAATGCATTCTTTTTATGTAAGTTTTCAGTTTTTTGTAATGACTTGAGCATATAAGAAAAGAATGAACCAGGTGAATGCATGAGATGGATTTTCAATAATTTTGGCACTGAATCATGAGCATTTTATTTCAGATTTCATCATGAAAAGTCATGTCCCTTAGAACCCAAATGTTCAACCATGATCATTCAAAATAATATTTCATGAGACATAAGCTTCAGTTTGAACATGATACGCCCTGCATGTGTGAATATGCAAATAACCGAGTTTCCAACAGATTTCACACAAAATTTAGCAAATGAGCAAGATAAGTGTTTGAACAACTATTATCAAGAGTATATTTTTGAACATGTCAAACAACTTATCAATTTGGCGAATCAATCGCATATGGTCAATGAGCTTTAAACTGAGCCATGGTCAACATTCAATATCAATTGTTGCATTTGATCAAGCAAGTCCATAGCTCAGAGAATTTTGCCTTATGAAACAAGAGAGTTTTTAAGATTCAATTTGAAAGCTATTCAAATTAAAGGTAAATTGATTTCATTCACAACACAAGATTCCTTATAAGCCATATAATTCAACTTCTAAATTTTGGTACTAGACGGAGAACATAGGTCCGAAGACCACCATCACGCTTAGTGGAAGTATCCAGTTGAACGTAGTCAACCTTCTCTAACCACCATTTGATATACCAAATATTCATCCATTGAAGACATATGTGGCTTGTGAAGAAATTAGAGCAGAACATGAGAACACACCAAGATCTCATTCCAAAACATCAAAATCATCAAGTTTGACAGTGAAGAAGCAAAGTTGGGATTTTACCATATGAGTGTGCCTTGTTCCCTTTATTGGAACCCCTTTCATTCTTTATTTACCTCAAGGCACACTTGTATCAAAATAATTCATTCAATAGATTTGGGCACCCAAGCCTTTTTGGGTCCCTGGAGGTTGGTAGCATTGCCACCAAATGCTTTCTTCCTTTTCATTGCTACAACATCATCATTCTTCATGATCCTGCAATTCTCAATGATATGTCCATGGTTTTCACAATAACGGCATTGAGGAAAAGTAGTTTTACCAAAAGACTTCCTTTTTGGAGTAAAGGAAGTTACAAGTCCATTCCATCTTCTATTTTCAAAAGGTCTAGATTTAACAAAATTAGACCTAGCATGCATTCTAGAAGCATGGAAGTTTTCTGTTTTCAAAAGCCAACACTCTTTCATAAGATGTCCGTACTTCCCACAATGAAAGCAACAAGGAGATGTGGGTCTACGGAATGACTTTCCATTATTTGCATGAGTGTTTATGAACAAGTTTCTCTTATGGGATGCAAACTTTTAGCATGTGAAGCATGTTCATTTCTGAATTTTCTTTGAAGGTTAAACTTAGCATTCATGGCACGATATCATCATTTTGTTTCACAAAGCAATCATCCATGACATGGCCAAGTTTGTGACAATAAAAGCATGAGACATTTTTCTTTTTGCATGCAAGTTTGTCATCCTCTTTCATGACAACACAATCATCCATCACATGACCAAACATGCCACAATAGAAGCATTCAACATTCAACTTTGATTTTTGAGATCTATTTGACATGGAAGGCTTTTTCTTAAGATTTTTCTTTTTATCAAAATCATTTTCAGAGATTTTCACTTGAGCAACGGGAGGAGGTGTTTTGGAGGTGCTAGGAATGTTGGAGACATGAACAAAAGAGGTTTTCATTTTTGATTCAAAAGATTTTTTGTTGACCGGAATGTAACCAAGACCCTCTTTTTGAAAGTTCACTTTAACACCTAGCAATGTGTCTAAGTTCTCCTTCCCTTTGACAAATCTAGACAAATCATCTTTTAAGCTTTGCACTTCTTCTTCAAGAGCAGAAACATGCAATTCGGCACTCGTGATTTCTTCTTCACATGCACAAACTTTCTCATTCAACAAGCAATTCACAGATTTGAAGCTTTCATTTTCATCCTTGAGTTCTTTGTTTTCAACATTCATGGAATGTAGTTTTTCAGTCAATTTCTCAAGGACTTTCTCAGTTTCAACAAGTTTTGAAATCTTAGCAAGCATTTGTTCATTTTCAGATTTCAACAAAGTATTTTGCTTTTCAAGTTTATCAGAGCTTTTCAACCTACTTTCAAGTAGAGAAATCTGAATTAGCATAGTACCATTATGCTTTTTGAGCTCCTCATTTTCAATCATGATCCTCTTGTTGTCAATTTCATTGTCAAGCAATTTATCAAACATTTTATCATCATCAGAAAGAGATGCTAGCTTGCTTTTAAGATGTTTTTGTGTTTCTTCAAGCAATGAAATCTTAGACAACAAGTGTTTATTTTGATCAAGCAAATCATGGGAATCAATATCAATTTCAAGAGCAGTATTAGATTTTCTAAACATCTCAAGCTCCTCATTCATACAAGACATCTCATCTGAAAATAATTCAACTTTGGATTCTAGAAGTTCTTTTTCATATTCTAGGTTCTCAATCTTTGACTCCAAAGTTTTACAATTTTCACAGGAAGGATTATCATGCACATTCTCATTAATCTTCCTTTTCAAGTTTTTATTTTCAGATTTGAGTTTCTTGCATCTATCATACAGCGTAGCATATGCCATTTGCCATTCCTCATTAGAGAGTTCTTCATTTTCAGAGTTTACCTCATCAACATTTTCACCACGGCATTGATCAGCATCGTCGGCCATGAAGCCTTTTTGCCCTTCCATCTCTTGAGCTTTGATCAACTGATCCATAAGCTCCTTCGCCGTTCTACAAGAAGAAACAAATGGAAACATATGAGTATCAATGGCACTTTTCAATAAACTTAAGACAATGACATTTTCATGGTTCTTCAATTTATCTTGACTAGACCACTTGGTCTCATCTAAAGGCAATATGTGAGGACCATCATAAATTAACTTCCAAAGATTAGGATTAATTGAATTGATCAGTCTACACATTTTACCTATCCATGAAGTAACATCAGAACCATTAAGAATAGGAAGGCAGTTCATCGACATGTGTTCAACAGAAAAATTCATGATTATAGAATGCACTAGGATCACTCTGTAGATCGTGAGATCTAGGGACTGCAGAGCCTCGCTCTGATACCAATTGTTGGGTCCCGTAGTGCAAGAACACGGATCTAGAGGGGGGGTGAATAGATCCTTCTACTAAAACTATGTCCAATAAAAATACACAAACTAGCGCACAGCGGAATTAACAAGATTGATAAGATTGAGGAATTAGCTAATCACGATAACTAGGTTCTCTCGATCTCACCGTTCACACACGAACATTCAACCAATATAAACAGTTAAGCACGTATCCACAAAAGCAAACCACAAGACACAGAATTTTTAAGGTGGTTCGGGACCACGACGGGTTCCCTACGTCCACCCCTCACCAAACTCGGTGAGGCTTCACTCGGGGATAAATCCCCAAACGGAGACGACGCTCCAAACACACACGGGACGACGCCCGCACACACACGGACGGAGACGAAGTCTCCCACACGATCCGACGACTGGATCACAAACACAACACACGATCCGACGACCGGATCACAACACACACACACGATCCGACGACCGGATCACAACACACACACACGCTGCAACAACCGCAGCACAAAGACATAAACACGATCGCACGGAGGCGATCAAACACGACCGTATACACAACCGGTCACACACACAAATATCTCTAATGTTCAGAAAGTGAACACAAATATTCAGGCATGCTCAAACCCAAAATATAGATCATTGAATACATCACAAAGAATTGATAGAAGACATAGAAGTGATCCCCCTTTGTTCTTCAAGGTCGGTTGATGATGTTCCTTGAACCACGAGTTGGAGGGAAGCCGGATGAAGACGATCCTTACGTCTTCTTGATCCTCTCTTCGATCCGCACCTTTTCTTCTTCTTCCACGATCTCCAGATCTTCACGAAAGTAGATGATATCCTCCTTGGAAGAGCTCCAGCACGTTCTCCTCTTTTTCTTCACCTATACGAAAGAGCAAATGAACATTAGGGTTAATCACATCCCAAATTCGTAACTCTTATATAAGCAACTCAAGGGGTGGGGAAAAGACTCATAAAACCCTCCTAATACATGTTAAAAACACCTTAATAACAATATAAACTAATAGGGGGTAGTATTGTAATGTTTGAAAGGGTTTTCAAAGGGTTTTAAACACTTTCGGAAGTCCCGTCCGGAAGGGGTCGACCCTTGGGGTCGACCCTCGGGCAACAGGTTGCTGGAAAACACAAAACAGCACCTTGTGTTATAGGGGTCGACCCCTGGGGTCGACCCTTGGGGTCGACCCCTGGGGTCGACCCTTTCAGGCAGGTTACATAAAAAAATAGCACTGCGCGCTCCGGCGGCAGGAATTATTTCTCCTAGCTCCGAACTCCAATCGAAGCGAGACTGGAGGCGTTGGAAAGAGGACTCGCAGAGCTACAACATATAATTTTTATGGGAGATCCAACGGTGGGATTGAAAATGGTGAAGACTGTAAGACAGTTTGAGTTTAAAAATAACTAAAACCTCCATCAAACCAAAGGGAAACAATTGATTAAATGTTACCATAATCCCATGAAGATCAACAATGATTTTGCATCCTGAAAAACATGATAAACCAAGAGGTTAGTTGAGAATCAAAATATATGAGTTATGCATTAACACTATGAACATGTTCACAATGAAATACATCATTGAACCTATTCAAACATGCGTTTTGCTTCTCAAATCACTTAGCAAAAATATATTTGACCAAATGACAAGGTTTTGAAATGATAAGCATTAATCTATCATTCAATCAACTATAATAATATGGAAGCTCAACCATTCAATCATATTCTTGAATCAACCAAATCTTCAACATCAAAATGCTTCATCACACAAGTGTTAACAAATATGCCAAATGCAAAGCATGCATAATATCATGGAATCACATTCATTCAAATGGTATTCTTGTTGATTAAGAGCTAACATTCATGAGGTATTATCCTAAGAGGAACATTATCTTCACATGCATCTCACACATCAGTATATACCAATCATGCAAACATGCTTTCTCATGAGTACAGGGCATGTGCATTCTTCCCAGTATGTTTCACAAATTCATGCACATATTGAAATCACAATAACTCTATGAATGATATGTCACTATCAGTCAACTAGAAATGTGTGTTCAGTGAACACAATCTCATAGATTAAGACCCAAAAGAAGTCATCTCCAGAAAAGCCATCTTCATGCAATTCTTTCATACAGAAGTCATTAACTCAAGCTTTTAGAGCAAAGTACACATGACCAATCATTCATCCAATACATGAGCAATAGGGAACCAACTTTCATGAAGTCTTGTATGAATATTTCAAGTCCAAAAATATTATGAAGAAAATGCATGAAAATATCCAACCAAGACGTTGAAAGTTATTAGATGAAATGAATGAAATGTAGAAGAATCATTGCAATGTAATGAGAGAAGCAACCCCCTTTTTTCAATAAGATCTTCATTGACGCACTCCTTTGAGTTCCAAACATGAAGCATGGATTTTGATCCTGCAAATCAAAATATTCAAGGCATGAGATCTTAAATACAAATCATTCACATAACTTTAAACATGAATAGAGTTAACTCCCTTTAAGAAGAAGAGCTTCATTGATGGACTCCTTAAGATTCCAAGTATCAGTCATGAAGTCGTGTTCCTACAAACCAACATAAATATAACATTAGTTCCTTAAACACCGAGAGTTCACATGACTTTCAAGAGTAACCATTGACTCCATCTTTCAACTCATAAAATCAAGATATACAACATGTTGCTCAATGAAACACGTACACACACAAACACAATCGTTTTGATATCATTGAAACCAAGTACGAATTATGGGATGCAACACTCTCCCCCAAGCAACTCATCGAAGAACTCCTCTGCCAACTCCTGGTCGGCCTCATAGCTGACTGGCAGAAGCTCAGCCGTGGGATCAGTGGGTGAGGGGTCCGTCACAACAAGCGACTCTCTAGTAGGGCATTTGTTCGCATAATGGCCGACTCCACCACACCTATAACAGTTGTTTCGCGCCCCTGTGCTAGGAGATGCTCCACTGGTCATTGGCCCCTTCCCCTTGTCGTCATGACGGGCCGGGGGTGGTGGTAGCTGGGGTCGGGTAGGGAACGCGAGAGGCTGAGGGCGTGAAGTGGGGTAAGGTGGCTGCTGGCGGGGGGGAGGGAGAGTGTCCCTCGGCAGGGGAGGGCGAGGCCTAGGAACTGTGGGGTCCTGGCGAGGGGGTTCCGAGGGCCGAGCTGCCGGAAACCGACCATAGGAACTAGGTGCGGTGCGTGGGTCGAACCCCCGCTGACTGGTGGTCCCCTGACATTGAGTAGGAGTGAACTCCGCCTCAAACTGCTCTAGTTCCATAGCAACCTGATACGCGAGCTCTAAGGTGTTCACATTACGGCGAAATAACTCATACTGGTAATGGGGCCGTAGACCACGACGGAAACGCGAGATGGGCATGGCGCTCTCCTCACTGACTCCACATCGCAAGAAATACTCGTCGAACTCTGCGATGTACTCGGACACGGTCCGATCTCCATGGCTGAGACTCTGCCATCTGTCAATGAGCCTCTGGCGATATGAGGGAGGTAGATACTTGTCTCAGAGTTTGACCTTCATCTCACTCCAAGACTCAACCTGGGGGTCCTGACGCTGAAATAGCAGACTCTCCAGATTCCTCCAATAAGTTTATGCTCGCCCCAGTAACTTCATCTTGGCAAACTTAACTTGCCGGTGGTCAGACATCTCGACCCACTCAAAATATCGGTCCATGCTAGCCTCCCAGTCTAGATAGATCTTCGGGTCCAGGGACCAGTCAAAAGTGGGAGAGTCAGCGCGAACGGTCCTAAGGGCCCGATCGTCCTCATCATCCCTCTGTGGTCGGTGACCACGGTGGCGTCGGCCATTCCCCTCATAATCAATGTCGGATCCGTAATCCTCAAAGTCGGGGGCTCGCGGCCGTCGCTCCTCAGCCCGATATGGGGGGGGCTGGACAGCTGCCGCCTGTGGGGCACAATCAACTCTAGGGGGGTCATGATGGGGCACTTCCTTTATCCTCCCTATCCGCCCGATCAGACCCTAGATAGATCGGTCAGAAACCTCAGAACGGTCCTCTATGGCCTTGAGTCGGCCCTCCAGACGGTCGGTCTGGTCCTTAATGGCTTGTTCAGAACTAGCCAAGCGCTCCATGACTTCGGCCATGAAATCCTCTAGAGAGGGGCCTCCCTGGGTGGTACCACGGGGGTCGCCCATAGTGTCCGGGCGATGGTAGTGGGTGCCACCCCGAGTGGGCATGCAAAGGGACCTAAAGGCGCTAAGGGGGACACACTAGACCTATATGGGTGGACATATGCTAAATGGAATGCAAGACTGAACCCTAGATGCAAACCTATATGCTCTGATACCACTTTGATGCGGGACGGGACCGAAAGGGCTAGGACCTATGAAAGCAACACAGTGCGGCCGGCACTCGCACGCCAAAGGCAAGCCGGGCGGCTGACCTCCGTAGCGTTCCTCTGGGCGGAGGCGTCTCTCAAAAAGAAACTCAAGCCCAACGACCGTCCCTATGAGGGAAGCGCGGGGATCTCAACGGCTAAGGAACCGCCGTACGCCTAAGGGAATATAGTCCGAGCTCGGCGCTCGACTAGGGTCACGGGATGGGTGCTCTCAACTCACAGTCACGCGGTGACGAAAAGACTAGCTAGGATCCTAAGCACTCACGCGGCATAATAGAAAGCATACTAGCAAAGCAAATGCCAACAAAGGGAGCGTCGCACGTACCTCCATGCCTAGGCGTGGGGAAGAAACCCCGGCCGAGATCAACAACCCTGATACACAAGGATGAACAATAATACAACCTCAACCACAAATGCCCACTCCTCGCAGGGAGATAACAGGCTACAACATAGAGATTCGGGGCTGCCGATGTACGGGCTGACGGGCGGCACTCGGTGAAGGGTTGGCCGCGAGGAGGACCCGAGCGGCGGTCGGCAGGTTCGCAGCAATGCGTGACTCGGCGGTGAAAGCTCCCACGACCTGATCTGATGTCCGATTGAGGCGCCGTCAGCGAGGGCGCGTATCTAGTTCACGGGAGGAAGTCTCGGCCAAAGGGGGCGTGCAGATTCCATCCGTGGAAGCCGGGGTCACACCTGCAAGTTGCGATAGGGATTCTGCTCCCAGAACCGCGTGATCGAGCGGGAAAAATGACAAGAAATAGCTCCGAAGGGCGAACGGAGCTCCGCTTGTTGGAGGACGAAGAGGACGCAGGGCAGCAGGTCCCGACCAAAGGGATCGTTCAGATCCAGTCGTGATTGAGTGCAGCAAGCTCGGGAATCTGCAGGTAGTCCTGGCGCCGGGTGGACAGGGCAGACCTGCACGACCTCACGGGAATGGACGTCACGAACAGCTCGGACGTCGGAACGGGGCGAGGTCGGCGGCGTTGGAAAGAGGACGAAGAGAGGTACGACCGGTCAAGATCCCACGTCCAAACTCGCTGATGTCCGTCCCGTGGGATTTTTGTAAGGGGGCGGACAGAACCAGGTTCGCAGGGAGAGGGGGTCCTGCGCGCGCTCACGAAGAAAACCGCCACGGGTGATGCCGAACTCCGAATGAGGCGAGACCACCTCGCAGGCGTTGGCGACTCATAGCAGGATCACCCAAAAATGGGCTTGTGGCCCAAAGTCACCAGGAACATAGGAGGACGTCTCAGCTCTTGGATACAAGATCTAGTTGCACTGAGCTTGAATATGTGAAGAGATAGAAGAGAGGGGGAACCTCGGCGTCGCACCGAGGGGATGGGGAGTCACACCCCAAGCTTCATCCCATCGCAGGATCCAAGAGAAACAGAGGGGGGCGCAGCCTCCTTCAAGAGAAACAGCAACTTTTTCTATTATTCATTTGATAATTCCTCCAAACGAAAAATACAAGCCTTATATATCCGGGGGGGGAAGCTAGGGTTTCATCCCAAGCCACATGGAAGGGGGGGGCGCATATGGAAGGGGGGGTGCGACCAGCCCTCCTCCAATCAAGGGGGTTGCGACCGCCCCCCTCCAATCAAGGAGGGATCAAGGGGGGGTGCGCCCCAAGGGGAAAGGGGGGGGGGGCGCCCAAAATGGAAAGTGGAGGGGCCAAGGGGAGAAGGTGGCGCAGCCACCAAGGGTGAGGGATGCGCCCTCCTCTCAAAACCCTAACCCTAATTCAACCAGCTATGGGCCAAGGCCAAGCCCACTAATAAAGGAAGACAGCCCAATACTCCCTACACATAGTCTGATAACATAAAAGAACTAGATAACGTGTACACGCAGGGACCAAACCTAGGCCCAACATGGCCTCAAATGAGAAGAAAGATCCTCTAGTAGATGCCGTAGTCGCCTAGCCAAAGAGATGCTGGCGTGCTCCGTGTGCTCCGTCGAGTGATGCGGTGCGTGTCCTCACCAAGCGTGACTCAGGTGGGTGGAAATCTGGCGGTGTTATGAAGCCACATGTCATGGTCACCTGGGCCCGTAATAATTGCAATCCTGACGGATTTGAAATGAAGGGCCCCCCTTTTCTCAGAGGTCGGAATGACGCGCCGCCTCCCGCGTGGGTTTATAGGCATTGGGCGCTGGTTGTCATCCCAGACTCTTTCCGTTGTAAGGGTTTTGGCTTTCCTTCACTTCTTTACTTTTGGGGACTTTGATGCGCCGTGAGGACATAACGGAGGAGTAGAGACTTGCGTCGGCGTTTGAGGAGTTGGCGAAGATAACTGTGGAGGCGGTCCGGCAGCTTCCTCCTCCCCCGGAATCTTCGAGGTCTCGAGAGAATTCTTCTTCAAGTTTTTCCTCAGAATCTATGGCGGGCCAGCGTTCGGGTGCCAAGGGATGGGGCGACGAACCTGTGGTGAGAGCGCCGGTCCAGAACTGCAGCGAGTTGGGGGAAGCCGAGGTGAAGAGGCTAGAGCATCAGTTTCACCTGCCTCACAAGTATAGCTTTGCTGCTGCTACCTCGTATGAGATGAGCCTAGATTCTCGCACGGGCCACATCTGCATCTTTCTTCTGGCGTGGAAGAGCGGGTTTTGCCTCCCCTTCAGGCCCTTCGTCCTCACGCTTCTCAACTTTTTCCAGTTGGCACCCATTCAGTTGGTAGCCAACTCGTACCTTCTCCTCTCCGCTTTCTGAATCCTCTATCGTCAGTGCGGGGTTCCTCCTTCCTTGGACCTCTTCCATTATTTCTTCGAGTTGAAGGCGCACCCGTCGGCGGGGAAGGGTTTTTACTTCATCCTGGCGAAGAGGAATAGGAGCTGTATTTCGCTGGCGGCGAAGGATTCTTCGCATAAAGGTTGGCAGACCCAATTTTTCTGGGCGAGGATTAATTTGGTGGAGGAGACTTAAGGGTGCCAAGTAATGCCCAATTTCCACCCGAAGATCCCTCCCTGACAGGAGGAGTTCCCCCCACATGTGGAGGAGTATGCTGCTCTTTTGCTGAAACATCGCCTGTCTACCGAAGAGCTGGTGACGCCGGAGAATATCGAGCGGTGTCTTCTTACGCGGCTGGAGCCGTCAGGTGCCACAACTTATATCCTCCTTCGGATGTGGGGGTCATCTTTCTTTTTCCTGATCACACCTTCTTCTTTGTGCAGACACCAGGCGGGAGCCTCTAGAGGAGGCCGCTGAGATCATTGCCCTTGGCGATGACTCGGCGGCTGATGAGCCGGGTGCCCCTGTGGGTCACTCTCGATCCCGGGACAAGGGCAAAGGGGTGGCCTTAGAGGGGACTTCTCGGCCGTGCGGGGCGAAGCGCAAGGATCCCGTGGAGGGGAGGTTGCGGGAGGCTGTGAAGGCCAGGAAACGGGCCAGGAAGGCCGGTCTCCTCTCCACTGCCGAGGGCGATCCTAGCTCGGCGGCACTCCCCTCTCTAGGGCAAGATAGGGCCGACCCTACCGAGCCGGCTCTCCCATCTGTCGAGTGAGAGGGGGCCGAGGAGACCAGGGGCACCCCGAGGGGTGACGGTGACGGGTCGGCTCTCCCCTTGTTGGGAACAGAGGGGGCCGAAGTTGAAACAACCGCAGCAGAGGCGGGGGCGCCGGTCAAGGTGGGTGACGTGCGGGCCGTGACGGTTGAGGTTGGGGGTTCGCCGGCAGAGGCGTCACAGCCCCAAACGACCGTGGTGCACGGAGCGGCCAGGCTCGTAGCGTCGGTCGAGGTCGGGGGTTCGCCTACGGAGGCGTCGCAACCCCAACCGACCGTAGCACGTGGGGCGGCCGAGCCCGTAGCTCGATCTGGGCCTTCCGGAGAGGCGCCAGGTGCGGAAAGGGTTCCCATGCCGGAGGCTCTGGAAAGGCTCGGCATCTCGAGCAATTTATACCAGCTTTGCCGCGAGGTGTCCGCGAGGATGAAAGGAGGAGACAAGCATCATTCTCCACCCGGGGTCCTCGACATCATTATGGAAGGCGGCCTGGTCATGGCCCAGATGGGGGCCACAATGGCGGAGACTTATGCCTGGTCGGAGTCAGAGCGGTCGAATCTTGCTTGGACCCTCAGAGGGTGTAAGAGGAAACTAGCTCGACTCAATGAGGCGCATGAGGGGCTCCGATGGGAGTTCTCCGCGATCAGGGAGTTGTCGCGGTCGAGCCGGCAGGAGGTCGGAGTGCTGACCGAGCAACTAACCAAGGCTCGGGAATCGCTCGAGAGGAAAAGTAAACTCCTGGAAGAGGAGCGCCTTCTTAGTCTCAAGCAGGATGGCCATTGGGAGGCCGAGCGCGCCGAGTTGGTGGACCGGGTGGAGGCAGCGGAGCGCCTTCGTTTGGAGGCCGAGGCCGACCGAGCTGAGGCGGAGAAGTGATCAGTCAAGGCCGAGGAGTGGGCGGCTGAGGCCAAACGGAAGTCGGCCGAGGCAGAGAAATGATCGGTAGAGGCTGAGGAGCGGGCGGCCGTGGCAGAGGGGGAGAAGGCCGAGCTTGCCGACAAGATGGCACTGGCCGGGGAAGAGGCGATCGAGCGATACAAGGGCTCAGAGGCCTACCGGGCCGACCTACAGGAAGCTGCCCTTCCCTACTATGAGTCAGCACTTCGCCGAGACATCCGCAAGGGGTTTAAGTAGGGTCACTGCCGGGTAGTAGCTTATGCCTGATGTGACACAACCTAGGACTTAAATTGCAAGCAACACAACAATTTGGTAATGTCACACAAGCAGACTCACTCGCGTTGGCACACTCGGGTCTGTAGGTGGACCGGCGATGGGGTGAGGGTCCGAGGTTGTACCGGAGGTTTCCAAGGGTACGGCTGGCTTGGGGAGGACCCCTATGGGTCAGGGGTTGCCCAAATTCACGGGCAGTCAGCACGCCGAAGGCTTGGGTTGAATGATCACTCTCACAACTCACCTACGGTAGCCACACAATTAAACGATAATTCGGGTTCGAGCACTCTCTTAACGCCGACGGCACTAAAATGCAATACTAATTAAGCAAAGGAATTTAGCAAAGAGGAGTGTTTAGTGGCTCACCTGATTGGTGTGAAGACACCGATCCCGGCCGGAGACGAGGGCGAGCGAGGAAGCGTGGGCTTACCCGCACGCCGCGCCGGAGAAGCTTCAATCTGAAATTTCAGATTACATGCACTACACCCCTTGCAAGGGGGTTGGACTAGGGGTGGGGGTTCAAATTACAACCAAATTATTTCTCCACGTAGGGAGGGGCCTTCAGCCGGCAAAGCGGGGAGGGGAGAAACGGGGAAAGTATGCCGAATGAAGACCGAGATCGGTTCAGTCTTCTCTCTGCGAGTGCTGACAGTCGGTTGAAGATGTTGCTGCTGTGACTTCCCCCAAATTTTTTTGGGGACGAAACTACTTGGATAATCTTCATATCTGGAACAGGGTGAGTCCAGAATTTTGTAAATTTCTTCAGGCACCGCTGCTGGTCGGGGTGGGGGATTGAACAGGGTGGTAGACTCTCGGATCTGACAGTTTCAGGTTCCCAACAGTAGGAAGAAGATGGTGCCACGACCGCTCCCGAGCTCAGAATCAGGTACCGTTGGAGTCGTTGGAACCGCTGACGAGTCCTCTTCGAATCAAGACCAACGGAGATGCCAGCTGATGTCGGGGTCGACCGGTGGGCTGTGAACACTGAGGATGGGTCGGTGCAGACTGAGTGGAGGTAGACCCGAGCGCCTGGAGGAAGAAATTAATAACTCTTGCGAAAGGATGCCGATTGGAGTTCCGCCTCTTGATTCTGAAAGTAGACAGGTCGAAGAAGATATTTTCAGAAGAACTTTTGTCCTGATTCACACTGGATTTGTCGTGGCAGAGCTTCCAATCACGTTCAGGTGCTCTGTCAGGAGAGCTTCGCGCAGTCGAGGGAGAACGGCTATCCCGGGCAGCTCGGTGCTCGGACGACAACGAAACCACTGCCGTTGCGAAGAAGACAGGCAGACGCTTCCGTGGGTACCTCTTGGGCCTTCATATTCATGGGGAGGTGTTCAGGGTGGCCGCTGCTAGCAGGTGATCCTCTGCAGGTCGCCAGTCTAGATGGTGGAAGGTGGGGGTGATGGAAAAGAACAATGGGAGAGTGGAGGAGATGAGAGAGAGGGGGGGGGGCGACCTAGGGCTGTGGAGGGAAGGGGGATTTCGAAATTCAAAGGCATAGGGAGGTGGAGGGGTGCTTGGGGTAGTGGGAAGGGTTCTTGGGAAAGTGGGAGGGGTAGTTGGGGGTTGGGTGGTGAGGAGAGGATTGGTGGAGGGGGTCTTGGGAAGGGGGGAGTATTGATGAGGGTTGTGGGGAATGGGAAGAGGCTTTAATGGGGTAGGTGGGGAGTGGAGGTGGTTGGAAAGGGAGGAGAGAGAAAAAATTTGAAATTGGGGTGGAGAGGAGAGAGAATGGGGTTCGCCCCCTTTAGAGAGAGAGAAGAGAGAGAGAGGGGGGGGGAATCCACCCCTTAGAGAGAGAGAGAGAGAGAGAGAGAGAGACATTCTCACAATTGTAGTGGAATTTCAAATTTTCTTTCATTGATTCATTAGTTCAAAATGAGGGGAATGGGGTCCTATATATAGGCAACCCACATTTTACAAAAAGTCCCTGACATTTGACTCAATGACGAATAACCGAGGAAGGTGGGGGGGTGCCCATGGGCCAGCCCAATGAATTGGGCCCAATAACAACCTAATCAATCCTAATGACACTCAAACTTAGGTAGATGACTCAATAACCTAGGTACTTGACTCAAATAAAAGGAAAATTACAATGACATGACTCAAATAAAATATGAAAATTACATGACTCGATTCAGAAAAATATGACGGACACAATGGAGCTATGCCGATGAGCAATCAAATCTGTGGAAAAAATGTGAAGGGCGAGAGATGCCCCCATCAATGCCGGGGAACAAGATTCTGGGATTGACTTCCCCTCTGGCCAGTGCTATGACTCGGACATGTCACCTTCCAGCTCCTTAGCGTCGGGCGGGGAAGATCCAGAGGGCTCTTCTCCTGAGGGGTCGCCAACTCCGGCTGCCTCGGGAGGGCTCGCGACCTAGGCAGTTCCCGCGCAGGCGGGGTCAGTGCCAGGGCCGGCCGTCACCGAGGGCGCCGGGGGTGAAACACCTGCGCCTTCCACTTCCGAGCTTCAAAGTGGGCCCTAGGCCTGATGTATCGTCTTGCTTCACGCTATCCTTGCCGTGATTTGATCAGCATATCTGCAGTAGTTGGAAAGGACCGATACTTTCTACGCAGATCTCGCATGATGGTTGGGTGAGCGTCTGACAGGGTGCCTTTCCGCATTATCATGCTTTAAATGCCTGGCCGCTTCGTGTGTCCCGATGGGGCGGAAGACGAGAGGTTTGAGGTGACCGTTCGTAGGGGGAAATTCCTTTGGCGTGCTTTCGAGGAGGGAGTCGTTTAAGGCGAGTAGCCTCCCTTTGCCTATAAAAAGACTGAAGGGCATCCCTTCCTCTCCATCGCTTAGGATTTTCCCTGACAGTCTTTCCTCTCCCTTTCTTCACGTTGCGTTGTGCCGTTGCATTCGGAGCATGGAGGATCCTTCGGAAGACGATGCTGCCGATGACGGAGGGCGGCAAGTTTTTGCCGCTTCAGGTTTTGAGCAGGTCCGACAGTCGTCGCGCGGGTTTGAAGCGGGTCCGATGGTCATCGCGCGGATCTGGAGAGGATTTTGATAGAAAAATCACGCCGTTTCCTCTATCAGTTCCGGCGAGGCTTCCCGGAGGGGGGTGAGATGGAAGACGGATGGGGGCATCCGGCATCTCCGCCGCCCATCCCTCTCTACTCGCTTTAGGGATGGAGAGAGAAGCAAATTAAGCTCCCTCCTTTCCGGGCCTTCCCCTGCCTCCTCGTCCAGCTATGCTGGTTTCTTTTTCTTTCTGGTGGCCTCTTTTTTCCTCTTCTGCTCATCCTTTCTTTCACTCTTCGGAGGGTGCTTGCTCTCTGTACGTTCCAAAGAGTTGGCGGGTTGGAAGAGATGAGGCCTTCATAGGCGTTCCCTCTTCCCCAGCCTCTGTCAACTTGGAAGGTAGCCTTCCCCTCCCCAGTCCCTCTGTCACCTTTGTCATGGGCCACCCGAGCCAACTGGATCAACCACCATTTATCCGAGCCAGTTTCTACGCGAGGCAGAGTCAGTGGTTGGACGCAAGGAGATCAACCGAGTCAGCCGAGCAATGGCCTCTTGCAGTGGTGCTAGATGGATTTTTTGCTTTCTGTTGTGTAATTTATTGGCTTTTGCCTTTCTGATGTACCAACAATCGTTTGAATGAAAAGGAGAAAATTATATTTCACTCGGATTGTTTGCACGAACTTCAAAAGTAGAACTTGCGTAGTGTGGCTGCATTCCATGTCCGAGGGATGGGTTCCCCTTCCATTGTAGAGAGCCGGTATGCTCCTTTCCCGAGCGTCTTGACCACTCGGTAGGGGCCTTCCCAGTTAGGGGATAGCTTGCCCGCCGCCTCTAGTGGTCGAGAGGCTTCGGCTTTCCTGAGGACGAAGTCTCCCGGTTGGAAGTGCATGTCTCAGACTTTGGCATTGTAGTATCGAGTGAGGCGGCGCTGGTACTCCGTTGCTCGGATGCTGGCGATCTCTCGGAGTTCATCCGCTAGGTCAAGGTTCTCGAGTAATTTTTGCTCGTTTACCTGGGGCGAGAAGTAGATGACTCGGAGGGAGGGATTGGCGATCTCCAACGGAATGACGGCCTCGGTGCCATATACCAACTGGAAAGGACTCTCACTGGTTGCCGTTCTGGGAGTCATTCTGTGGGACCAAAGTACGCTAGGCAGTTCCTCGAGCCAGTTGCCCTTGGCCTTGCCGAGTCTAGTCTTTATGCCTTTTAAGATAGCCTTATTGGCATTCTCGACTAGCCCGTTGGCCTAAAGGTGGGTGACCGAAGTGAAGTGGTTGCGAATACCTAGGCCGGCACATCTGTCTCGAAAATAACGAGAGTCAAATTTCTGACCGTTATCGCTCACTATCACCTGGGGGATGTCGTAACGACAAATGATCGACTTCCAGATGAAACTCCAGACGACTGTCTCGGTGATCCTCGCCGTGGCTTCGACCTCGATCCACTTGGTAAAGTAGTCGATGGCGACGATGATAAACTTCTTCTGGGCTTGAGCCATAGGGAACGGCCCAAGAATGTCAATCCCCCACCGAGCGAAGGGGTATGGCGCGATCAGGGTGACGAGCTCCGTAGCCGGCTGATGGACTAAGTGGTCGAATTGCTTGCATCGGTCGCACTGTTGCACGTAGGCCGTGCAGTCACGCTGCAGAGTGGCCCACCAGTAACCCTGCCGTAGCAGGATCTGGGTAAGTGACCTTCCTCCTGAGTGCGCTCCGCACAGGCCTTCATGAATATCTTGGATAGCTCGGTTGGCTTCGTCGGGGCCGAGACACTTCAGGAGGGGACCGGAGAAAGATCTCCGGTAGAGAGTGTTGTCTAGAACTACGAAGCGCCGGGCTTGGTACTTCAATCTGCGGGCCTCTCGAGGGTCGAAAGGCTCTTGAGAGTCCCAGAGCCACGACAGGTAGGGGGTGCGCCAGTCGCTCGGAATGGCTGAGTCAACAATAAGGAGCTCCGAGTCAATGCTCGGGCGCTTTAGCTCTTCAAGGAGGACCGATCGGGTACCTTCGGGGTCGAGAGAGGAGGCCAGCCGAGAGAGGGTGTCCGCTCGGGAGTTTTCCTCCCGAGCTATTCGGACTACCTCGAATCTCTCGAACTGTTGGTCCATGTCTCTGACCAGTTGGAGGTATTTGATCATTGGTGCCTCTCGAGCTTTGTACTCGCCATGGACTTGGCTAGCGACCAGCTGGGAGTCAGTATGGATTTTGACTCGCTCTGCCCCTAACCGTCGGGCCATGCGCGCTCCTGAGATAAGGGCCTCGTACTCAGAAGCGTTGTTGGATGCCTGAAAGCTGAACTTCAAGGCGTATTGCATTTCCGCTCCTTCGGGGGACTTCAGGAGGATTCCGGCACCACTACCGACCGAGTTGGAGTATCCATTAATGAACAATTCCCAGGTCGGCCCGGGCGCGTACGGGGATCTTTCTTCAGTCGGGATGGTGCTTTTGACGATGAAGTCGGTGAGCGCTTGGCCTTTCACAGCTTAGCGCGACCGATGGGATACATCATAGGCCCCAAGCATAATGGCCCATTTGATGAGTCATCCCGAGGCTTCGAGGTGGGCCAGGATCTTCTTCAATGGTTCACCGGTTAGCACGGTGATGGGGTGACCCTGGAAATAGGGCCGGAGGCGCTTGGCGGAGGTAACCAACGCTAGCACGGGTTTCTCAGTTGCAGGGTACCTCCTTTCAGCCTCGTTGAGTACCTTGCTGGTGTAGTAGACCGGCCTCTCGACTCCCGAGTCATTTCTGACTAGGACCGAGCTAACCGTAGATGGTGTTGCCGAGAGATAGAGCAGCAAGACTTCACCCGGAACGGGCTTGAAGAGCACTGGGGGTGAGGCCAAGAACTCCTTGAGCTCGGCAAACGCTCTCTGGAATTCGTCATCCCATGCGAACGTAGCAGATGCCAATTTGGGACCCCTCAACAACTTGAAGAAGGGCAAGCATCGTTCGGCCGCACGGGACCGGAACCGGCTGAGAGCGGTGACACGCCCAGTTAGGCGTTGGACGTCCTTGATGTAGGTGGGCGGGCGCATGTCCAGGATGGCATGGACCTTGTCGGGGTTGGCCTCGATCCCACGCTGAGTGACTAGGAAACCCAGGAACTTTCCGGATCTCACTCCGAAGGTACACTTGGCAGGATTGAGCTTCATGTTGTACCTCAGGAGGGTGTCGAAGGTCTCAGCGAGGTCGGTGAAGTGGTCTTTGGCCTTGGGGGTCTTGACGAGCATATCGTCGATGTAGGCCTCGACGTTCCAACCTAGCTGTCCTTCAAACATGTGGTTGACCAGCCTCTGGTACGTGGCTCCGGCATTTTTCAACCCGAAAGGCATCCGGGTGTAGCACTATATGCTGTAGTCGGTGATGAAGGCGGTCTTCTCGACATCTTCTGGATCCATTCTGATCTGGTGGTAACTTGAATAGGCGTCTAAGAAGCTGAGTATCTCGTTGCCCGAGGTTGAGTCAACCAATTGGTCGATGCTCGGCAATGGATAACAGTCCTTAGGGGTGGCCTTATTCAGGTCGGTGAAATCCACGCACATCCGCCACTTGCCTGAAGCTTTCGGTATCAGGACGACGTTGGCTAGCCACGTCGGGTACAGGACCGGCCTAAAAAGGCCAATCTCTTGCCCCTTGGTAACTTGCGCCTTGATGATCGCATGTTTCTTCGGTGCATGCTTCCTCCTGCGCTGCTGTACGGGCTTCACGGCGGGGTCGAGGTTGAGCTTGTGCATTACAGTCTCCTCTGGTATCCCAGAGAGTTGATCATCAGCCCAAGCAAAAACCCGGATGTACTCAGAAAGGAACTTTTTATATTGCTGTTGAACCTCAGACGGTAGGTCGGCTCCGTTCTTTACTCCTAGCGCCGGGTCAGCGTTTAGGAAAACCGCCATCAATTCACCACCAGGTTCGGTGGTTGCGGATTTATCCTCTACTCCCCAGGGGCCCTTGTCCTTCCCGTCCGGCCATGTGGCCTCTACCGAGATATTGTAGCACCTTCTGGCCGCGGCCTGGTTACCTCGGACTTCCCCCAACCCATTTTTGGTGGGGAACTTCATTTTCTGGTGATAGGTAGACGGCACCACTTTTATTCGGCTGAGGATTCCCCTACCGAAGAAGGCGTTGTATGCTATCATACCTTTAATCACTATGAAGTCCACCATGACCGTAATGGTTTTGGGTGGGGTGCCGAGGGTAACCGGCAACCTTAGGGCTCCCTCGGGATAGGTGGCCAGACCATTGAACCCGCAGAGAGGGGTTCGGATCGGGTGGAGTTTGGATGGTTCCTCCGCCATCTTAAGGAAACAATCATAAGATAGTACATCCGGGGCACTCCCATTGTCAACTAGAATCCTATCTACGTTACAATGGTTTATCATAGCCGAAATCACGAGGGCGTCGTCATGCGGGGTGCTCAGCCCTTCCAGGTCTCGGTTGGAGAAGACTATGACCTGGGGCTCACTCGGCAGGGCCTTGGGAGGCTCTATGGCTCGGCTCACCCGCTCGGCATGATGCTTCCTTCCTCTGCTGATATCGCCGTGATGGGGACATCACTTACCACTTCCCATTTCTCCAAGGGTCCCGATGCTCGCCATTGTGTTCATCTTGATTTTCTGAGTCTAGCTATGTAATTTTCATATCTTTCTTTGAGTCTTAACCATGTAATTTTCCTTTTATTGAGTCAAGTACCTAAGTTACTGAGTCATCTATCTAAGTCTAAGTATCATTAGGTGGCCTAGTGGGTTAACGGGCCCACTTCAATGGGCTTGGCCCATGGGCGCCCCCTTCCCCCCTTGGTCATTTGTCAATAGTCCAAAAGGTGAGGACTTTTTGTAAATTGAGGGTTTCCTATAAAGAGGACCCCAATCCCTCCATGGAGGACTAATGAATGAATGAATTATTAAGTGAAAATTTCCACAAGATGTGTGTCTCTTACTCTCTCTCTCTCTCTCTCTAGGGGGTGGATTCCCCTCTCTCTTTCTCTCTCTCTAAAGGGGGCGACCCCCTCTCTCTCTCCCTTGGGCGCCCTTGCCCCTTCACCTTCCTCCCTTGCCACCTCATCATCCACATCACCCCAACCCCTCATCTTCCCAAGGCCCCATCACTCCCACCATTACTCTCACCAAGTCCCAAGCAACCTTCCCCATTCCCAAGCCAACCCCTCCATCTCCCTAGGGAGAATCCCATCTCCCAACACACCCTTTCCCCACTCCAAGACTTCATTAACCAACCACTATTAACCCCACATTCAAACCAAAGGAGAGATCTCTCCTCCCTCTCTCCTTCCCAACCCAAATTCGCAGCCCCCCCTTCCTCCATTTGCTAGACCACCTCCGAGCCCCCATTCTTCCCCTCCCACACCTTTTATCACCCCCTAACAGACCCCCACATAGTCAGGTGTCACCCCCACACCCATCCACCCTATTTCCCACCCCATCTACTCCGTCTCCCATCACCCTATTCACCTCAGTCCGCAGGCAACAGTCAAGGGTCAAGTTGCAGAGTCAACCACGTCTTCACCACACATCTTCTGGAGGCATATTTCACATTTCCGGAAAACTCTTCCAGTCGTCTTCACAGGCGAGGTGATCCCGCCCCAATTCGAGTTCGGAGCTGTCCGGGAGAGCCATTCTTCACCGACTGCGCAGAACCAGTCCGGCCAGAAACCAGAGCTTCCATTCAGAAGCTACTACGACCACACCGGTGCTCCACTTGGTGCGCCACTTGACCGGGGCGAAGATCCACCAGTCCTCTGTCCAACACAGCATGCGGGACCTCGTTTGGAGTTCGGAGCTCCCCGTTCCGAATTATTTTTCCCAGGTGCGCAGTTCAGTCCTGTCAGGGACTGATCAGACCCCCTCTCACTCTTCGGGTTCCACCTCCGTGCTCCGACCTCTTCTGGTGCCCATCTTGGTTGCTGATCGAAGAGGATTTGACCATGCTCGCAACTGTCCTGATCCCGTCTCGATTGGATCACGGGAGCGATCGTGGTGAAGTCACCAACCTGCTGCAACAACCTAAACTGAGTCCAAGGCAGAGCAGAGCAGCACCGGTCCAGCATCTGTCCTGGCCATCGTCGATAACGTATGGTGCCAACAAAATTCAGGCTTCATCCCGGGTCAGTCACCAACATTTTGGCGCTGGTCTCATTCACTTTCGAGTCCGGGAATGATCACAGCGGAGTCGATAGCGAGTGCCTGTCAGCGGGCAGAACCAGCGGACAGAACCCCGGGAGGGCAATCCGGCTCCGTTCTTAGCCTCACGCCCCTCCCCGCCTGGCCGGCTTACTGCCCCTCCCTATGAGGAGGTAGTGTTTGTGTGTAATCCACTTTTCCCCACCCCGAGATCCACCCTCCTGCATGAGGCGTAGTGCATGTAAATAATTAGCAGGGATCAAGCTTCATCGACGCAGTGTGCGGAGCCCACACTTCCCCGCTCGCCCTCATCTCCGAACGGGGTTGGTTTCTTCAAACCAACCGGATAAGCTCTATCCCTTGCTCTCATATCAGTAGTTTGTTCTTATAATATCCATGAAATTGCTCCGTTGGAAGCGAGAGAGAGCGCCCGGCCCCGGAGTACTCCACTACCGTGTGGTCACCGTGGTTTGTGAGAGAGAGTGACCCAGTGCCCCACTTGGCACCCGGCCAGCCCCTTAGTTGTGGGCATCTTACCCTCGGGAGGGCAACCTTAGCCCTACTGGCCCTTAAACAAGCCAGGGTCTTGCTCCACCACTTCCACTCAGCATTACCGAGTCACCTCGGGTTCGTGTGTGCAACGGCGATTCGGCGATTTACGCACCCCGTGCTCAAAATTGATTGTGTTTGCGTAGAAGGTCCGAGGGCCCTTGTCTCTTTACTGCATTTCCCTAGTGGTGTCACATCAAATGGTATCAGAGCAAGTTCATAACTTGTCTCTCTACAAGTTGGTCCTAGGGCGCTTTCGCATTTAGAGTCATCATCGGGCCACCCAGTGCATCATCATGTATACTCCCCATTGGTTAAGTCCCCTCAACACAGCCTTCCACAAGAGTCCGATTGACCCTCTCCTCATGGACATCATCCTAGAAGGGGACCTTAGTTTTGACGGATCTAGTCCCAATGCCTACCTAAAGTGGGAGGCTACCATGGATAAAAACTTTGATAGGACTATGGTCTATGGACACACTAGAGTCCGCATAGCCGAGGAGCGGCTTCGGGGACACGCCAAGAATGGGTGGGAACGCATAGTGGCCTTAAGAAGGATTTGGAGGCAAGAACCCATAGGATCATGGGAAGAGATGAAGATTGAGCTTAGGAAGATCTATGCTCCCCGACCTTCCCACTCCTACGTTGGGAACAATAACCCAAGGAGCACTCCCACTCCTCCTTTCTCTCCCAGTCAACCCAAGACCTCCCTTAGGGCCCAAACTCCACCACCCCAAATGATTCCAATCCCGATCACCACCACCATTCAAACCAAATTGGCTCCCATCCCTCCCCAACCGGCCGATCCAAAGGGCAAAAAACCCCTAATTGACTTTATTTCCCCCATGAAGGCCACCACTCCCCAACCCAAAGCCACTCCACTAACCCTCACCTTTCAAACCCAAGTGGACAACGTGTCCACCCCTTCCCCTAGGCCCATGACGGCCACCACCCAACCCAAAACTCCCCATCAAACCCACACCCCACAAGCCTCTATGGTCCCCACCACCACCCCGCCATCTTCCCCCATAAGGGACACACCTCCCAAGACCAACCAACCCAATCCTCCTCAACCCGCCCATCTTCCACTACCAACCCCAATCCTACCCCAACTTAGGCCTCCACTACTTCCACTCCCAAACCCAACCCAAGTTCGAACTCCCTCACCACCCCGGGTGCACCATGTCCCAACCTTCATCACCCCATCCCCAAAAGACCTTCCATTTCCCTTGGAGAGTAAAACCTCCACACCCCAAAGGGATGAGAATGTGATTGAGGTATATGAGGCTTCCCCCGATTGGGAAGAAGAATATGAGTCACAATGTCATGAGTTAGGCCAGGAAGTTCCCATCCCATGTGTAGAAAGTATCATGGCTCACACACCCGACCACCTAGAGGAGGAGAAAACCATGATCCCCACACCCGAACCCCTAGTAGGGAACACCCCAGAACCACTCCCCACCTTGGAGGAAAGCCATTCCCAAAACGAGGAAGAAGTTTCACCTTTCATGCCACCCCCGCCAATTGGGAGTGAACTTATCATAAGTGGGCCCTTGGTTACATGGCTAGTGGAAAACCGGGCTCACCCTATCCTGCCCCATGCATACCCTTCCGTGGAACAACACCTCCCCATAGTACCCTTATCCACCTATCACACCACAATCCAATCATCCTATCAAGTGGAAACATTAGGGGATCTCCTTAAGGGTCTATTTTGGAAAATGGAGTTAACTGGGAGGTTGACCATAGTGGCCGACCGACCTAGGAGCCTTGACCTTCTACACCTATGTGTTGGGTCCATCTCCTCGATTTACACTGTGGGTTGCTACATTAGCGACCTTCTTCTATTCCTCCTTACACCCGATGAGCCCGATGCTATCCACAAACTAGAGTTGCTTATCTCGGGTAGAACATCAAGCCCTCCATTCATGGCCGACTATCCCACCAAGAGCTTCGGCCCAATTGTTCGATTAGAGGAGGATGACTCACCACTATGTGAGGACCATGAGGACCTAGAGTTCCTCTCCCTAGGTGACCCTTACCATGACCCCTTCGATCCCTTCCTATACCCACCCACCTTGCTCACCACCAACCTTTTCCTACCCCAACCAACCATGTTAGATCAAGCCCACCTCTCCCAAGACCCGGTCCACACCAAGGGAACCATGACCATGGGTGAAATACACCTAGGAAACAATGAAGTGCCCCACTCCATGATACATACCTTCTTTGACCCCTTCAAGTGGGAGCTCAAGGACCACCCCATACCCACACACATGGGCGTCACCTCTAGAATAAGAGTGCACCTATCTTGGCATATCACATCATTCGACAAGGGTCACAAGCCCAATCATCTCATACGTGTCACACACACTTTAGGCCCAATGCATGACTGGCTCACATTTGGATGTGCTGGTCCTCCCACATTCGTCATAGCTCTTACGCATGAATGGAGCATACATGGATGTCTGGGTCCCCCGGTAATTATCACCACCATGCACGATAGATCCACCTATGGTTGCCCCGGCCCCCCTGAGTCCATGAAAGTCCTCATCACATCTACGCATGATAGGTCAATTTATGGTTGCCCCGATCCTCCTAAGTCCGTCAAAACCAATGTAACACTTGATAGGGCAGAATTTGGTTGTCCAAGCCCTCCCTTCATCTCTAGAGGATCATCATTCATGACACTGCATAGTACCCGTCGTGAGCACATCAACAAGAGCAATGAGGGATATAGAAAATTAGCCGATTCCCACCGTCGCCACCAAGAATTCCATACAGGTGATTTTGTGATGGTGAGGATCGAGAGACTATTCCCTGGAAATGTCTCCAAACTGAGGTCGGGTGGATCAGGTCCCTTCCAGGTTCTGAGGCGGATCGGCACCAATGCTTATGTGTTGAACCTCCCCGAGGAATACAGAGTAAGCCCCACATTCAATGTGGCTGACCTGGTGCCCTACAGGGGACCCACGGTGACACCTAGTGAGGACATCGAGCCTGTTCCACCCCTTGCGAGAGTCCCTACCCATGAGAGAGATCCACCAGACCAGAGAGGCCAGCGTGAGTAAGTGTAGCGGATATTGTACGAACAGGTCACTGTCATCTGGAGCAAAGGGTATGAGCGCTACCTCGCTTGGTGAAAGGACCAGCTACCTTTGGTAGACTTGTGGGCAACCCTGCCGTGACTCCCTCCGCATACGATGGATCTTTACTCGACAGAGTCGAGTTCTCTGCACCCCGGGAGTATGATGGGGACATCGCTTACCACTTCCCATTTCTCCAAGGGTCCCGATGCTCACCATTGTATTCATCTTGATTTTCTGAGTCTAGCTATGTAATTTTCATATCTTTCTTTGAGTCTTAACCATGTAATTTTCCTTTTATTGAGTCAAGTACCTAAGTTAGTGAGTCATCTATCTAAGTCTAAGTATCATTAGGTGGCCTAGTGGGTTAACGGGCCCACTTCAATGGGCTTGGCCCATGGGCGCCCCCTTCCCCCCTTGGTCATTTGTCAATAGTCCAAAAGGTGAGGACTTTTTGTAAATTGAGGGTTTCCTATAAACAGGACCCCAATCCCTCCATGGAGGACTAATGAATGAATGAAGTATCAAGTGAAAATTTCCACAAGAATTGTGTCTCTTACTCTCTCTCTCTCTCTCTCTAAGGGGTGGATTCCCCTCTCTCTTTCTCTCTCTCTAAAGGTGGCGACCCCCTCTCTCTCTCCTCCCCTCTCTCTCTCCCTTGGGCGCCCTTGCCCCTTCACCTTCCTCCCTTGCCACCTCATCATCCACATCACCCCAACCCCTCATCTTCCTAAGGCCCCATCACTCCCACCATTACTCTCACCAAGTCCCAAGCAACCTTCCACCTTCCAAGGCAACCTTCCCCATTCCCAAGCCAACCCCTCCATCTCCCTATGGAGAATCCCATCTCCCAACACACCCTTTCCCCTCGCCAAGACTTCATTAACCAACCACCATTAACCCCACATTCAAACCAAAGGAGAGATCTCTCCTCCCTCTCTCCTTCTCAACCCAAATTCGCAGCTCCCCCTTCCTCCACTTGCTAGACCACCTCCCAGCCCCCATTCTGCCCCTCCCACACCTTGTATCACCCCCTAACAGACCCCCACATAGTCAGGTGTCACCCCCACACCCATCTACCACATTTCCCACCCCATCTACTCCGTCTCCCATCACCATATTCACCTCAGTCCGCAGGCAGCAGTCAAGGGTCGAGTTGCAGAGTCAACTACGTCTTCACCGCACATCTTCTGGAGGCGTATCCCACATTTTCGGAAAGCTCTTCCATTCATCTTCACAGGCGAGGTGATCCCGCTCCAATTCAAGTTCGGAGCTGTCCGGGAGAGCCATTCTTCATCGACTGCGTAGAACCAGTCCGGCCAGAAACCAGAGCTGCCATTCAGAAGCTACTACGACCACACCGGTGCTCCACCTGGTGCACCACTTTACCGGGGCGAAGATCCACCAGTCCTCTGTCCAACACAGCAAGTGGGACCTCGTTTGGAGTTCGGAGCTCCCCGTTCCGAATTATTTTTCCCAGGTGCGCAGGTCAGTCCTGTCAGGGACTGATCAGACCCCCTCTCACTCTTCGGGTTCCACCTCTCTGATCTGACCCCGTCTGGTGCCCATCTTGGTTGCTGATCGAAGAGGATTTGACCATGCTCGTAACTGTCCTGATCCCGTCTCGATTGGATCACGGGAGTGATTGTGGTGAAGTCACCAACCTGCTGAAACAACCTGAACTCAGTCCAAGGCAGAGCAGAGTAGCGCCGGTCCAGCATCTGTCCTGGCCATCGTCGATAATGTCTGGTGCCAAAAAAATTCAGGCTTCATCCCGGGTCAGTCACCAACATTTTGGCGCTGGTCTCATTCACTTTCGATTCCGGGAACGATCACAGCGGAGTCGACAACGAGTGCCTATCAGCGGGCAGAACCAGCGGACAGAACCCCGGGAGGGCAATCCGGCTCCGTTCTTAGCTTCACGCCCCTCCCCGCCTGGCCGGATTACCGCCCCTCCCTGTGAGGAGGTAGTGTTTGTGTGTAATCCACTTTTCCCCACCCCGAGATCCACCCTCCTGCGTGAGGCGTAGTGCATGTAAATAATTAGCAGGGATCAAGCTTCATCGACGCAGCGTGCGGGGAGCCCACACTTCCCCGCTCGCCCTCGTCTCCGAACAGGGTTGGTTTCTTCAAACCAACTGGGTAAGTTCTATCCCTTGCTCTCATATCAGTAGTTTGTTCATATAATATCCGTGAAATTGCTCCGTTGGAAGCGAGAGAGAGCGCCCGGCCCCGGAGTACTCCACTACCGTGTGGTCACCGTGGTTTGTGAGAGAGAGTGACCCAGTGCCCCACTTGGCACCCGGCCAGCCCCTTAGTTGTGGGCATCTTACCCTCGGGAGAGCAACCTTAGCCCTACTGGCCCTTAAACCAGCCATGGTCTTGATCCACCACTTCCACTCGGCATTACCGAGTCACCTCGGGTTCATGTGTGCAACGGCGATTCGGCGATTTACGCACCCCGTGCTCAAAATTGATTGTGTTTGCGTAGAAGGTCCGAGGGCCCTTGTCTCTTTACTGCATTTCCCTAGTGGTGTCACATCACGCCGCCTGATGCTGCTCCTCCGGAGATGACATTGATGTGTACCCCACGGGGGGCATTGTCGATCTCCTATGGGGCACCTCGGTCTTCTTTACGCTCGGCTATGAACCGAGCTAGATGTCCCTGACGGAAGAGGTGCTCAATCTTGTCCTGGAGCTGGTGGCAGTCGCCGGTGTGGTGCCCATGATCGCTGTGGAACAAGCAGTGCTTGTTGCGATTACGGTTCTTTGATCTCATTGGCTGGGGTTGGCGGAGGAGGCCCGAGTCCTTGATGCCTTCGTAGATCTCGTAGACCGGCGCGGCTAGTGGGGTGTACCACTCGTACTTCCATGACGGTTCCTTGCGTTCCCCATCGCGGTTCTGCCTTTTCCCTGAACCTGAGCTTGGCTCCAAAGCCCGCTTCCTGTCCCCCTCCCGACCCGAGCCGGTTGCATCTCAGCAAGGGCTGAGCACCTCTTCGCACTCGGCGTGGCGTAATGCCAGAGTCACTAGCTCGGCAAGGGTCGAAGGAGGGTGGAGGACAAGTTTGCGGCGGAGATTCTCATCCCGGGTGGCGGGGGATTCTCAGGGCTTCCGACTTGAATCGGTGAATATAAGCCCGGAGTCTTTCCCCTTGCGCCTGTTTGAGGGCCAGGAGCCCTGCTACTGACCTTGGGGGGGCACTTCCGGCGAAACTCTATTTGAAGACTCGCCCAAATTGCTTGAAGTCTCGGATGGATCCGGGGGCGAGGGCCCGGAACCACGCCTGGGCGCCCTGGACGAGGGTGGTCGCGAAGGCTCGGCACTTGATGGCGTCTGACGCTCCGTGCAAGGTCATCAAAGCGTCGAAGCTGTCGTAGTGATCGGCCGGGTGGCCCTGTCCGTCGTAAAGCTTGAGGGTCGGGATGGAGGTTCTGGGAGACAGCTCGGCCTTCAAGATGTATTCAGAGAATGGGGATTTCTCCTCATCCTCCGGGAAAGAGGTCTGTTGTAGGGCGCGGAGGGCGTGCTCCTACTCTGCGAAACGCCTCTCGAAATCTCGCAGTCGGAGGGATAACTCCGGCTGTTGTCGTGCCGTGGGGCTGGGAGGAGCGTCCTGGTGATCCATGGGAACATTTGTCACGCCCCGAACAAGGCGGAAATATCGGGACGTACAGTTAGGGACACGCTGGCAAGAGAGAGAACTAATCTAAAATAATACACAAGTGCTACAAGATGGAAATACTAAATGATCATTAACAAACCACAACTGATACAATAACCTCAAGTTCAACTTAATACAACTGGAATAATCAACCACTAAAACTCAATAACATGACTGAGACTAAAAGCTCTCCAAAACACAACTAAAGAAAGATAACACACTACTAACACACTAGAACTGATACACTCAAGACATCACTCCTGCCCTTCCCCATCGGTAAGCGCGTCACCTGAACAGCCTGGAAAAGGGGGAAACACAACTATGAGCTGACGCCCAGTAGGAAATAACAGACAGGTACAAGTGATTAACAGTTTAATTACATTTTAAAATGTCATGCTACAAATGATAAAACAATAAAAAGATAACGATGATATCACGAAAACAAAATTCAAAGATCTTGCAAGGTCAAGAAATATAATGAATAGAATGGTAAGACAAGAATTTACTACAGGAGATAACGATAAAAAGTAGTTGGCCATATCAAGATAATTCAAGTCATGTCAAGCACGTATGTAATTTCATTTCCACGTCCAAGTAATAAGCAAGTAAAGTAACCACAAGTAGAGTATAGAACAGTGAAGAGTGGAAAGTGAAAAGTAGTAGAAAGTAATGTAGAGAGTAGTGGAGAGAGTAGTGGACAGTCCTAGATTTAACACATGTCAAGTACTGGTGCCAAATGCCACACCTAGTCATTCACCTCCCCGGGGGTACACGTAGTGTTCGGGCGCTCTTCCCAGGACTAGACCGAGTCCTTAATTATTTGCCAGGCATTGATTTCTTTGGATCAAAGATCCCACGAATCTGGACTTCCACAGTTTATGGCCAGAATTCCAAGGTTTAAACTAAGTAGCAATAACAACTTCAAGTAGGAAAGAGATTCATTTCCAGAATTTCAAGGTAAGTATAATCATCAAGGAGATCGAAACCAAGTCACAACAAGAGTAAATCGTGCTGCGCTGCTGTAAAACAGCAGCAATCAAACAAGCTAATCAACATATTAATCCTAATCACCAAGTTAAGATATCATGATTAACCATTATCATTTGTATTAGCCAAAGAGCCAACAAGCTAGAACAAGTTGTCAAGGTAGAGAACAAGCTCTCACAGCGGTGAAATAGAATGCATTATCAGGGGCTTTAATTACACCATTAATCATTAATTAAGTGAGTTTCTATTTAACCAATGTAAGTGTTGTAATGGAGATAGTAAACATCGTGTTTTGTACTATGTTTACGAGAAAGGACCAATGCAAATTGAAATCAACGGGGGTACATGAATAGGTCAAAAGTTCTTCAAAAATATAATTTCAATGGGTCTAAGTTAAATTGGTTGATTCCCCACTGATTCGGATCCATCTTCGGTTCGAAAAATGAAGAAAATCGAGTTTCAGGTGTACGGGTCGACCCTTGGGGTCGACCCCTGAAAAACTGGGGTCTGGGAGCAGGATGGGTCGACCCCTGGGGTCGACCCTCGGGCTGGGCCGCATGGGTCGACCCCTGGGGTCGACCCCTCGGGCTGGCCTGGGCTGCCAGGTGATGGGTCGACCCCTGCAAGAACATCAACGGCTGCACTTCCGGAAAACGTGAAATCTCACCCAATTGAGGTCCAATTGAGTTGAAATCAAAACCACATGCCATAGGAATCTTGCTAGACATATTAGGGTCATAAGACTATAGTTTGGAAACACGAATTTCATCAGAATTCACAAGAATCACAACCTATTCTATGAAGAACACAAGGAGACCTAGTTCAGGACATACTTCCACTAAATCGTCGAATTCTCTCGATATACAAAACCAAATTTGGGGATTTTGGTGTCAAAAGAAAGCTAACACGATCATGAATCCAAACATATATGATATGCTACATGAAGATCAAGTTACATGACTCAAAATAAGCCCGTAATCAAGCTCTGACTTAAGGAACACTATATGAATCATGTTCTAGACATGCTTCTACAAAAATCGAAATTCACGATGCATGCTCAATGGAATTTGGGGCTTTCTACGTTAAATGAAAGATAATAACATGCTGATTACATCATGTAAGTTAATTAGAGTTTGGTTGTTAGATCCTACCTCAAATCGGAGAGAGAAAACTCAAACCCTAGGATGAAGAACACTTGGACAACACCTCACAAAAAGCTCGATTTCTCCACGGATACCTAATGAAAATTGGGGCTTTTACCACCAATGGATAGAGCTCGATGAGAGGAACAACTTGCTATACTCATGATCAAAATTTGGTTGAGAAATCCTACCTCAATCGATGGATCAAAGAAGGATGAAGGGAAGCCAACGGCCTGCTGACCCACCTCCACAATTCGAACTAGATTTCTCCAGATCTGAAACTTCAGCGAACCCCACAGCAGCCAAATGAAAGAAGACTCGTAGGGCTTCATTTTGATAGCTCATAGAGCTTCTGGAGCCTTCTGAGTTGGGAGTATTCGCTGCTGCGAGCTACGTGTTTAGAAACGGCGCCGAAATCTTTGACTTGACCAAACTATGTCGGCAGCACGTTTTGGGGCTAAGTTTACCTCAAATTGATTGAGGGTAAATGTTCCTTCCATTGTGGCCTTCCATTTGCCCTTGATTTCAGATCATTTGGTCGAGTATTGAGGTCGAATTTCGTGTTTTAATCTAAGGGTTAGGTATGGGTCAAAAGTGTGCACTTTTGGGTTTGAAGTCTAAATAGATCTTACCACGGATTTACAATGGCTTAATGCCAGAAGGAAAAGTTGTTATCTACCTCGACCTTAATCTGTTTACTATTTTTACAGATTTTTCTAAGGTAGTCGGATTTTTACTTATACTATTCCGTAAATAGTTAAATGTTAAGTTCGGAAGACTAAGTTCACTAATTCGGCATAATAAATGATTTTCTTAGGCTTAAATGTAGAAGACAAACTTGCTAAACAAAATTAATTCTACAAGAAGTGTTTTTTGGGGATTTTTATAAAATAGTAGAAAAATGACTTATTCTATTAATTAATTAATTAATCTAATTAATTTGGATAATTCTCATTAATTCGAATAACTTCAAATAAATTCCGAATAATTACAAATAACTTACTAAATAAATTTCTAAAGAATTTGGGGTCTTACACCCTCCCCTACTTAAAGGAATTTGGTCCTCCAAATTCACTGCACTAAAACTGAGAGTAGAAAAAGATCGCTCACCTAGAATAGATCGGGATACCGCTTTCGCATATTCTCTTCAGACTCCCATATAGCTTCTTCGGTCCCACGCCGACTCCACTGAATCTTGACCATCGGTATCGAACGATTCCGGAGTTGCTGTTGCTTCCGGTCTAGAATCTTGACAGGTCTTTCCTCATAGGTCAAATCTTCCTTCAGTTCAAAATCCACCTGCTGAATGATATGAGTGGGATCGTACACATATTTCCGCAACATAGACACATGGAAAACGTTGTGTACGCCAGACAAATGCGGTGGTAAAGCCAGTCTGTATGCCACCTCTCCCACTCTATCTAGAATCTCGAATGGACCAATGTACCTCGGACTCAGCTTGCCATGAATGCCAAATCTTCGGATCCCTTTCGTTGGAGAGACCTTTAAGAACACATGCTCGCCAACCTGAAATTCCAATGCTCTTCTCCTATTGTCGGCATAACTCTTCTGTCTTGACTGGGCTACTTGTAACCGGTCTCGGATAACACGGATGTTCTGTGATGATTCCGAAACAAGATCTGGTCCAAGCCACTGTTTCTCACCTACCTCGTCCCAACACAACGGGGAACGACAACTTCTATCATATAGTGCTTCAAAAGGAGCCATCTGAATGCTAGACTGATAGCTGTTATTGTAGGCAAATTCAATTAATGCCAAATGCTCACTCCAATTTCCACCAAAATCAATCATGCAAGCTCGCAGCATATCTTCCACTATCTGATTGGTTCTTTCAGTCTGTCCATCTGTCTGTGGATGAAAAGCAGTACTGAAATTCAGACGAGTACCCAAAGACTCTTGCAGTCCCTTCCAGAAATGTGAAGTAAATCTGGGGTCTCGATCAGATACTATATTCACTGGAATACCATGCAATCTCACCACTTCTTTTATATACAGAGCAGCCAATACATCAATCGTCCACTTGGACTTAATTGGTAAGAAATGAGCCGACTTTGTCAATCGATCGACAATCACCCATATCGCATCAAATCCACCACGAGTCCTAGGTAGACCCATAATGAAATCCATGCCAATGCTTTCCCACTTCCATTGGGGTATGTCGAGTGGTTTCAATTTCCCTGCCGGTCTGAAATGTTCGGCCTTAACTTGTTGACATACCAAACATCTGCTCACAAAATCTGCAACTTCTCTTTTCATATTCGGCCACCAAAAGGCCCTTTTCAAATCTCGGTACATCTTAGTGCCTCCAGGATGAATGGTATATCTGGATCTATGAGCTTCCTCAAGAATTTTGTTCTTTATTGTAGCCTCATCCGGAACACAAGTTCTGCCTTTAAATAATAATCTACCATCATCGGCCAACATGAAATCAGGTCTGCTGCTCAAGTTTCCCTTGATCTCTACCAACTCGGGATCATTATCATGCAAGGACTTGATCTCTATCAACAATTCGGGCTTAAGTTGGATCTGAGCAATCATGACCCAATCATTGTCGATATTAAGATCCAGACTAGATAATTGTTCCAACAACCTCCATTCTTGTAACATGAGACTTGACAATCTAGCTACCGACTTCCGGCTTAAAGCATCTGCCACAACATTACCTTTGCCAGGATGATACTCAATCGAGAAGTCGAAGTCTTTCAAGTACTCCAACCATCTCCGCTGCCTCATGTTGAGTTCCTTTTGAGAAAATAAATACTTCAAACTCTTATGATCTGAGAACACTGTAAAGGTTTCTCCATACAAGTAATGCCTCCATATCTTCAAAGCAAACACGACTGCAGCAAGTTCCAAATCATGAACAGGATAATTATCTTCGTGCTTCCTCAACTGCCTAGAGGAATAGGCAATCACCTTCCCATGCTGCATGAGTACACAGCCTAAGCCAATACCTGAAGCATCAGTATAAACAACAAATCCTCCTTCACCAGAAGGTAAAGCCAAAACAGGTGCAGTAGTCAAACACTCCTTCAGAGTCTGAAAGCTTCGCTGACAATCATCTGACCAATCAAACTTATTCTCCTTGCGGGTTAATCTTGTCATAGGTACTGCAATCTTGGAGAAATCTTGAATAAATCTTCGGTAATAGCCTGCCAGGCCTAGGAAACTTCTAATTTCAGTTGCACTAGTAGGCTGCTCCCAATTCTTCACTGCCTCAATCTTCGAAGGATCAACTGAAATACCTTCCTTGGTGATAATATGTCCGAGAAAGGACACTTCTTACAGCCAGAATTCACACTTACTGAACTTAGCATAAAGTTGATGATCTCTCAACAATTGCAATGCCATCCTCAGGTGTTCAGCATGCTCCAATTCACTCTTGGAATAGATCAAGATGTCATCAATAAATACCACGACCCACTGATCAAGATAGGGCCGAAATACATCGTTCATCAACAGCATGAAAGCCGCTGGTGCATTCGTTAGACCAAAAGGCATAACGACAAACTCAAAATGACCATACCTACTGCGGAAAGCCGTTTTATAAATATCCTCTTCCTTAATCCGTAACTGGTGATATCCAGATCGAAGATCGATCTTAGAAAAATATTGAGCTCCTGCTATCTGGTCAAATAGTTCGTCAATCCTCGGCAAGGGATATTTGTTCTTGACAGTCTGCTGGTTCAATTGCCTATAATTAATGCACAGCCTCATCGAACCATCTTTCTTCCTGACAAATAGTACAGGGGCTCCCCACGGAGAAGTACTAGGACGAATAAAACCCTTCTCTAGCAATTCCATCAGTTGCTGCTTCAATTCCCGCAGTTCCACAGGAGACATACGATAAGGAGCCTTGGAAATAGGAGATGTGCCAGGAATAAGATCAATAGAAGATAACTTTCCGCTCAGGCGGAAGTCCTGGTAGTTCCTCTGGAAAGACATCAGGAAAATCTCGGACAACAGGAATGTCCTTGATCTCCATCTGCTGCTCAGGAGTTACACAAACAAAGGCTAGAAAAGCCTCACATCCATGCCTCAAAAGCCTATCAGCTCGAAGAGCCGAGATGAGCGGTACGGAGTTATGGTGCTTGACTCCCGTAAAAGATAAACCAAAATGTCCAGTAAAAGTCACTGAGCTAGAACTACAGTGAACATTGGCCTCATACTTGGCCAACCAATCTGCTCCTAGGATTACATCATAATCCTTCATATCCATGCAGACCAAATCTGCTGGAAAGTTCTGTTCACCAATCATAACCTTACTAGAAGGATAGAAATACTGGATTGTTGATCTAGTGCCAATAGGGTTTGAAATCTCTAACGGAGTATTCATCAAAACAGGTTCCACAACTAATGACTTAGCAAATCTCCGTGAAATAAAAGAATGTGTTGCACCAGTATCAAAGAGAGCAAATGCGGGCTTATCGATTATAGTAAGGGTACCTTCGACGAGTCCGCCATCATCAGAAATCCCAGTTTCAACTTCATGTAAAGCTTGAAGCTTGCCTTGTGGTTTCTTGAAGACTAGAGGTTTTGCCGGTGTAGCTTGTTCCGATATGAGAGGACAATTGGGGATACGGTGCTCCTTGCTTCCACATCGCAAACAGGCACCTAGCTTGCGCCAGCACTCCTCTATCTTGTGACCCGGACGATCACAATAGTTGCACATGCCCTTGAATGGAACAATAGGGCCAGGCTTCTTGTCTTCATGCCTCGGCATCTTGCCCTTCCACGATCCGGACCCGCTCCACGAACCAAGTCCACTAACAGGCCTCTTCTTGGTATACCCGGGTTTGACACTCCCGAAACCCGTAGGTAATTCTTTCTTGGTGCCTTTACCACGGATTCTCTCCGTCATCTCAAGAGTATCCTCTAGAACTTGCGCTTTCCTTACCACTTCAGAATACGTGGAAATCTCTATCGGTGCCAATTGGTTGATATAATGAAGCTTCAATCCATTGAGAAAGCGCTTCGCCTTCATCTTCTCGGTGGAAATGAGATGTGTAGCATATCGAGAAAGCCGTGCAAATTGAGCCTCATACTCTGCCACGGACAAACCTCGATGTTTCAAGGCCGCGAACTCTGTCGCTTTCTTCTCTTGCACTCTATCAGAAAAATACTTGCTGTTGAAGAATTCTTCGAATTCTTCCCACATAACTTGCCGATCACTGAGAGTTGCCTTGATAGAATCCCACCAAGTACGTGCATCATGTTCCAGTTGAAATGTGGACAAAAGGACACGCTCCTGGTTGGTGCATGGCATAACTTCAAAGATCCTCCCCATCTCATCTAGCCAGTGCTCGGCTTGGTCAGGGTCAGTCAAACCAGCGAATCTAGGCGGGTTCATTCCGCAGAAGTTCTGGTATAGATCACCGGTGCCATGCGGTGCCGCTCCTGCCTGAGCTACTTGCTGAAGGGCCTGAATAAGGCCTTGCACCGTACGCTGTAGGTTCCTCCATTCAGCACGATCAGCTGCCATCTACACGAGAAATAGATTACTTAGGTTTAATCAAGATAAATAATTACACGATTAAGAAATGATCTTAACCCAAGTTTCTACCCATTCTCACCAGGTCAGGTCCTAGACTTTTACAAGGTTAGGGATCTAATGCACCTAGACACGACCAAAAACTCGGTACCTGGCGGAGGTAATCGGTCCGAAGACCACTCGCGCAAGTGTGTGACCTTCCCGATAGGCGTAGCCTAACGTTCGGACAACACCTTTTGATATACCGATTATTGGGATGCAATGCAAGAAAACCTAAAACTTAGGAAACCTAGGAATGTGAAACCTAGGCTCTGATACCAACTAAACTGTCACGCCCCGAACAAGGCGGAAATATCGGGGCGTATAGTTAGGGACACGCTGGCAAGAGAGAGAACTAATCTAAAATAATACACAAGTGCTACAAGATGGAAATACTAAATGATCATTAACAAACCACAACTGATACAATAACCTCAAGTTCAACTTAATACAACTGGAATAATCAACCACTAAAACTCAATAACATGACTGAGACTAAAAGCTCTCCAAAACACAACTAAAGAAAGATAACACACTACTAACACACTAGAACTGATACACTCAAGACATCACTCCTGCCCTTCCCCATCGGTAAGCGCGTCACCTGAACAGCCTGGAAAAGGGGGAAACACAACTATGAGCTGACGCCCAGTAGGAAATAACAGACAGGTATAAGTGATTAACAGTTTAATTACATTTTAAAATGTCATGCTACAAATGATAAAACAATAAAAAGATAACGATGATATCACGAAAACAAAATTCAAAGATCTTGCAAGGTCAAGAAATATAATGAATAGAATGGTAAGACAAGAATTTACTACAGGAGATAACGATAAAAAGTAGTTGGCCATATCAAGACAATTCAAGTCATGTCAAGCACGTATGTAATTTCATTTTCACGTCCAAGTAACCACAAGTAGAGTAACCACAAGTAGAGTATAGAACAGTGAAGAGTGGAAAGTGAAAAGTAGTAGAAAGTAATGTAGAGAGTAGTGGAGAGAGTAGTGGACAGTCCTAGATTTAACACATGTCAAGTACTGGTGCCAAATGCCACACCTAGTCATTCACCTCCCCGGGGGTACACGTAGTGTTCGGGCGCTCTTCCCAGGACTAGACCGAGTCCTTAATTGTTTGCCAGGCATTGATTTCTTTAGATCAAAGATCCCACGAATCTAGACTTTCACAGTTTATGGCCAGAATTCTAAGGTTTAAACTAAGTAGCAATAACAACTTCAAGTAGGAAGGAGATTCCTTTCCAGAATTTCAAGGTAAGTATAATCATCAAGGAGATCGAAACCAAGTCACAACAAGAGTAAATCGTGCTGCGCTGCTGTAAAACAGCAGCAATCAAACAAGCTAATCAACATATTAATCCTAATCACCAAGTTAAGATATCATGATTAACCATTATCATTTGTATTAGCCAAAGAGCCAACAAGCTAGAACAAGTTGTCAAGGTAAAGAACAAGCTCTCACAGCGGTGAAATAGAATGCATTATCAGGGGCTTTAATTACACCATTAATCATTAATTAAGTGAGTTTCTATTTAACCAATGTAAGTGTTGTAATGGAGATAGTAAACATCGTGTTTTGTACTATGTTTGCGAGAAAGGACCAATGCAAATTGAAATCAACGGGGGTACATGAATAGGTCAAAAGTTCTTCAAAAATATAATTTCAATGGGTCTAAGTTAAATGGGTTGATTCCCCACTGATTCGGATCCATCTTCGGTTCGAAAAACGAAGAAAATCGGGTTTCTGGTGTACGGGTCGACCCTTGGGGTCGACCCCTGAAAAACTGGGGTCTGGGAGCAGGATGGGTCGACCCCTGGGGTCGACCCTCGGGCTGGGCCGCATGGGTCGACCCCTGGGGTCGACCCTCGGGCTGGCCTGGGCTGCCAGGTGATGGGTCGACCCCTGGGGTCGACCCCTGCAAGAACATCAACGGCTGCACTTCCGGAAAACGTGAAATCTCACCCAATTGAGGTCCAATTGAGTTGAAATCAAAACCACATGCCATAGGAATCTTGCTAGACATATTAGGGTCATAAAACTACAGTTTGGAAACACGAATTTCATCAGAATTCATAAGAATCACAACCTATTCTATGAAGAACACAAGGAGACCTAGTTCAGGACATACTTCCACTAAATCGTCGAATTCTCTCGATATACAAAACCAAATTTGGGGATTTTGGTGTCAAAAGAAAGCTAACACGATCATGAATCCAAACATATATGATATGCTACATGAAGATCAAGTTACATGACTCAAAATAAGCCCGTAATCAAGCTCTGACTTAAGGAACACTATATGAATCATGTTCTAGACATGCTTCTACAAAAATCAAAATTCACGATGCATGCTTAATGGAATTTGTGGCTTTCTACGTTAAATGAAAGATAATAACATGCTGATTACATCATGTAAGTTAATTAGAATTTGGTTGTTAGATCCTACCTCAAATCGGAGAGAGAAAACTCAAACCCTAGGATGAAGAACACTTGGACAGCACCTCACAAAAAGCTCGATTTCTCCACGGATACCTAATGAAAATTGGGGCTTTTGCCACCAATGGATAGAGCTCGATGAGAGGAACAACTTGCTATACTCATGATCAAAATTTGGTTGAGAAATCCTACCTCAATCGATGGATCAAAGAAGGATGAAGGGAAGCCAACGGCCTGCTGACCCACCTCCACAATTCGAACTAGATCTCTCCAAATCTGAAACTTCAGTGAACCCCACAGCAGCCAAATGAAAGAAGACTCGTAGGGCTTCATTTTGATAGCTCATAGAGCTTCTGGAGCCTTCTGAGTTGGGAGTATTCGCTGCTGCGAGCTACGTGTTTAGAAACGGCGCCGAAATCTTTGACTTGACCAAACTATGTCGGCAGCACATTTTGGGGCTAAGTTTACCTCAAATTGATTGAGGGTAAATGTTCCTTACATTGTGGCCTTCCATTTTCCCTTGATTTCAGATCATTTGGTGGAGTATTGAGGTCGAATTTCGTGTTTTAATCTAAGGGTTAGGTATGGGTCAAAAGTGTGCACTTTTGGGTTTGAAGTCTAAATAGATCTTACCACGGATTTACAATGGCTTAATGCCAGAAGGAAAAGTTGTTATCTACCTCGACCTTAATCTTTTTAATATTTTTACAGATTTTTCCAAGGTAGTCGGATTTTTACTTATACTATTCCGTAAATAGTTAAATGTTAAGTTCGGAAGACTAAGTTCACTAATTCGGCATAATAAATGATTTTCTTAGGCTTAAATGTAGAAGACAAACTTGCTAAACAAAATTAATTCTACAAGATGTGATTTTTGGGGATTTTTAGAAAATAGTAGAAAATTGACTTATTCTATTAATTAATTAATTAATCTAATTAATTTGGATAATTCTCATTAATTCGAATAACTTCAAATAAATTCCGAATAATTACAAATAACTTACTAAATAAATTTCTAAAGAATTTGGGGTCTTACAACATTGGTCTCCAGGTTCGGACGGCGCGCCCCAGGTTTTCCCCACCTTGGTGTGGAGGAAGCCTCTTGCTCCGGAGGCGGAGCCTGCGAGGGTCCTCCAATCCTGTTGCGGAGGATCTGGTGGCCGCGGAGAGTGAAGCGGCCTCCGGCGGTGTGCTGGGATGCATTCTCGCGGGGAGGGCTCCCTGATGGGGAGTGGGACCTTCCATCCCTAGCCACCTGGGTCCTCATGAGTTCCACGAGGACATCCAGTTTCACGTTGAGGGCCTGGAAGGTGTCCGTACCACCGTTGGGAGGTAGCCCTACCACCGCAAGGGGGGTGGTGGTGGTCCGTCGGCGGGGGCACTGGTGTTGGAGGGGGGTTCTGTGAGACCCGGGAGGGGCCATCCCCTGCCGCTACCATGGCCTTTCCCCTCTCGCCGGCGGACCTCCTCCCTGAGCTCCTTCGCACCATGCTGGCTTCTTGTACGTTTCCCACAGACGGTGCCAGATGAAGAGGCAAGATCTCGCGCTGGTCCTGAGCGGGCGGTGGATCACCCGATAGTGAACTGCAAGAAAGGGAAACGGATCAGGAGGCCCAGGGATGAGTCCCTGGGGAAAACCCTCCGATGCATAAGTCAGTAGAGCTATGGGGGGAGCAATATAGGGGGGAAGTAGCTTCTGCGCGAGATCCCTCTCGACCAGAAGGGTGAAGTGGTTCCTGCTCAGGAGTTTTGAGTGTGTGATTACCCTTCCCTTTCGCCGGAGGGTATCCCTGGGTTAAATAGTGTGCCGTCTTCTGGAGTCCTATAAGTCGAGGGGTTTCAGGTGGGGTTTACGTCCTCGATGTGGGCTTCTATTACCTTATCGTGGGAGTGTTATCACCTTGGGGGGATGGAGTCCCTCACCTTTATAAATTCGTGCCAACAGAGGACTCTTAACGGCTGCATGGATAAGCAATCATCGACCGTACCGAGCTTAGAGAGGCCAGCCCTATCCGGGCGGTAGGCTTAGCTCGGACGAAGATGGGTCGGATTGGTCAACATGCGCCTTCTTCCCCTGGGCGGAGAGATGGCTCGGGCATTGACCTTTCCTGTGACCTGATCGACGCTCGGGCCTTCCGAGCCTAGAGGCCGCCTAGGAAGGTAGTATCCTCAAGCAAAACTTTTATTGGGCTTTCTCGCCTCAGTGGGTCCCAGGGGGCTGTCATCTGGCTGAGCTGAGCCTTGTTGGGCCCTGAGGGGACTAGTTCGGCTACTCTTAATTGGGCTACAGAAATCCCCCTCTTCAGCGTGGAAGATCCATGATCGTCTCTTCTTTCCTTAGGGAAATGCCCCTTTCCTTGCTCTCCTCTGCTCCAGTAAATCTTGAGCGGTGGCGGACTGGTGCCTCCCGGCGTGTAGGCTGGGTCTTCTTAGGGACCCAAACTTGCTTAAATATTCTTGGCTTAAGAGCCAACCTTCCTTGGCCATGACAGCCGGCTTCTTCTTTCTCGGCTCTCCTTTCGGAGAGGGCCTCGTAGGAGTTGTAGATAGGTACTGCGGGAATCACCCGATCCGGGCTCACTCGAGCTTCACGTACGTCCAAGAAGATGCGAACTCCCCCAATCAGCATGGATTTACAGGACATGGAGAGACGTCCGGTAACAGCAGCAGTAGCCTTTCTTCGGAAGCTCCTATGTTGGCACCTCCCTGAGTTCTTGGCAGGGACGGGGCGGGCTCCGTGAGTGACATGGTGCACCATGCAGTTGGCGACTTTTTTTTCAATAGAAACCTAACCTAGGGGTCAATGGGAGAGTGCACCCCTTACCAGAGGTAAGGAGAAAGCCACTCCACCATCTAACCACTAGGAGGCAAATGATATTTTCATTGATTAAGAATAAGGAATTACATCAATCTGATACTAGGCATCCCTAGTGAGTCTAGCCGAGCAGCGCCTTTTATAATGGAAGGGAGCTCACTGTAAGAATAAAAAGAATTACATTTGGTAGTGCAAGCTAATAAAGCAAGAAGGTCTGCTACTATATTGCGTTCTCTGTAGATATGAGAGATAGTGTCGTGCTGAGAAATGATGCTCCATATATCCCTGACATAGCTGAGAATGGACCAAGGACAGTGGATTTCCTTTTTGATAATCCTGACAAGGGTAAGGGAGTCACATTCTATAAATGCTGGCTTGGAATCCACAGTATGTAAATATTTTATGCCGTCAAGAAGGGCACGGGCTTCAGCAATTAAGCTATTAGATTGACTATAAAAATGAGAAAAAGCAAGGATGACCTTGCCTCTGGAGTCCCTGATAATGCCGCCTCCTCCAGAATCTCTAGATTGTTTGAAAGCACCATCAGTGTTTAATTTGAGAAAGGGCCAGGGAGGGCTAAGCCATTTCACAATTTTCAGCTGTTGTCTACAGTGGGATTGGATTTTAATACCCAAATCTTCCAAAGTTTTCATGTTTTTAGTCTTTGGCTCCTTAAGTGCAGCAATCGAACAAACCATCTTCACTTGGGATGTGATATGATGAATGATGTTGGATTTTGAGAAAGATTTATCATCATATCTGACCAAGTTTCTAGCTTTCCAAATTTCCCACATTCCAAGCCCAACAGATGCAAGGTTGAATAGAGCAAAGGCTGAACCTGACTGAGTGTGACTGAAGGAATTCAGAATGAGTTCCCTAGCAGTCCGGCCTTCAAGATGTAGACCGGTTGCTTTTATAGCAGTCCAAACGTAACCTGCCAAATCACTGTTGAGGAAGAGATGGTTTAGGTCTTTCACATGGGGCACCGAGCAGTAAGAACATTTGGAACAGAAAACAACACCAACTCTCTGAATGTTATCATCAGTCGGTATGTAATTGTTCAGAATCTTCCATAAGTGGACAGAAATTTTAATTGGAATCCAATTTGACCACAGTCGGGTCCAAGGGATATCAGTCTGGAGTTGATCATGAGCCAAATATTTATAGGTCGAGGCTACTGAACACAATCCAGATGAAGAGAGATTCCAAACTCCCAAATCCTTTTCCTGATTTAATTGCACAGTTCTGATAGCTTGCTGGATACTGTTGGGAATCAAATCTTCTATTAGTGCTGATTCTTCAGATGAAGGGTGTAGAATAACATCTCTGACTGATGCTTTAGGATTAGGGATGAGGTCATCAGAAATGTAATTGTTTAAACAATGGTGGCCCAGCCACTTATCATGCCAAAAGTTGGTATTGAGACCATCCCCAATTATAACCTGATCATGTTGGAGAATATAGCCTTTAGCCTTTAACCAGCTTCTTCTTGCAAATCCCTTCATGTTTTTGAAGTGAGCATCTCGAAGGTGACATTGATGCATGTACTTGGCTCTAAAATAAGAAGCCCATAAAGAATTGGTGTGGATTGCCTGCCACCGCATTTTAACTCGAAGAGCAATTTCCATGTGCCTAAGAGATATGATGCCGAGGCCTCCCTTGGAAATTGGCCTACACAAAACCTGCCAAGACTTCCAATGTCTCTTTTTGCCAAGAGGAGAGGACCCCCAGAAGAAATTTGCAAAGGCCTGCTCAATCAGGTGGTGAATACCAATATGCAATGAGGTGGAAGACAGGGAATAAATTGGCATGGAAGAAAGGACATGTCTTATAAGAACCAGTCTTGCACCTTGAGATAATAGACTAGCTTTCCACCCAGCAATGCGCTTTTGTAGGGAGTTAATAATCCCTGCAAAATATATCTTTTTAGTTCTGCCAATCACCAAAGGGGTGCCAAGATATTTATGTGGGAAAGACAGTCTGGAGAAACCAGTGAGATTCTGAATTCGCTGTGCAACAGAGCATGGCATCTTTGGGTGGATTAAAAAACCACTCTTGCTGATATTAATAAGTTGACCAGAAGCTTGCTCATACGTGTGAAGAAGACTGAGTAAGTTTCTAATTGAAGTTGATGAGGCATTGCTAAAGATCAGTGTATCATCAGCAAACAAAAGGTGAGATATATTTGGACATCTCCGAAAACCAGTAAACCATTCAACCCGGCCACTGTTGAAAGCTTCTCTAAGCGACCTGCTCAAGGCTTCCTCTGCAATAATAAATACGGATGGAGCAATTGGATCACCTTGACGTATACCTCTGGAAGATTTAAAGAAACCAGCAGTATCCCCATTCAACAAAATAGAAAACCAGCAATTGTTGATCAGTCTATCAATAAGATTAATGAAATTATTGATGAACCCAAATCTGAGCATAACTGTGTAGAGGAAGTCAAGCCTTCAAGGCTTCGACCTCTTTCATAGTTTTCTCCTCGGCATGCTCCGAAGATTCTACTTGCAGCATATCGGCAAAGGCTAACCCCAAAAAGTTAGGGAAGCCTACAGCTAGTGGGAAAGACCCGAAGATAGTGGGCACCACCTGGTACCCGTGTTCAGTAGGGCCGGCGATGATCGTGGGGCCGAAGTCAAGAGCGGTGAGTCCCGATGACATCATCGTCCACCTGAGACAAACAAACAATAGTTAGTATGATGCGGGACGAGACCACGGACAGGACAAGCTCGTGACTTTCCCTTAACGAGGGAAGCGTCGGACGTGCACGGTTGAGAAACCGGCAAGAGCTAGGGTGGTCAATTCTCTTTTGTGCCCGGATCGGGTCACGGGACAGTCTCGCACTCTCTCGCAGCAGCGGTAATAAACAATGAACAGCGAGCTAGATATCCCTACACATGCTCTCTAGCAGCAGCATAAGAGATATATATGAATAAAGTAAATGCCAGGTAAGGAGCGAGGATGATACCTCCACGCGCTCGGTGTGGGGACGACGGACCCGGTCGAAACTCGTACTCCCGGAACAATAATACACAAGATTACAGCAATACAAATCGCTGCCCACTCCACGCAGGGAGGTAAAGGGCTACACAATGGGGTCCGGGAGGACCGAATTCGGGTTGACGGGCGGCTTCCCGCGTTGATTCGGCAGCACCCGAACACGTGACGGTGGGGCCCACATGCTGTTCGGAGGGACCGTGCGGGACCCAGTGTCACCACTGTGGTGGGGACACTTGTGGAAGTGTTGCCTGGGCTGGCGGCACGCTGGTTCACCGGCCGGAGGCCAGGCGGCTCCGTTCGGCACCGGTCGGAATGACCGGCCACGGATCTGCCGGTTCTATTTTCCGGCGCGCGCTCCGGCGAGAACGGACGCTGCGATCAGCCCCGACGTCGGAATGCGACGAAACTAGCGCCGTTGGAAAGCTGCTTCGAAGGGCTTCAACTCTCCTCAAAATTTCAAATCCATCTGAGCTCGTGGCTGGTAGCAAGAATTCACGAACTACACCTTTGTCCAGCAGGACAGAAACTTGAAGACGGCTCCGTGGCGGCTCGAAGGCGGCATGAATGGCGGCGGCGACGGTACAGATGAAGATCAGAGGTTGAGAGGGGGAGATAGAAGATTAATACACTCTAGAACTGGAGGTTTGAGGAGAGGAAACCAGGGGAGAGAGGAAGGGGGCGAACCAAGCTTCAAGCAATTCAACAAAATTTCTGATTTTTCACTAATTTTCACATGAAAATACATGATTTTATATGCTTCCAACCAAATCTAACCTCCACCCTTAGATCTAGGGATGTGAGATGGATGGCCTGGATTGCATGCCACAAACACAAAAAAAATAAATATAATATACAAGGGGGGGCGGCCTATTGACCAAGAATGGCAAGGGGGACAAGTTTGACATGGTAGGTAGCCTACCATGGAAATTCTTACCGCCTTGTCTACCCATGTGGCATATGACTAGTCCAACCTTCTAGATGTCCACCTAGGATAGTTGACCAGCCCCACAAGGTGACATGGACCAATGTGAGAGGGCTGAGGGCCCCCTTGATGGTCCTACTGATAAATTACATAGAAACCCACACAATCCGTGGGAATGATGCATTGGCTTATAAAGCCGTACAATTGCGCATATACTTTTCCAAGGATATAAAAACAAACTAAAAGGACATAAATGCAAAAGAAAAGTACATGCTCGGCGTCGATTCCCATCAACTCTCCCCGGGTGGGAGGAACTCGACCCCGTCGAGTAGGGGTATGGATGCTCGATTACTCCGGTGGATCCGTCACCGTGCCAAGTAACGCGGGTACGCTCCACTCCAAGTCTTCGTCACCTGCTCATTCCATATATACTTGATATGCGCGAACTACTATGGGCTAAAGGTGGACACTCCGGGTGGGGCACTCTCAAAAGGGAAGGAAGTAGCTCGAAGACTCACTAGGAATCACCGCTGAGTCCCTATAGGTGACTGATCCGGGTATAGATGTAGAACCGATCCCATACTCATCGAGTGAGTCCAATCGCCTCTTACTCATAAGAGAATGACAACGAGCTTGCACAAGACACATGCAGACAGACATACCACACAAAGAAAAAGCACACCGACTCATCTATGACCCTAGACACACCTAATGTTAGTCCGACCCGTACATGGGTGACGGCGGACCAGGACACTTGAATATATGTCATGCATGCATCTAACGTAACCGGTGGTCGACATCATGCGGAAATCCTAGACCTCCTAAGGTGGGCCATGCATGCATATGGGATGTGGATGTGGGAGGGCCAAGAGTATCTCCCCTAGATGATGGTGTATCTTGTAAGGGTACGGGCTTGGTGGGCATAGACGACCCGGCCCGTGGGGAAGGGGTGTGGTAGCGGACTCCCTCGAAGAAGTGAAGTGAATATGAAGGGTCTAGGGATCCACTAGGGAAGGGGTCAAAGGGATCAAAGAAGGTATGACCCCTTATGGTGGGTTCCAACATGACAGGGTCCCAATCGTGAAATTCTTGAAGGTGCGGCTGGTAACCTTCCTCCGTCATGGGAGATGGGACCGTGTATAGGAAATATGACTCCTCCCTCGGAAGCAAAGTCATGAAGTCGGGCTCATCCGGTTGCGGGAGAAGTAGAAGAACCTCCGTGGTGATATAACCCACGGTGCACTCGGAGGTAATGGACCCGAAGGCCGGATGGGTGAAGCTACGACTTGTGGGTTGGTCGAAGTCTCGGGCCAACATATGTGTCAACTTCCATTGCGTGTCTAGTCCCATAACAAGATCATCCAATGTGTCAACATGGTGACTAGATTGAAATGTGGTATGGAATGAGTTGACCGGCACTAAAGGTAAGGTGGGGTCCATGGATGGGAAGGGATGTGGGACCAAGCCATCCTTGAGCCAACTAAGAAGCGGCTCGGCGATGAAAAGCGTACCCGTTAGAATCACGGGTGGCTGTGGCTTGGGTGGCTCCAAATGAGAGGGTTCCGAATTAAGATCGGAAGGCGAGGGTGACAATGGAGCACTCTCGGGTGGTGAATGAATTGGGTTAGGTAGTCCGATCGGTTCGGGACTCGGTTGGGAGGTAGATGTTTGCCAAAGGGTTCGACCTCTAGAGCGACCTTATAAGATTGCGCTAGCGAGTACGCATCGCGGACAAGACATTCAAGTTGGAAGTGAAACCGCAAACCTCTCCGGAACTGAAATGCGGTCGTGGTGCTCTCCTCTCCCAAGCCATATTCCAACCGGTACTTATCATAGTCCCGGATGTACTCGGACACGGACCTATCACCTTGGACGGGTTGACATGGGTTGGCCATTGGTGCCGAAAAGGTGGGAATGGATCCCTAGGAATGGGTATGCAAGGCCATTTAGACAAGACACTAGACCGACTATGCAAGGTTGGGATGCATGCACACTAAGGACAAGACACCAAGACTCGGTACGTGGCGGAGTTAATCGATCCGAAGATCACTCGCACAAGTGTGCGGCCTTCCCGATAGGCGTAGCCTAACGTTTGGACAACACCTTTTTATATACCGATTAATGGTATGCAAATGCAACTCCTAAGACCGACTTAGACACTTAGACTTAAATGGCACTCTTTTTTTTTGTTTTGGACACCCTAGACTAGAACCTCGCTCTGATACCAAATTGATGCGGGACGAGACCACGGACACGACAAGCTCATGACTGTCCCTTAACGAGGGAAGCGTCGGACGTGCACGGTTGAGAAACCGGCAAGAGCTAGGGTGGTCAATTCTCTTTTGTGCCCGGATCGGGTCACGGGACGGTCTCGCACTCTCTCGCAGCAGCGGTAATAAATAATGAACAACGAGCTAGATATCCCTACACATGCTCTCTAGCAGCGGCATAAGAGATATATATGAATAAAGCAAATGCCAGGTAAGGAGCGAGGACGATACCTCCACGCGCTCGGTGTGGGGACGACGGACCCGGTCGAAACTCGTACTCCCGGAACAATAATACACAAGATTACAGCAATACAAATCGTTGCCCACTCCACGCAGGGAGGTAAAGGGCTACACAATGGGGTTCGGGAGGACCGAATTCGGGTTGACGGGCGGCTTCTCGCGTTGATTCGACAGCACCCGAACGCGTAACGATGGGGCCCACGTGCTGTTCGGAGGGACCGTGCGGGACTCGGTGTCACCACTGTGGTAGGGACACTTGTGGAAGTGTTCCCTGGGCTGGCGGCACGCTGGTTCACCGGTCGGAGGCCAGGCGGCTCCGTTCGGCACCGGTCGGAATGACCGGCCACGGATCTGCCGGTTCTATTTTCCGGCGCGCGCTCCGGTGAGAACGGACGCTGCGATCAGCCCCGACGTCGGAATGCGACGAAACTGGCACCGTTGGAAAGCTGCTTCGAAGGGCTTCAACTCTCCTCAAAATTTCAAATCCATCTGAGCTTGTGGCTGGTAGCAAGAATTCACGAACTACACCTCTGTCCAGCAGGACAGAAACTTGAAGACGGCTCCGTGGCGGCTCGAAGGCGGCACGAACGGCGGCGGCGGCGGCACAGATGAAGATCAGAGGTTGAGAGGGGGAGATAGAAGATTAATACACTCTAGAACTGGAGGTTTGAGGAGAGGAAACCAGGGGAGAGAGGAAGGGGGCGAACCAAGCTTCAAGCAATTCAACAAAATTTCTGATTTTTCACTAATTTTCACATGAAAATACATGGTTTTATGTGCTACCAACCAAATCTAACCTCCACCCTTAGATCTAGGGATGTGAGATGGATGGCCTGAATTGCATGCCACAAACACAAAAAAAATAAATATAATATACAAGGGGGGGCGGCCTATTGACCAAGAATGGCAAGGGGGACAAGTTTGACATGGTAGGTAGCCTACCATAGAAATTCTTACCCCCTTGTCTACCCATGTGGCATATGACTAGTCCAACCTTCTAGATGTCCACCTAGGATAGTTGACCAGCCCCACAAGGTGACATGGACCAATGGGAGAGGGCTGAGGGCCCCCTTGATGGTCCTACTGACAAATTACATAGAAACCCACACAATCCGTAGGAATGACGCATTGGCTTATAAAGCCGTACAATTGTGCATATACTTTCCCAAGGATATAAACACAAACTAAAAGGACATAAATGCAAAAGAAAAGTACATGCTCGGCGTCGATTCCCATCATAGTATTCTTGAGGGGAGTCCCCGAAGGCATCCCCTCTTGGCAAAGAGATGAATGGAGACTCAAGTACCACCGGGCATGCCAGCTTGTGTGGGATGAGATTCTATCCAATTCTCCTTTTTTTTCCGAACTAGGCCGTTCGTTCGTTTATTATCCATAGGCGTGCCTGTCACATAAGTGACAAGTTTATTATTCGCTCGATCTGACTTGGTCAGTCGATTATGAGGTTTGTGTCGGGACCCCGAGTCCGTCATACCATAAAGGCTATGACGTTAATTGCATCCTCCAAGAAAGAGGACAACCCTTGATTAATTGCCAAGAGAGGATGCCTCGAGGGATGATACGAAGGCATAGAGAATACTGACTAAATGCACCAATGGATGCTGTGGGGTGAGGTCATTTGGTTGACCATTCATGCAAAATGCAACAAGTTCATTAATTGATTTATTCATGTAATTAAAGGTTCAATCATGCTCATTTAGATGGCAATGCATGCTAATGCAAGTGTATGTCTATGATTTCAAAATGAGTGCTCAAAATAATTGAAGATGTTGAACCCCTTTTTATTCATTTATTTGACTAGATTTATTGGATCAATCATGGTTTTAACATGAACCATTTATCATTAAAACAATTATTTATGCAGGTGCTCTCATGCCACTGTTTATAAAAGTCAACGCGTCAAGAGTCAACACAAAGTCAACAGCGTGCACATGAGATCAATGTGCTGTTTTATTTCTTGCATTAAGTCATTATCCTCCAGGGACTAAGGTTGGCATCGGTGCACTCCAAGCACTGCCAAGGGTCGATGCTAATATGAGGTTGATGCACGAACGCCTGAGGTTGGTGCAAGGTTTGAAGGTCGGTGCATGAATGTGCATGGGGTTGATGCATGCGTGAGGTTGGTGCGGGGATGTGCGCAGGGTAGAGAAGCTGGGTCAGTGCAAGGTTAATGGAGGTATAGGTCGGTGCAAGATGTGATGGAGGCAGTGCGAGGGTCGGTGCAATGCAGGTTGGTGTTATGCAGGGGCTGTGCAATGCAGAGGCTGGGCAAGATGAAGGTCGGTGCAATGCAGAGGTCTGTGCATGGTGAAGTCTGTGCAATGATGGGGGTTGAGGTCCATGCAATGCAAGGGCTGACGTCTACGCAATGCAGGTTGATGCAAAGGTGAGGTTGGTGTAGACATGGTATGGGGTCGGTGCATGAATGGAGGGTGATGCATAGAGAGGAGGCCAAAAGTGGCGTAGGGTGTTGGTGAGGCTAAAACGGTACACCCAGGGCACGCCAGATGGAGGCAAAAGGGGTTAAGTTGGGTTATGAGTGTAAGATTAAAATGGCGTGGGGGGGGGGGGGTATTGTGCCGAAAAATGGCACGCCGGTTTAGAGGCGTGCCGGATTATGGCAGTTTGGTTTATTTTGGTTCAAAATGAGATGCCAAGTGATTTCCTTGGAACTTTGATGTTAGTTAAGAAGATTGGAGAGTTTATTTAAGTCTCAAATGTTCTGCAAACAAGGCAAGTCTAGACTTATGTGAGGTTCAACTCAAGCATAGTCTAAAGTAGACTTAAAGCTGAAAATTCGTCGAAATTTAGACTAAGTATTTAGTCAAAATTTGGGCAGCACCTCCCCATACCTAGAGGGTTGCGGGGGCGAAGTGCAGACAGTCCCACAATATTGGGGTACACTCCTTAAAGCTGGGAATGCCAAACGGTGACCGACAGACTTCAATGGAGGGAAAACCCCGAGGGCTAGCCTACGAGGGGCATCAACACTCCACGAGTCTAAAACATCATTAAGGGACGGCTGAGATGGGGGATACCTCGAGGGCTAGCCTACGAGAGGTACCCTTCCCACAGCCACCACCATTCCCGAGGGAATGTGGATTTAATATCGGGTTAAGAACCCTGTTGATGTTCACCTGGTAGTTCATAGGGTACATATCATCAAGGGACATGACCTTGTGGTCCGACGGTGATTGAAAACATCAATGGGGAATGTCCCTTCTCCCAAGCAACCAAACTCATCGAAGAAAGCAGGAATGTAAGAGATATATGTAGAATGCATTTGGGAGATGAACTGACCACAAAAAATCATATGCATATGACTATGTAGGGCTAAAGGGGTTTGCTGGTTAGTTGGTTAATTGGTTAGCAGATTAGCAGGTTAGCCTTCGGAAATCATAAACTAAGATGAATCGACTGGAGAAGGCAACCCTTCATACAATTGATGTGCAGGGTTTAGGGAATACGGTGATTCGAGGGAATCATGCATCCAGATTGTAGGGACATTCCCATCCTCCTCAGCCCACGACTAGGGACAGAAGGAGTAAGAAAGGGTTGGTCCCGGGGTTCAACTAGAGAGGCATAGACGCATATTCCTCTGGTAATTGAACCCTGCATCAAGACGATGGGAGCATGATATAGGCATATCACTGGAAAGCGAGCACCGGGGAGAGTGGTGATGACATTGATATTGCCCAGAGAAAACACTAGGGCATATTCGGCGTTGGAAAATCGGAAGATCATACACAGAGTATGAGGGAAGAGATTGCAATCGGATAATAAAGATAATTCAAGTACGCATCTACACATTCATTCAAACCCATAGGGAAGGCATCGTACAGAAAATCAAATACAACTATGGCTCAGCGTTGTCACATGAAATCGATCTCCGGGTTGGGAAAGAAAAGAAAAATATAGAGGGGTAGAGAACAACGGCTAGAAGAAAACCTAGGGGCTCATATCATCGCCCATCTTATTACATCGCTCTGCGGAGCTATCCTAGTAGAAAGGGAGAAGAAAGATAGAAGAGGAACTCCGAACGCCTTCAGCCAACCCACCTCAGCCTGCTACAGCAGGGAAACAGAGTATCAGAAATGAAACGGGCTCTTCGCTGACCCTTTCTTCCTCTCCAAGCCTCTCTTTCTATCTAGCTCTCTATCTTTCTTGTTTCTCTTCTGTCTCTCACTCATTTGCATTCGATGCAAGTGATATATATATAACAAAACCCTTACCATGGCTTCACCCGGCGTGGGAGTAGCACGCCGAGAAGAGGTCACACTTTTACCCGCCGTGAAGAGGGCGCCGAGAAGAGGGCACGCCGGATTAAAGCCATTCCATCGTGTGTGCTCGATACGAGTCTGACAGCGGGCCCCGGGCTGGCTCTGGGAGTCACTGTGATCCTTCATCTTGTTTTGGTCTTACGAAACCATGGCGTGAAGCATTGACAACGCTTTCAAGCCACTGAACGGTTACTTTCGGAACCTCGTGCATCTTCGGCTCGGACACATGGGCTTTCTGCTGACGTGACCTTCGACATGGTGGTTTGTGTTGCAGGCTCGACTTGACTTGCATTGGTAGCTTTCTCATGGAGTGGGATACTGCCCGGGGTGCTTTCGCCTCGACTGGGCGGTCATCTGATCACTAACGGACCTACTTTGCTGAGAAGTCATACCCATGCCGGGTAATTGGGGTCTTCTACTAACAGAGCCTTCGATCCCTTGTTCTAAAGGGCCAAGGGTGTTCTTTCACCTGGGGAGGATCATTCAGGCGGTTGGCCACCAGGTATACCCCTGTCCTTGGTCAGACAAAGGATGCATTCTTGTCCTTGGTCGGACGACGGATACATGCTCGTCCTTGGTCAAAAAATGGGTACATCCTTGTCCGTGGTCGGAGGATGGATACGTTCTTGTCCTTGGTCAGATGATGGATACATCCTTGTCCTTGGTCAGATGACGGATGCATGCTCATCCTTGATCAGATGACGGATATTGTCCAAGCGATACGACTGAGTCGATATTGGTTCATTGGGCAGTCCCAACGACACTGCCCACTTGTGGTGTATTCTTCTCGATCCTCCTGAGGTGAAGTCCCCGGCGTTCATACTCGGTGACCTGAGGCTCAGGCAGCTTGAGAAGGCTTCAGTGTATTGATCTGCTTTGACTTCTCCGCTTCAGTCGGCCGCATCATTTGTCTTTGAGGCTTGATTGTCATTGAATATATTTTGAGTCCCAACACCCTCAGGCATCATCCCCGTGTTGGCCATTGATCTGGATCTTTCTCTAGATCGTGAGATCCGTGAAAGTTAGAGCCTTAGCTCTAATACCAATTGAAGTCCCACGATCAATGACACCCAAGAGAGGGGTGAATTGGGTGTTTACAAACTTTTAACAAAATCTTGCCCAATTCAAACAAGTGTGAATAATAGCCGTAATGAATTTTAGATCTATATGAAAACTCTCAGATCTAATAGAATCCATCGCACTCAATCGATCTTAGGTACGATGGCGGAGGTGGGAATCCGGAGATTCTACTCACGCAAGATGTTATCTTCCTGACAATGTTTGCCTTGCCGATCCGAACCCACCTTTTAATATACCCAAGATCTAATATGAGAACGATAAATTACACTAGATCTAACTCAAACAATGCAACCAAAATAATCTACGCGTGTGTTGCACTGAATGGGGATAGAAGAAAAGGAACAAACCATACAATAGATAGTGATTTTTATGTGGTTCGGATGCAACAACAGCAACCTACGTCCACCCCTCACGATCTGTGAGGATTCCCACACTATCTTGTAAGAGATTACAAGATTAAAAAAAAACACACACACACACACACACACGTGAGGAGTTTGGAACTCCCACGAAGGTGCACAGGCACCGAATCACAGAGAGATGTTAGGAAACGAAGAAATCACACACACACACACACACACACACACACACACACACACACACACACACACACACACACACAAGTGTTTGATATTACAAGAACACAAGATTAAAACCCAACAAGGATAGAGGGAGAAAGTAGGAAATAAAAGCTAGATTCAAGCTCCCCCTTAGTGGATGAAGGTGATCTTGGATGAAGCCAGCTCCCCAGCTTGATCTGTACTTGAATAGCCTGCAAATGGTCTTGAGAACCTTGCTCTTGAATGAAGAACTCTTTCACGTATCACTGTTCACGAAGCTACCGTAGCACTCCTCTTTCTCCCCTTGATAGCCTCCTTAGCTTGCTTGAGTGATTAGGGTTTTTGACTCCAATGAGAGATTTTTATAGATCTTGGATGGTTTAGGGACAAGCCAAGGACCAGATCCACAATTCATGGCATGAATGGAGGGTTTGGGTTTAAACAAAAGAGAAATAAGACCTCTCCCCGTGCTTGAAATAAAAAGTCAAAATAAGCTGCCTCGGGGCGGGCGGTCGACCGGACGACATGGGGCGGTCGATCGGTCAGTAATAGACTGCTGATATTTCATCCCTGGAAATTCTGGTCGATCGGACTGTAACCTTTGGTCGACCGGACTGTAACAACTTGTTCATTTTTGATTGCAGGAGAAACTGGTCGACCGACCCTTGTCCATTGGTCGACCGGACTGTTGAAAACCTGCAAAAATGAGTTGTCAGCCCAGTAAATCATATCCACATGATGAAGGATTGAATTGAACGTATATTGTTATTGATTTCAAGTCCATTTGAGCTCTTTTTACACGTTTGGAAAGTTATGAACTTCTAAGCATAACTCATGATGGAATTAATCCTTGATTGCATACGAAGTTCATATTTAATGACTAATACATGGCACGTGATAGAACACATGTCTGGGGTTTTGTTATCATCAAAATCACCTAGATATACTCAACAGACTAGACCAGCAAGAGTAGAAAGGTGAACATGATGCTTACTCAGAGCCGGTTTCGCCTATATATGCTCGCCAGTTTCAAGTCCCTGAGGGGACTCACTAGTCCCCACCACGCTAGTGTGCACTCGGGGGTGCTTCCGCCTAGGCTGAAGACCCCCATCTCCGCTCCCAGACGATGACCCCATGGAAGGATGATATCCCTCCGCCGCAGAGCCTACCAAAAAAGCACAACAACACACAACATCTCAGTCATACACATCAAAAGACAACAAGACTGAGACAACATGCTAAGGAAAGCATCTCACTTGAAGCCACAAAAGGAGTCAAGGGCAAAAGAACCAGTTGCTTCGGCCTCAACCCCAACACACAGGCAGCCTTTGCGACTGCCTCCCGGATATCCCTCAGAGTGTAAGCACACTCAATGTGGGAGACAAACTCTACGGGTCCAGTCGACCCTATCGCTTGGCCGATATGGCGCCTCCAGTCATCAACCATCGTGTCAGCAAAGCTCCCTTCGGGGAGCACCCAGTCCAACGAGCCCTTCTTTCCAAAGCCGTAGTCAGCTAGGAACTGGGTCCACCTAGTCTTTGACATCCTCGACCAGGACACCCCAGCTCCAGCTCCTGCGGGAGCCTCCTGCACCTGCCCCAGGGGCTTAAGAGCCCCATTGCAACCTCAACTTGCGAACGAAGAAGCCCGACTGCTCCGGAGCCGCTACTACGCCAGTCGCTCTACCTCTCAGCGAATTCGAGAGATGCGAGTCTTCAGATACTCATCATCCAGCGCAATAGGAGGTAGGTCCTCCCTCAGAAGCTGACTCTCCTCGGCCTTCCTAATCAATGAGGCCTTTTGACGGCACAAGTGGCTGTGCTCAAACCACCACTTAGCATAATGGATGTCGAATCTCCCTCGACGCTCCAACCCTGGTGTCGACAGTCGCTCTAGCTCTCTGCGGCAGTAGAAGTCCCACTAGGCAGCTGCTAGCAAGTGAGTGTCCCAGCCCTTGTACAGTCGGCTCGCTAAGGGGATTTCTAGGTTCGGCGGGATCCTCTGGTCATACCTGAATTTTCGGGTGAACCTGTGCGGATAGTACGGCTCCAAAAAACTCATCAGAGACTGGTGCAGCGCCAGTATCACAGGTCCAGTGCTGATCACCCACTCTGTATGCAAAGCAGCATCTGGCTCCCGCAGATAAGGGAGGGCACAGGTCACCCCACCGTTCGAAGGCACCAAGATCAGACGGGAGCCTCTCGTGGCACCGTCAACAGGAAGCCCCTCCTCACCCCTGCCGAGCAAGTAAGACAGGGCTCTCCTAGCCCCCTCTAGCTATGCGACTACGTCCCCATCCAGTTGGCCAGTGAAGCTGAAGAGTAAAGGCACGGCTAGGTTCGCCACCATCCGCCCCCTCACCAGCCCAAGAAATAACAAACCGGCCCACACACTAAGGTAGTGGGTCGGCAGAAGTAAGCTCCTCTCGCGTGGTGCCAGATGCGCCACCAACACACCCAGCCCCTGATAGATATTGGCCAGCGCCACAGGTGCTAAAGCCAACCTCCATCCCTCTGCCAGTAGACATGCGGGCCACAAACGTCTACTGCCGACTCTTAGCAAACAGTCCTCCCCGTGCGGGACCACAAACGTCGCCAGCCAATATGCTAGGTACGCTGCCAAGTGCGTCACTTCCGACAACCCATGGGGGTTCCACCCCTCTCGTGGCATTTATATGTACTTGGAGTATGTCCTGAATCGCAGCCATACCTCCGTGTACTCCTCTCAAGGAGTTTGATCTCTTGTAAACTCCAGATAAAAGTAGAAGGGCCCGTTATAGAAGTGACGGACCCATGCATTCAACGGCACCATAGGAGTCTGTGTAGCTCGCTCTCTCTCATCCAAGGCTATGTCCCTCCAGGTCTTCAGTAGATACTGATAGCTGTGGGAAACTTGGTATCATCCCTACCCGTCGGTGTGGTGTGGACACACTTTTTATCTAAAATCGTTGTTTATTTATTTATTGGCCTTTATTAAGTGTGTGGGTGTGCCAGTCACAAAGTGACGATTTATTGTGCGCTCGATCTGACTAATCATACGATTGTGTGGTTCGTGTCGGGATTAGAACCCGCCATGCCGTAAAGGTCACGACGTTATTTACATCCCCTCGGAGAGGGGAACACCCTTGATTAATCGCCGGGAATCAGGGCCTCATGGCAAGAAAATTAGTTACATGAAAAGTCTATTAGGAAGCATTGAAATCCCCGTACGAGGGTGAGAAGAAAGCATTCGAGATCATGTCGGTCACTCAAGGGACCATTTTGATATTCGGACGAGCACCCGGCCTCAGAAAATCGTGATCGTCACGGGGAAAACCGGAGCATATGTATGCCGGGGTACGGCAAATTTATTGTTCAAAGGGACGAGAAATGTTCTGTTAAAATGGGGTTAGAGCGGTTGAAAATCGATAAGTTTGTCGGCCCGGTGCAAGATCAAGCTAGGACCATACTGTGGTGGGCCCCCCCGCGGTCGAAGTCGGGCTCGCGTGGGCATCGTCAATATTTCCGGTGCCAATGGGGCAACGGGAGGATGTCCGGGGACCAGATCTGAGAACCAATGTGCGTTCGAAGAGAGCGGGCTATAGGCCGAGGATATGGGTCAAGCAATGACCATGATCGGGGCGGACCCGAGGTCTAAGCATGGCCCACGGAAGCTTTATTGATATTCCTATGCAAAGGGTCCAGGGATGACGAGAACCTTCTCGTCCCATTCAGATTTTGGTTGTCACGCATGGACCGCTTTATGTTCGGACAAAGGTCCGTGTTTGTAGCGTAAGAGATGGTGACAAATCGTACAAATACCTACCGTGAGTACGGCAAGTTTAATGCAAATGCGGGATCAGATCCCGGTATATGTATGTCGGTCACTAATAGACCATTCAGTATTCGGACGAAAGTCCATATTTGATGCACTGAAGACCACGACCAAGACATACGGATGTCTGCCGTAGGTACGGCACGTTTCCTGTGGGTGCGGGATTGGATCCCGGTATATACGTCGGTCACTAATGGACCATTCATTATTCAGACGGAAGTCCGTATTAGTAGCGTCAAGGACGATGATAAAACCATACGGATGTCTGCCGTAGGTATGACAAGTTTAATGTGGGTGCGAGATCGGATCCCGATAAAGATAGGTCGAGCTAACGAACTATTGGCCCATGATAAGTTTGGATCATGGTCACGTCTTGGCGAGGGCTCCCAAGATCCAAGTCCGATGCCATGGGGCGTCATTGCTTTTCTCTTCACACACAGTCCGGGGAAACGAAAGTTCCAAGGTATGCGTGCATGTCGGTCACGGTCGGACCATTCATTGTTCGGACTCGAGTAGCATCGAAGACGACGATAAAACCGTGCAAATGTCTGCCGTAGACACGACAAGTTTAATGTGGTATTGCGGGATTAGATCCCGGGAGAAGCGGGTCGAGTTAACGAACTATTGGCCCAGACTGTGTTCGGATCATGACCATGTCGGGGGTTCCGAGGTCCACGTCCGATACCATAAGGCATCATTGATTTTCTCTTTGCACCGAGTCTGGGGGAGTGAATTGTTAAGTGTGGAGCCCGAACTCATCATCGTGCGCCCTCGCACCCGGATCGACCTGGGCGGTCAGGTCGCGGGGTTCCTGACACGAACAAAATTTGGATTATGAAAGGGGGAAACTTTTGATTAGTTTTATTCATTAGCTTCAAGTCTTTTCTCCTGTTGGTTAATCATTCTTTCTCTTTTAGGCACGCCGGTTTAAGGGAGAAGTCAAGGGATGGGCGCGCCGGTTAAGGGAGAGCAAGGGGGGGCGCGCTAGTTTAGTGAGCGAAGGGGGTGCGCGCCGGTTAATGGAGCCAAAGGGGGGTGCGCCGGAATAGGGTGGCACATAGGGGCGCGCCGGAATAAAGCCCATGATGAGGGCATCACTCACGATTCCCTCTGGCTCGGGACCTCCCTCCCCTCTGACGAAATCCAGTCCTGAGCTTCATCACTTCACCGCTCGCTGCAGCACCATGAGGATCATCTTTGTGCACTTGTTACCTTTATTTTGAGTAATTATGATGTAATTTGCTTTTATTTGAGTCCAGTATCTAGGTTACGTGTTTATTTCCCTATGTTTAGTAGTCTTCATGTGGGTTCTGGGTCCGAATCCTTGGGCTTGGCCCACTTCCTCTTTTCCTTCCCCTAGTCTTGTGTCAGTTATCTATTTTGCAAGGACTTATTGTAAATTGGGGATTCCCTATAAATAGGGCCCCAAACCCTCCATTTTGAGCTAATGAGATATTGAAGAAAATTTGCCACTTGAGTGCCTCTCTCTCTCCCTCACTAGCTCTCTCTCTTCCTCTCTCTCTAGGGGGTGAACCCCACTCTCTCTCTTCTCCCCTCCCTTGGGCTAACCTGGCCCTTCACCTTCCCTCCCCCTTGCCACCTCAGCTGCCACCTCAACCCTCCACCCCTTCATCTTCCCAAGGCCCATAACTCCCTTCAATACCTCCCCCACCCTAGGCAACCCTTCCCATTCCCCATACAACTTCTCAGCCTCCAAGGCAAACTTCCCTCTTCCCCAAGCAACCATTCCACTCCCCCACACATCCATTCATATCCCCAGGGCCATCAAACCCCTATCCCACCACAACTTGCGCACCAGCCCTCCCCATCTACTCACCCCCCCCCTTGCCTTGGCCGACCCCTCCATCCCCCTCTCACAGCTATGACCCTCACCCCTCCCCTCCACCCTCTTGGAACTCCACATCCCCTGCTCCACCCCACTCATCATCCCCAAACATCCCACCCCCATCTACCATCACCACCAGCCTTCCCACCATTGCTAAATCTCCATTCCCTTTAGCCTAGCTCCACCACCATCCCTTTCATTTGGCCAAGTCTGCAGGTGGCAGAAGAAGGTTTGACTTGCAGAAGCCAACCCGTATTCATACGGCGACATCTGAAGGCGTACGATACTAATCTGGAAAGGTCGTCCAGTTAGCTTTGCAGGCGAGGTGACCTCATCCCATTCCGAGATCGGGGTTGTCCGGGAGAGCCATTCTCCCCTGACTGCGCTGGACCCCCCCCTGAAGAGTACCTGAATTGGCTTTGAAGCTGTACCCCGACGAACCACGGAAGAATTCGGCCTCAAGTCCTTCTACAAAGTTCTTCGTCCTCCAGTCTTAGGTCAGGATCAAGAAGCAGAACTGCATTCGGCAACCGGAGGCCAAAGTTCCCTTTTTTCTCCCTCGACTGGTCGGGTCTGCCTCCCACAGCCTGCAGCGACCGACCTTCACTCTTCTGAATCTCCCTGTCTCCTCCGATGTCAGACGGATGCCCCGTCAGTTTTTCTGCACAGAGGGTTCATCCGCGAACCCAGAAAATCTGGCAGTTCATGATTAGGAGTCGGGGAGCCATCGGGACAACTTCTGCATCCTGCTGCATCAGATTAGTAGCTGCCAGTCCCAGATCCTGCCGCCCTGTTCGACCCCCCGCCGCGGCCAGTGATGACATCAGAAGAAATCAGTAAAATTCTAGGAAGTCCAGGTTCATTGTCCGAAGAGAACCCCCCTGGTCTCGTCATCGGAAAAATTCCTGATCGGAATCTACAGCCGCGACCCCGACTGATTGTCATCTTCCACAGCAAGCAGGGTTATCCGGCAGCGGCCTCCTCTCGGACTTATCGGCGACTCTCCCTTCCGCGCCGGGCTGGCTTAACGCCCCTCCCTGTGTGGAGGTAGTAATTGATTGTAACAGCAAAGCCCCACACCCCAAGTTCACCCACCTGTGTGAGGCATAGTGGATGTAACCGATAAACAGGTGAAGCTTCATCGGCGCAGTGTGCGGGGAATCCACACTTCCCCGCTCGCCCTCGTCTCCGAACGGGGTTGGTTTCCTCAAACCAACCAGGTGAGCCTCTGCCCTTGCTCCATTACTCTTGTTCATTTCATATCTGCAAAATTTATCCGCTGGTCGGTGAGAGAGTGCCCGACCCCGGAGCCACCAACCCTTGTGTGGTCACCGTGGGTGATAGTGAGCGAGTGACCTAGTGCCCCCAAGGCACCCGGCCGCCCTTATTTGTGGGCTTCCTATCCTCGAGAGGGACAACCTTAGCGGTGCTGGTCCTCTAGCCAGCGAGGGGCTTTCTCCACTGCCTCGACTCGGCATCCCCGAGTCACCACGGGAAGCGGGTGTGCGCGGTGTGACGGCGACTTTCAAGTTGCTCCCAACCTCGTTGTTGTGATTGCGAATAAAGTCCAAGGATCATTTCACTTGCTGCATATTTGTGTCACATCAAATGGTATCAGAGCAAGTTCTAGACTTGTCTCTACTAAGTCTTGTCCTAGGGCACATAAGCATTTAGAGTCATTCGGTTCATCATCATGGCTACCTCTCGTTGGTCCCACTCGGCCCTCCACAAAGGTCCGATCGACCACCCCTTATCAGACATCCTTATAGATGAGAGTATCACCTTTGATGGGTCACATCCTAGTGATTATGTTAGGTGGGAGACTTTCATAAAAAAAAATTTTGAAAGAACTTGGGTTTATGGATCCGACGAGAGTCCGCCGGGCCGAGGCACGGCTTCGGGGACAAGCCAAGAAGGAGTGGGAACGCATAGTGAGCTTAAGGAGGATTTGGAGACAAGAACCCATAGGATCATGGGAAGAGATGAAAAGTGAGATTAGGAAGATCTACGCCCCCCGACCCTCCCACTCCTACCGTGAGGACCATAACCCGAAGAGCACTCCCACTTCCCCGTTTCCTCCCAGTCAACCCAAGACCTCCATTAGGACCCAAACCCCACCACCCAAAGGACCCCTAGAATTATTGGAAGAGATAAGGGTTGAGATCAGGAAGATCTCCACTCCCCAACCCTCCCACTCCTACCGTGAGAACCATGACCCAAGGAGCACTCCCACTCCACCTTTCTCTCCCAGTCAACCCAAGACCTCCCTTAAGGCCCAAACTCCACCACCCCAAATAATTCCTATCCCGATCACCACCACCATTCAAACCAAAGAGGCCCCCACCCATCTTCCACTACCAACCCCAATCCTACCCCAACTTAGGTCTCCACTTCTTCCACTCCCAAACCCAACCCAAGTTCGAACACCTTCACCACCCCGGGTGCACCATGCCCCAACCTTCATCACCCCATCCACAAAAGACCTTCCCATTCCCTTGGAGAGAAAAACCCCCACACCCCAAAAGGATAAAAATGTGATTGAGGAATATGAGGCTCCCCTAGATTGGGAGGAAGAATATTAAGCCCAATGCCAAGGGTTGGGTCAAGAAGGCTCCTCTTTACCCAAAGAGACCACAACGAGCCTCACTAGGAACATCCTCCCCCTAGAGTTGCCAGAACTGTGATTTTAGGGGAACCCCTCATTAAGTGGCTTAAGCAAAACCTCCTCCTCCACATCATGCACCCCCCTATGGAGAATCATTACCCAATTTTGCCCACTCCTCCATTCCACACAACCTACCAATCGTTCTCCTTTGTGGGAGCCATGAGGGACTTGATTAAGAGTATACTTTGGCAAATAGAGGTGACAAACATGTGGGCCTTAGGAGCAAGCCACATGGGGTACCTTAGTTTCTCACACCCCTCCATCGGGACCATCACCTCCATTTACACCAAGGGTCCTTGCATGAGTAAACTCCTATTATTTCTACCCAAGCCTAATGAGTCTTACATCACCCCCTTACCCTCCTACAACGAGCATTACATCGGGTCCCACCAGGGTCATGACTTCCACTTCCCTATGTGTGCTAGGGACCCTAGGGCGATCACTTGGATTGAAACCCCCCTCCATGTCACTCACCCCTTAACCCATCTTGATCTGTTTGGCCACTCCCTATGGGCTTCCAAGTACTCATCACTCACCACCCACTCCCTCCTACCCTCACCCACCATGTCAGTCCTAACCCACCCATTCCAAAATTCCGTAAACACTATGAGAGTCAATGCCAAGGGTAACATCAACCTTGGAAATAAGGGAGTGACCCATCCCAAGAACCGCTTCGATCCCCATGAGTGGAAACCCCCAAATCTCACAGATGGGACCATCTTGATAGGAATCCTTGTATCACAACCTTTCGCATCATGTGGTCAGGCTAGTCACATCATTTGTGTCACTCACGCACTAGAACCGATGCATGACAGGTTTACATCTGGATGTCCAGGCCCCCCTAGGTCAATCCATGTGAAGTCAAAACATGAAGAAAGCATTCATGGATGTCCCGGACCCCCAGCATCAAACACCCCTTTGCATGATAGTCTCATCTATGGATGTCCCGATCCTCCTAGGTCCGTCAAAATCTACGTAGCACCACTGCATGTTAGGTCCACATTTGGTTGTCCAGGACCCCCATTATCCACTAGTGAGTCAACATCCACAAAGATGCATGAAAATATTCGCAAAAACATCAACAAGAGCAATGAGATTTACAAGAGGTCAGCTGATTCCCACCGCCGCCACCAAGAATTCCAAGTTGGTGATTTTGTGATGGTGAGAACTGAGAGGATATTCCCTGGGAATACCTCTAAGTTGAGGTCTCGTGGAGCCGGCCCCTTCCAGGTACTGAGACGACTTGGCACCAATGCTTATGTGTTGGACCTCCCTGAAGAATACGGAGTAAGTCCCACATTCAATGTGGCTGACCTGGTACCCTACAAGGGCCCCACGGTGACACCCAGTGAGGAGATCCAGCCTACTCCACCCCTTGAGAGCGCCCCCACACCTCAGAGAGCTCCACCCAACTTGAGAAACCAGTGTGATCAAGTGGAGCGGATATTAGATGAACAGGTCACCAATACACGGAGCAAGGCGTATGAGCGATACCTGGTCAGGTGGAAGGGACGGCCCCCTTCGGATGACGCCTGGGTGAGTCGGGAGGACCTCCAGCGGTTGGACCCCGACCTCTTGGAGCAGTATCACAGCAGGGAGGACCTCTACTCGACAGAGTCGAGCTCTTCGCGGCCCGGGGGAATTGATGAGGGTATCACTCACGATTCCCTCTGGCTCGGGACCTCCCTCCCCTCCGACGAGATCCAGTCCTGAGCTCCATCACTTCACCGCTCGCTGCAGCACCTTGAGGATCATCTTTGTGCACTTGTTACCTTTATTTTGAGTCATTATGATGTAATTTGCTTTTATTTGAGTCCAGTATCTAGGTTACGTGTTTATTTCCCTATGTTTAGTAGTCTTCATGTGGGTTCTGGGCCCGAATCCTTGGGCTTGGCCCACTTCCTCTTTTCCTTCCCCTAGTCTTGTGTCAGTTATCTATTTTGCAAGGACTTATTGTAAATTGGGGATTCCCTATAAATAGGGCCCCAAACCCTCCATTTTGAGCTAATGAGATATTGAAGAAAATTTGCCACTTGAGTGCCTCTCTCTCTCCCTCACTAGCTCTCTCTCTTCCTCTCTCTCTAGGGGGCGAACCCCACTCTCTCTCTTCTCCCCTCCCTTGGGCGAACCTGGCCCTTCACCTTCCCTCCCCCTTGCCACCTCAGCTGCCACCTCAACCCTCCACCACTTCATCTTCCCAAGGCCCATAACTCCCTTCAATACCTCCCCCACCCTAGGCAACCCTTCCCATTCCCCAAACAACTTCTCAACCTCCAAGGCAACCTTCCCTCTTCCCCAAGCAACCATTCCACTCCCCCACACATCCATTCATATCCCCAGGGCCATCAAACCCCTATCCCACCATAACTTGCGCACCAGCCCTCCCCATCTACTCACCCCCCCTTGCCTTGGCCGACCCCTCCATCCCCCTCTCATAGCTGCGACCCTCACCCCACCCCTCCACCCTCTTGGAACTCCACATCCCTGCTCCACCCCACTCATCATCCCCAAACATCCCACCCCCATCTACCATCACCACCAGCCTTCCCACCATTGCTAAATCTCCATTCCCTTTAGCCTAGCTCCACCACCATCCCTTTCATTTGGCCAAGTCTGCAGGTGGCAGAAGAAGGTTCGACTTACAGAAGCCACCCCGGATTCATACGGAAACATCTGAAGGCGTAACATACCAATCTGGAAAGGTCGTTCAGTTAGCTTACAGGCGAGGCAACCTCATCCCATTCCGAGTTCGGGGCCGTCCGGGAGAGCCATTCTCCCCTGACTGTGCTGGACCCCCCCTGAAGAGTACCTGAATTGGCTTTGAAGCTGTACCCCGACGAACCACGGAAGAATTCGGCCTCAAGTCCTTCTACAAAGTTCTTCGTCCTCCAGTGTTCGGTCAGGATCAAGAAACAGAACTGCATTCGGCGCCCGGAGGCCAAAGTTCCCTTTTTTCTCCCTCGACTGGTCGGGTCTGCCTCCCACAGCCTGCAGCGACCAACCTTCACTCTTCTGAATCTCCCCATCTCCTCCGACGTCAGACGGCTACCCCGTCAGTTTTTCTGCACAGAGGGTTCATCCACGAACCTAGAAACTCCAGCGGTTCATGATTCGGAGTCTGGGAGCCATCGGGACAACTTATGCATCCTGCTGCATCAGATTAGTAGCTGCCAGTCCCAGATCCTACCGCCCTGTTCGACCCCCCGCCGCGGCCAGTGACGACATCAGAAGAAATCAGTAAAATTCTGGGAAGTCCAGGTTCATTGTCCGAAGATAACCCCCCTGGCCTCGTCATCGGAAAAATTCCTGATCAGAATCTACGGCCGCGACACCGACTGACTGTCATCTTCCACAGCAAGCAGGGTTATCCGGCAGCGGCCTCCTCTCAGACTTATCGGCGACTCTCCCTTCCCCGCCGGGCTGGCTTAACGCCCCTCCCTGTGTGGAGGTAGTAATTGATTGTAACAGCAAAGCCCCCCACCCCAAGTTCACCCTCCTGTGTGAGGCGTAGTGGATGTAACCGATAAACAGGTCAAGCTTCATCGGCGCAGTGTGCGGGAATCCACACTTCCCCGCTCGCCCTCGTCTCCGAACGGGGTTGGTTTCCTCAAACCAACCAGGTGAGCCCCTGCCCTTGCTCCATTACTCTTGTTCATTTCATATCTGCAAAATTTATCTGCTGGTCGGTGAGAGAGTGCCCGACCCCGGAGCCACCAACCCTTGTGTGGTCACCGTGGGTGATAGTGAGCGAGTGACCTAGTGCCCCCAAGGCACCCGGCCACCCTTGTTTGTGGGCTTCCTATCCTCGGGAGGGACAACCTTAGCAGTGCTGGTCCTCTAGTCAGCCAGGGGCTTTCTCCACTGCCTCGACTCGGCATCCCCGAGTCACCACGGGAAGCGGGTGTGCGCAGTGTGACGGCGACTTTCAAGTTGCTCCCAACCTCGTTGTTGTGATTGCGAATAAAGTCGAAGGATCATTTCAGTTGCTGCATATTTGTGTCACATCAGCCCAGAAAAGGGGCGCGCCGGATTAGGGCAAGAGGAGGGCGCGCCGGATTAGGGGGAGCAAAGGGCGCGTCGGAATAAGCCCAAGAAGGATGGCGCGCTGGATTAGGACACTATTCATTCCAGGAATTCAGAAATGGTTTTGAGTGTGAAGCTAAACCGGCGCGGGGGGGGGGGGGGACCGCGCCGGATTAGCCCACGCCAGATTAGGAGCACGCCGGGAAAGCTTCAAGGAGGTTTCCTCTCATTCTTGTTGGCTCTGTTTCTTCTTTCTTTCGACTGTAAGTTAATTTGTTGATTGGTTTGTTCACCGAATTGGCGGATTAAGTTTGTGGAGAGGGAGTTTAAGTGTTTTAGTTGTTTGTTAGGGTGAATTATCATGAGGATTCGAGTGTTTTATTAGAGGTGTTTGTTGTTCAGGGTAGTTCAGTTTGTGTTTGGTTTCAGGAGGGGGCTTTCTGAGTGGGGTTGATTTAGCCTAAAGAAGATTCACTTACTCGTTCTTATGTGTTCTTGTTCTTTGTTCCACTTGTTCTTGGCCTTGGCAAAAATCGGGTAGCACTTCCCCCGGACTGAAGCTTGCCAGAGAAAATAGAGGAACGCCAAACGGATTGCTCCAGGGTGAACCTCAAAATCCAGACCTCACGGCGGTCCGATAACCCATAAGTGAGTGTATGAAGTTCGAGGACTAGCCTTCAAGAACTCCCATAGCTCACGGGTGATTGCTTCGTAAGGGGGGACGGTACGCCATGAGAGGCTATGAGTGTTCATCCCTTCAATAGGTTCCTTAGAAGGCCATGCCACGGAGAGGCAGGCTTCGAGGACCCTCGATGATCAAGAGACAAGATGAGGAGAGCGGAGGCTACACGAAGAGCACCGAGCTTGAGAAAGACCCTCTGTTTATTCACCCACCGAAAGGGGGAAAAAACCAAAATACAAGAAAAAAAGGGGGAATTACATTAGACAGAAAGGAGAAAATGCATCGATGGGGAGGGTGGAGAATACATTGACGGAGGAGAGGAAGAGAGCACATGCTCTTTCCCCTCCGACTCACCTCTCACCCTTACTCTTTTCTCTCTTCCTTCTTCACCTTGCCGGCGCCGGGGGACCAAGCTCCTTCTCTCTTCTTCTCTTCACACCACACAGTCGAGGGCCCTTTTTTCGCTCGGACGGAAGGAACTCCCGCCATCTTCCTCCTCATTCGTTGAGGCATCCAGAGTTGACATGCCATGGTGTCGTCCGCTGATTTGCACAGTACACTGGCATTCGTCCGAGGACGGGACATTCGCGGGTTTTCCAGGAGATATTCTGCTGTTTCTGCCATGGATGCATGCCTTCGCTGGTGCGCTGTCGAACAGATGTGGATACAGAGCTCGGTAGCATTGAATGCTACGCCCCCTAGAACCTGCCCCGAACCTGATAGGAGAACAGAGTATCGGGGGGCAGATGGGACAGAATGGGGTTAAACCAGCGCGGCCAGGGGGCGCGCCGGATAACCACAGGAATGAGGGTGCGCCAGTTTAAGGCTATTGGAGGGGCGCGCCGGTTTAAGGGCCGCCGGATTAAGATGTTGAAGGGGCACGCCGGTTTAGAGCGCGCCGATTTAAAGCCCTTCCACACCGGTTTAGACTTCGTCTCAGCTTCACGGCTATTCGGACGGATACTTGTCCTCCCGTGTTGCTTTAGTTGTAATGCACCGCCATCGGGGTGTTTAGTTCAAGGCCTCTGAATCTCAATTCTGAGCTTTGAGTGATCTCCGGCGCGTGCCGAACATGTGTTCAAATTCTTGAGTTTCTTTTGATTCGGCCTTCGGCATTGCCGACTTGGGAGTCGGGACAAGCTCTTCAACCCGAGGGGCTTCTTTGTTGGGTGGCAGAGCACCGGGTAGGTATTCGTCCTTCTTGGAGGAGGCACAGGGTTTATTCGGCCTTTCCATCTTCGACTTGCTCTCAAGTGTTGAGATGTGCACGTCGTATGATCATCATCATTTTTTTGACGTCCACATGTGGCTGTAGTGGAGGTCATCCAGTACTACCTCCTCGTACCCCTCGCCGCTGATCGATAGACCAGAAATACGGAAGAGCGACCATAGATCCAGCGAAGTCTCTCCCTCAGTTGTCGCCACCATGTTCCATTAGCGCTTAAAGCGCTCCACCAGTGCTTGTACCAACCCCGTGTAGCAGGGGTACCCATACAACATTTCGATCACTGCGTACCTGATATCAGCTCTGTCCAGAAGCACCCTATACTGATGCACGATCCGTATCAGCCACTCGGTCGCCCCCTGATGGTACCTATGCAAGGGGATCACTGCCCAGCGGCCATACCAACTAACAACTGTCTTCCAAAGAATTCCATCCAATAGGATGTGGTTGTCGTAGCCTTCTCTAGCATATTGCAGCCCTGAAAGCTCCAGTACTAACCCCAGAGTCCCCTTTGTCTCTGCCCGATGGTGGTCATATAAGTCCTAGGAAGCGAGTCCCAATGCTCAGACACAGACCCCGAACTAGTCCGCCCTACTATAAAAACCCAAGCACTCAGCACTGGGGAACTAGCACTGCCTCTAGTAGTCCATTGAGAAACTAGGGAAGCCGTAGAGGGCAACCCCATGCAGGTTGTCCCTACCCACCAGAATGGCCCGCTCCAGTCGGCGACACTCTCTAACACGAGAGTCTCCCTCCTCCATGCCAGATGGGACGAAGCTCCTAATGAACTCAAAAAAATGGTGATCCAATGGAAACTCCACCAGGTAGCCTCCAGTGCGGTCATAAGTGTAAATCCCTCCTATCTCTGAAATCCATGCCAACTCTGCAGTCCCGGCTCTGCTCGCCCCCTCACCGATGGGGCCCTCGGCTACCAGTAAATGTCTGAGGTCGAGCTGGTCCACACTGGCCACAGTGACAATGGGCGGGCCTAGAGGAGGCAAGGGCCGCCCGGTCCTCCTCACCCAGTGATCCTCCTCCCGGGTCACATGCCTTGGGACTCGCTCATCTTTGTCGAATCTTGCCATTGCTGCAAAACAAATTGCACAATAATGGTAAGCATACCGAAAAATCAACATATACAAAACAGTAAAAGAAAGGCACATGAAGTGTCAAAATACAACTACAACAATCCAGAACGAGGAGCTCACGGGCTGTGCGCCCTCGTCTCCGTCTCCGACACACGCCCCGTGGGTGGCATTTGTTGTACCCAGACAATTTCCCAGTGAAATATTAATAAATAAGGGTTCGGGAATTTTACCGAACACCTTTAAGGCTTGGGCTACCCAGCCCCACCTATAGCTCCCCGGGCCCAGCCAAGGGTCCCAACCAGCTAGCCGTGACCCACGGCGACATCAACTATCAATTGGGTCTATCCCCGATCGCTCAGTTTGTGGGTTTTCCCACGTTCTACACGGCCACCCGGGCCAACCCAGGGGCACCCCGACGATAGGCCACGACACATGGCACCCAACAATGAGGCTGGGATCTACCCCCAAGACACCTCCATCTAGCCTTCCAAGGTCAAAGGGAGACCTATCTTGGTCAACCATGGGCTTTAGAATCCCATAGCACCCGTATGCGGCCCATACACGCGTGTCGAGAATTTTTCTGAACACCTTGTGGGCATGCATATCCTAGCCATTCTACAACTAGCCGAGAGCCAACCTGCGGCTCCAGCACTCCAGCCACGTCCCATGACAACCTACCAGTAGGTCGGGGCCAGCCCCGACCCGCAAACATGCGGCGATGAGCCGCTCATTTTTAGTTCCCGGACCAACCCGGGACTGCCCATCAATTCACCGTATTATGCGGCACACATCATGAAAGCCAGGCCCACACGCCTGGGAGTCACTCTCTCAGCTCTTATGAGCCCCTGCCCTCAACCCAATGCCAAATCTAAGGCCCGCCAGTCACTTACCCAAGCTGATCGACAACCCAAGGTGTGTCAGGAATTCCCCCCCCCCCCCAACACCTTGCGAGCCGCAATGATAACGCGAAAACGACAAGCCCCCATGTGCCAATCCCAGTATTTCCCAGCATCTCGTCCTTCAAAGGACACCCCCAGATAACAAATGAAGACCCTCGGGGGCCACCCCTCGAGGTCACGGCTCGACCGGGGGGGGGGGGGTTCACCGGGGGCGCGGTCGCACCCCGGGGAGGGCAAACCCCCTTGGGAAGCGCACCCTCCTCCTAGCCTTGTGGGCCTTGTGGCCATACCCAGTCCCAGTTCCATGCAATTCCCAGTCCCAGTCGCGTGCAAAATTGATCTGCGTACCCGTGCGTGGAAGGATTCGCGATGACGAAGGCCTGAGGTCACATGAAGTCAAGCAAGTCAGCTTCCTCGATCGACGCACCCAAAAATAGCCAACCGGTCCAAGCCACATATCCTTTTGTCTTCTTGTGGTCACACTGAGTCAAAGTGGGCCCAAAAAAAGGAAAAATCTATGTTTTATAGGGTGGGACCCCCCCCTCTCTCCCTCTAGAGTTGCTCCGCCTAACCCCCCCCCCCCTGGGGAGGGTTTAGGCAGACCAAACCCAGCCCCAGGTCTAGTCCGCCTAAACCCCTTGGGTGAGGGGGTTTAGGCAGACCAACCTAACGCCCCAGGTTGGTCCGCCTAAACCCTTGATAAAAAAAAGTTTTTTTACAAAAAACCCCAGCCCCAAGCCCCGGTCTTCACCAACCGCTAGGGGTTTAGGCGGACCAAACCTGCCCCAAGGTTTGGTCCGCCTAAAACCCATCCAGACCAAAAAAAAAATTAAATAAAAAACCAGCCTTTTGCTTTGCGTAAACCGCTCCGGGGAGGAGTTTAGGAGGACCAAACCTAGCCCCTGGGTTGGTCCGCCTAAACCCTCCCTCCCCCACTCAGTAAACAAAAAAAAAAAATTTGCAAGGGTTTATGCGGACCAAGTTTGGCCCTCAACTTGGTCTGCCTAAACCATCCCCTGACCCTTCACATTCCCTATAAAACCCCCTTAGGGGCCCCAAGAAAAGGCATGAAGAAGGCAACAACCTACGATCTAACTGTTGCACCCTCGGACTTTCGCAGGCATCGAGCAAGGATCGAGAACACGAGGAGCAAAGTGTGTGCGCACGGTTGCATTGTTGATCGGCTCTCATACGCCGAGGGTATGTCGCTTGCACTTCCCTCATACGACGTTTAGCTATCTCATACAAGCGCACCTCCGTCACACGTAAGGCGCTACGACAATGGCAAACACACTAGCATCCTCGGTCTACCCGCATATGACAACCTACGATTGTCACACATCCGCCATGGTGCCGCACTTACCTTTGTGACGGAATCGCGTGCCCATCGCTCACCCCGAGTTGGCCACCGACCGCTTTGACTGATGACTCGAGTTAGCCGGACCCTAGCCCGCACAAGAGTGGTATCAGAGCGCACGAGAGACAAACCACGGTTATAGCCATTCCAATTGTCTAAGTAGTAGAAGAAGATAGTCTAGAATGGGAAAAGGGTAGAGTATAGATACAACTCACTTAAAAACCCTCTCACTTAATAATTGTTTATTTCTTAGAACTATGCCGCCAAGAAGGCAAAGATATCCTCCCCAGGTGGATGAGAGGGGATCGGGGGTTGATGACCCAAATGGGGTGAACGACGGGGCTGTCCATGCTCCGGCGGTTGGCAGCGGACAAGTGCCCAATGCAGGGGTTAATCTGGAGGTATTCATGAAGAGTTTCCAAGGGCTTATGTAGGCCATGCAGCAACAGATGCTGTAGCAGCCCGCGCCCACACCATGTCATGACTTACCGGCGCTTGATCGGTTCCTGAGGTTGACACCTCCTTATTTTAAGGGGGAGAGCCGTCCAGAGGTGGCTGAGTAATGGCTCAGCTAGATGTAAAAGAAATTCAGCATGATGCGATGTCTCGCGAAAGAAAAAGTGAATCTTGCAGCCTACGTATTACAAGATCAAGCCGACTTGTGGTGGAAGGCCAAATTGAGGAACACCTCTGTAGGGCACAGTGGAGGCATTCTATGGGAAGAATTCCTAGCGGCCTTCCGAGAAAAATACTTCCCCGAGCATGTGCGAGACGCTAAGAAGCAAGAGTTCTTGAGCCTCGAATAAGGAAGCATGTTAATAGCAGACTATGAGGCCAGATTCTTCGCTCTAGGCCAGTATGCTGCACACATATTCGATGAGGCATGTCGAAAGGTGAAGAAATTCATCAACAGTCTGCGTAGCAGTGTTCGCCGCTATGTGGCTACCCAAGACCCTGACTCATACACTATGCCATTGAGGCTTGCTCATCTAGCCGAGAAAGTGAATGCAAGGTAATAATCGAAACCATAAAAATTTAAGAGACATATAGAGTTAGGTTCTAATGGATACCCATGTGTAGGTTCACCGAGGAGTAGAAAAAGATGGGCAAAAGGTCTATGTAGGCTGGAGGGAGGTAGGACAAGGAAAAGGTGGCCGCCAAGAGCCAATGCCTAGGAATAGGCCATGGGTTCCGTTCTGCGTCCATTGTGGGTGCAACCATCCAGGGCAGAAGTGCTGGAGGACAAAGGGCAAGTGCTACGAGTGCAGTGAGGCTGGACATATTGCGATGAACTACCCTAAGAAAGCTCAGCAAATGCCAATGCCACAATAGGAGAAAATTCAATTCAAAGGATGGGTTTATGCACTGATGCAAGAAGAGGCAGACAACACCCCTACCGTGGTTGAAGGTACACTTCTTGTGCATGATGTCTATGCAAAGGTTTTTTTCGGCCCAGGGGATACACACACATTCATATCCACTAGTGTTGCTAATCAGCTGAAGAACAGACCCCAAGCCACATTCTTCGGGGAAATGGTAGTTAGTACACCAACCAAGAAACAAGTCCACACCAAGCTTGTGATCCCTACTATTGAGGTCAAAATCTATGAGAGAAGATTGCTAGGGGAAGCATACATCCTAGATATGGCTGATTTTGATTTCATTCTTGGAAAGGACTGGTTAGACAAACACTATGCTCTCTTGGACTGCCGTCGGAAGAGAGTGATTTTTCAGGAGCCTGGGAAGGAGACATTCTTCTTTAAATGCCCATAGGACAAGTCCGGGAGAATGATGGTGCCAGCCATCCAGGCTTCCAAGATAATCAGTAGAGGGTATGCCTATTTCTTGGCTAGTGTGGTGCTTGAAGAAGGCTATGTCAAGATTTTGGAAGACTTGGACGTAGTCCGAGAGTTTCTTGATGTATTTCCCAAAGATCTACCGGGACTACTTCTCTATTCAGCAAGTGACGGGCACCGCACCCATCTCCTTTCCACCATATCGGATGGCTCAGGCAAAAGTTGCCGAACTCAGGAAGCAATTGCAGGAGTTGTTTGACAATGTCTTCATCAAGCCCAGCGTGTCCCCATGGGGAGAACCAGTCTTATTTGTCCGGAAGAAGGATGGGACCATGCGGCTGTGCATTGATTACCGCAAGCTTAACCAAGCAACCATAAAGAACAAGTACCCTCTGCCGAGGATTGAAGAGTTATTTGACCAATTATCATCTGCCAAGGTCTTCTCCAAGAGTGATCTGAGGAAGGGCTATCATCAAATCAAAATCAAGCCCAAAGATGTGTCGAAGATACCTTTCAGGACTCGGTATGGTCACTACATGTTCTTAGTAGTACCATTCGGGTCGACCAATGCACCAGCTGTGTTCATGGAGCAGATGAATCAAATCTTCCGCCCTTATCTAGATCAGTTTGTCGTACTCTTTATAGACGACACCCTAATATATTCTTCCAGTCAGGAGGAGCATCAACAACATCTGAGAGTGGTTCTGTAGACTCTCAGGGAGAACAAGTTCTACACCAAATTCAGCAAATGTGAATTTTAGCTAGATCAAATGATGTTTCTCGGACATGTCATATCCCGAAACGGTATATCGGTGGACCCCAGCAAGGTTGAAGCAATGACAAAGTGGGAAGCACGGAACATAGTTATGGAGATCAGAAGCTTCCTTGGACTGGCTGGATACTACCGTCGGTTCATCGAAGGTTTCTCCACCATTGCAGCCCCAATGACCAAGTTGACTAAGAAAGGAGCAAAATTCATATGGTCAGAAGAGTGCGAAGATAGTTTTCAGATGCTCAAGGAAAGGTTGACTTCAGCGCCAATGCTGGCACTCCCTAAAGGGGATGATGGCTTCACCGTTTATACATATGCCTCCAAGATTGGCCTTGGTTGTCTACTGATTCAAAATGGTCGAGTGATCGCCTATGCCTCGAGACAGTTGACGGACCATGAGAAGAACTACTCCACTCATGACCTTGAGATGGCAGCGGTGGTCCATGCCTTGCGCATCTGGAGACACTATTTATATGGGGTTCGATTTGTGGTCTTCACCAACCATCAAAGACTCAAGCACATATTCACTCAGAAGGAATTCAATTTGAGGCAAAGAAGATGGGTTGAGCTACTGAAGGACTATGACTTTGCCTTGCAATACCATCCCGGCAAGTCAAATGTTGTAGCTGATGCTCTCAGTCGTAAATTGATGGTGCCAAGCTTACACAGAGAATGAGATATGATGGAGGGTGTGATTGAATCACAACTTGAGAGGAGAAAGCAATTTTGTCTTTTGGTTGGGTTATCTGCTAGACCTACATTGCTTAACAGGATTGCTGAGGTACAGAAGAAGGACATGGCATTGCAGAAGCAACTGAATAATGAGGACGTCCATGTGGGGATTGATGGACTGATCACATTCCGAGGAAGGATTTGTGTACCAGATGATGTGGAGTTAAAGAAGAACTTGATGTGGGAGCCTCAAAGGTCAAAGTTCTCCATCCATTCCAGAGGCACCAAGATGTTACAAGATATGAAGAGGATGTATTGGTGGCTAGGAATGAAGCGTGACATTGCAGAGTTCATGTCCAAATGTCTCGCATGTCAGCAGGTAAAAATTGAGCATCAAAGACCTAGCGGACCTCTTCAGACCATCGAGATGGCACAATGGAAATGGGAACAAATTACCATAGACTTTGTGACTAGTCTACCCATGACCAAGAGGAAGCATGATACCATCTATGTAATTGTGGACATATTCACAAAGACTGCACACTTCCTGCCCATCAACAAGCCGACTCCAATCGAATCCTTAGCGAAACTATTCATCCCTGAGATCATTCGATTGCATGGTGCACCCTTATCTATCATCTCTAATCGGGACCCTCGATTCACAGCAAGGTTCTGGAAGAGTTTGCAGCAGGCTATGGGGACAGAATTGCGGCTCAGCTCGGCATTTCATCCTCAGACTGATGGGCAATCCGAGTGCACTATCCAGACTCTAGAAGATATGCTGAGGGCATGTAGTATTGAATGGAGGAGGAATTGGGACGATCATTTACCCTTGATAGAATTTGCATACAACAATAGTTACCATTCCGCCATCGGAATGGCACCTTATGAAGCACTCTATGGGCGGCAATGTAGATCACTAGTGTGTTGGTATAAAGCTGGCAAGAAGCAGCTATACAGACCATAGTTGGTATAGGACTGCTCGGAGAAAATTTCTACGATCAGGCAGCGACTCCTGACAGCCCAAAGCCATCAGAAAAGTTATGCAGATCAACGACGGAGAGAGTTAACAATTGTAGAAGGAGACCATGTGTTTTTGAAGGTGTCTCCCACCTAGGGAGTCATGCGATTCGGGAAGAAGAGCAAGCTTAGTCCTAGATATATCGGACCTTTCGAGATTATACAAAGGATTGGCAAGGTGTCTTATCAACTTGCACTTATTCCTGCTCTATCACATGTACATCCGATCTTTCACGTCTCTATGCTCGAGAAGTACGTCCCGGATACCTCGCATGTTCTAGAGTACGGGCCCCTAGAGGTTCGGGCAGATCTATCGTATGTGGAGCAGCCTAGTGAGATCATAGACTGGAAGGAACATGTATTGAGGAATAAAACCATACGACTAGTGAAGGTTTTATGGAGGAATTCTCATTCCGAAGGAAGCAACTTGGCAGTCGGAGGATAAGATTCACCAAGAATACCATCAACTGTTCGGTGACTAAAAATTTCCCTTTTAAAGAAATTTCTCAAGTCAATTTTGAGGGTGAAATTATTTTTAAGGGGGAGAGGATGTTATGACCACCAATTGGGCACTGGCCCAATTGAGAATAATTTGGGCCCATGAACTCAATGAGCTAGAAATCTAGACAGATTATTGAAGGATCCTTAGGATATTCGTAACATAACATAGGGACGTTAGAAATAGGTGAAACCAAAGCCCACGCAATGACCATTGGATAAGGAACAACTTTGATGAAGAGTACAACTTCTAAAAAATAGGCCTAATAGGGGTTAAGAGGGAGTTTATGAAAACAGGTTGAAACAGTCACAGAAAATACTGACACATGTTGAAATAAGGATATCTTGACCCATGGTTATTCAAATGGGCTGAAACTGGGCCCATTAGAAAGATTGGGCCCTTAACCTAAACTCTTCTGTTGAAGTGGAAACCCAATTCGTATCTATTGTCACCAACCATCATGAAGTGGTGTGACTGATTGGGGATTTCACATGTAATTAATTAGAAATTCATAACATCGTTTGGTGTAGCACCCTGAGAAATAATTAATATGAAAGGGGTAATAATTGATAATTATCTACTATTAAATTAGAAATCCCTTTTAGGTGGAATTTCAACTAATTTATAAAAATCCATAAAAATCATAATCGTGTAGAAGACTAAAAGTTTAGACGATTTGTCTTCTTGGTCAGACCCTAAATAAAGTTTTAATCAAGCCGAATTGATGGAATTAAGGCTAAAATCAAGCTTAATTAGATCGAACCTTAGATCACTAAATTCAAACCCAAATCTTGACCATTTGCCCCCAAAACAGACCCAATCGAACGGCCTTGATGGCTAGATCATTTCCCCTCTATTTGTACGTGAAAACCCTAACCCTAAGAAGTCAATTTTTGAGCGAGAGGCGGCGCGACCCGGTCAAACATGAGTTTCGTGCAGTTTCGATTTCGTGGACTCTATCCAGCCCTATCCTCAGATTTCGATCCAACTTCCTCTATAAAATAAAACCCTCGACAAACCTAGCAACCCTATTTGCTGGGGCGGCCGGCGAGGAGCGTGATTAAGGAAGGATTTCAACGAGTTAGGGTGAGGTTTTGTTCATGCGGTTCCGGCAACCTTCGTCCCCTTTGTCCTTTGATTAAGGTAGGTGATAGTGGACCAAACCTCGATCATAATATATCATTGAAAATGTCTCTGAGTCCTCTTTCCTTTGATGCTAAAAGCCCTAATTTTTATTGAGTATCGAGATCGTAGTTCATGTTTTAGTGGAGCATGTTGTTTAGGGCACCAAACTCGTTAGTCCATTTATCTTGATTAATGTTTGGCTATAGCAGGTTGAAATCCTAAAATTAATCATGCTATCATGTGTATATTTTTGTCCTCTTTGTATTCATAGCATTTTGCCCAATTATTATGCACTGTATCGCTTGAATTTTGTGTTACAATCGAGGTCTATCAGAGTTCGCCGGAGATCGAAGCAGTGATCATTTTGCGGTCTCACATGAACCATTTCATGTTCAGGCGGCTCCGTGATAGACCACTTTTCGTATTTTGAAACTTGAAACTTCATTGGAGTCAAGCGACCCCGCGATAGACCGCAAAGGTCCTTTGTGCGGCCAGCCCCTGACCGCTACAGAACCCTAACGGCTACGCTACAAACTGCCTTCAGCTTCTGATATATTAATTAGTTGTTTATTAATCATGCTTTGCCTTGTGGGAGATTACATGAGTAGGGTAGAAACATGCCAAAATAAATGGATAACATGGAAGTTTCGTAATGTCTGATTTTAAATTGTTGAGATCTTACCCTTGTCCATCCATAGTTGTATCATGTTTAAGTATTCTTCTTGAATCATATGAGTTAAAATTTCACTTTAAATCCAATCCTCATATCAATTGATATAAATTACTAGGATTGCTTGACAGTCACGCCACTCCAGTGGCGCGGGCTGACTGCAGCACATTCATTTTCTGAGTTTCATAGCCCTTAATCTTGTAATGGTTGGAACTCTTCGCCGGATACTCCTTCCGTCGGACTATAACCTCCATTATGAGATCTCCATAAGACCCCGCGAGCCTAGGATTCCCACTAGGACGCCGGGCGGGTTGTACCCCCAAAACCTAAACCTCTGGACTCGATTTAATTGCGTGTTTTTTGCTGTCAGGTCACGGCCCAAGCGTGACTGCCTGATCCTTTGAGCAGCCCTTTTCGTGAACATTTTTAACTAGCTAACTGCCCGGCCATGTGAGTCAAGCTTCCTTGTATATGGGTCAACCTAGCCACGTTGGAGTCGACCTATAGCCTCTAGACTCGACTTGAGAGGTGCGGGATGGACCCTAGTATGGTACCACAATGTCTCGGGCGGGATAGGAGCCCAGTAAGTCCATTTCTTTAGCCTTACTGGGCCAGCACTGGTTGCGGTTGCCATTGGACCGCTTTTATCCTCCAAGCGGCCCTCCGCGGACCGTTTTTGGATGGGGCGGCCCAATTGAGACCGTTTCTTTTTTTATTGTGGCCTAGGGACCCTTCTGCTCTAAACGACCTCCAATGGACCGTCATCCTTGGGAAACGACCTAGCCAGGACCATCTTGATCTTGTTGCTGCCCCTCTCGGACCATTTTTCATCCTTCACCGCTAGATTTTGTCTTTAGGCCCAGCTTTGGCCTTTGCGGCCCATCGATAGACCGTTTATTCACCATGGCGGCCCAATCACGACCACAACATTCCTAGAGCTTGTTTCATGTGTGTACATACCCCTTTAATCTCACGACTTCCCATTCAGTTGCTGAGGATACCACTGGTTCCTAGTTGGTAAGTTACATAGCTTAACCTTGGAATTCCTGGTCGATTCCAATGAATGTCTAAGATGGTTACTTGGATCTTGGATCCACTAAATCGATGCCAACACATCATAAGGGCCCGGTCTGGTCCTAGGAGGAGCGCTCGAAAAGTACTAGTGCCCCGGGGAGTTGTAATGACATCGGGAGGCATTGCACCTAGTGCATGACTAGCGTGATGTCTAAGACATTCATTCATTTATTCATTTCCTTGTACATTTCTACAAGTTATTGAATTCCCACATGGAGTTATCTCTACTTGACTTACTTGTTTACGTGCTTGATCGGCCAATACATGGAAATAATATATCTCTATTCCTTTTATCTCTATCACTCGCATTCCATTACTGCTTATGTCAATTCTATTCAGCATCCTTTTATTTATTCGCATGACATTTAATTAAATTGGTTAATTACTTACACTTTGCCTGCTATTACATACTGAGCATTCGCTCACCCTGTCCCCCCCCATTTCAGGTAGCTCCGATGATGAAACGCAAACGGATGGGGATGGGCAGGAGTGAAGACAGGAGTGGACCTAATAGGCGTGACTTGATAGTTGTCTTAGTAGAGGCGTGGAGTGCCACTTAGTGTTTTTGTTGAGTCATTGTCTAGTAATGTTATTAAGTTGTCGTCAAGAGTTGTAATCTTTTCCTTATCTTCTTTTCTTCTAATCGTGAAGTATGACATTAAGAGGTTGGAATGATTTTTTTTTATTATCTATCATTAAATTGGTATTTTGGAGTAATTCTTTCCCCTTGCAAATTATATTCTTTTATTTCCGTTATTGCTCTATTTATCATGAATGTATATAACTGTTGCGTTCCGATATTCCGCGTCAGGGCGTGACAGTTTTATGGTATCAAAGCCTAGGTTTTCTAAGTTCCTAGGTTTCTAAGTGGTGTCATAGAACTCGTGACTTTGTTAGGGTCTAATGATCCAACCCGGTGAGACTGGGTAGAGACTCAAGTTGAGTTAATTAATAAACCTCTAAAAGATTCCCATTAGGCTGTTCTAATTAATTTTTCTTACGAATAGGGATCTGTCGCGATGGTAGCTGAACATGCGCAGTGGAGGGACATGCAGCGTACAGTGCAAGGATTGACTCGGGCTCTCTAGCAGGTGGCCCAAGGAGGAGGAGCGCACCATGGAGCCGGTGATCTCCACCGAAATTTTTGAGGATTCCCCTACGATTTGGTGGTTCGGTAGATCCTGATGAAGCCGAGCACTGGCTGAAAGAGATGGATAGAATTTTCGAAGTTATGGATTGTAGTGACCAGGAGTACATTCTCTTGACTACCTTCGAGTTGGAACGTGACGCTCGTACGTGGTGGGAATCAATAAAAGCCACACTAGGAGATAGGCAAGTATCGTGGAAAGAGATCGAGGAGCTTTTCAATAGTAAACATTTCTCAGACAGAGTACAAGAGAAGAAGGCGGCAGAGTTTGCTGCTTTGAAGCAAAGGAGCTCATCAGTTGCTGAATACGAAGCTTAATTCTCTAGGCTGTCTCGCTATGCGACTCATTTGGTGTCTACTGAAAAGATGAAGGCCAAGCAATTTCTCAATGGATTGAAGCTTCGGTATATTAACCAATTGGCACCTTTAGAGATTCACACTTATGCTGAGATTGTGAGAACGGCTCAAATCCTCGAAGATACAATAGAGATTATTGAGAGGATCCGAAGAAGGAAAACTAAGAAAGTGCAGACCACTAGTTCTGGGAGTTTCAAACCCAACAATAACAAGAAGAGGCCCACTAGCGGGTCTAGTTCGTGGAAGGACAAGAAGTCAAGGAGTGATGACAAGAAGTCAGGTTCGGTTTCATCATCCAAAGCTCATTGCAAGTATTGTGATCGTCCGGGTCACAAGGTGGAGGAGTGTTGGCGTAAGCTATGCGCCTATTTATGTTGTGGGAGCAGGGACCACCGTATCCCTGAGTGTCCTCTTTGTCAGATCAAGCTGCATCGAACAAGCCGCAAAAAGGCCAAAAGTCGCAAGGCAAGCTCCAAGCCCTACAGGAGACCGAGACAGAAGCCACCGAGGAGGGTGGATTGGTTGAAGGTACACTTGTTGTTTTCGATAAGTCGGCATTTGTTCTCTTTTATACCGGAGCAACACTTTCTTTTATTTCTCAAAGCTTTGCTAAGTCTTTATCTACACAACCCATATTGATGAACTCTCAACTGGAAATATCAAACCCTATTGGTTTCGGTTCAATAATTAAGTATTATTATCCTTCTAGTAAGATTTTGATTAATGAGTTGAATATACCAGCTGATTTGGTCTGTATGAAGATGAAGGATTATGATGTAATCCTAGGAGCAGTTTGGTTAGCTAGATATGAGGATACTGTTCACTGTAAATTTGGCACCATGTCTTTTTTTGGGCACCCCAAGCTTTTTTTTGTCGGGGTTAGGCATTCTAAGTCTGTGCCACTTATATCGGCACTTAGGGCTGAGAAGTTGTTGAGAAAAGGATGTCAGGCATTCTTGGTGTTGGTTTCTTTGACCGACAAGAAGGAGATGGAATTGAAGGACATTCCTATTGCCCGGGATTTTCCAGATGTGTTTCCTAAAGATTTGATATGACTTCCACCAGAGCGGGAGGTAGTCTTCTCCATTGATCTAGTTTTTGGTGTGACTCCAGTTTCTAAAGCTCCGTATCGTATGTCTCCAGCGGAGTTAAGAGAATTGAAAGAACAATTAATGGAGTTGCTTGAGAAAGGGTTTATTCGTCCAAGTTCATCCCCGTTGGGAGCCCCGGTGTTGTTTGTAAGGAAGAAGCATGGCTCTCTGAGGCTGTGTATTGATTACCGCTAGCTTAACTAGCTTACTATCAAGAATAAGTACCCGTTGGCGAGAATAGATGAGTTGTTCGATCAGATAGAGGGAGCACAATATTTTTCCAAGATTGATATGCAATCGGGGTATCATCAGTTGCAGATCAAAGATGAAGATACCTTTAAAACAGCATTCCGTAGTAGGTATAGGCACTTCGAGTTTGTTGTAATGCCTTTTAGTCTAACGAATGCTCGTGCAGCTTTTATGCAATTGATGAATAGTGTGTTCCGGCCCTACTTAGATTAGTGGGTCGTAGTTTTCATTGATGATATTTTAATATACTCCAAGAACAAGGAGGAGCATGCAGAGCACTTGAGGATGGCGTTAAAGATACTAAGGGACCAGCAATGGTACGCCAAGTTTAGTAAGTGTGAATTCTAGCTGCAAGAAGTGTATTTTCTGGGGCACATTATTTCTAAAGATGGAATCTCTATAGATCCCTCTAAGGTAAAGGTAGTGAGAAATTGGGATGGGCCTGCGAATGTAAACGAAGTGAGAATTTTTCTTGGGCTAGCAGGTTACTATCGAAGATTTATTAAGGATTTCTCCAAGATTGCGGTACCTCTAACTAGATTGACCCGCAAGGAGAACCGATTTGAGTGGTTGAAAGACTGTGAACGAAGTTTTCAAACCCTGAAAGAATGTTTCACCACTACCCTTGTTTTGGCCTTGCCTTCAGGAGAAGGAGGTTTTGAAGTTTATACTGATGCCTCGGGCATTGGCCTAGGTTGTGTGCTTATGCAGCATGGAAAGGTGATAGCCCATTCTTCTAGACAACTGAGGAAGCAAGAAGAGAATTATCTTGTCCATGACTTGGAACTCGCTGCGGTGGTGTTCGTCTTGAAGATTTGGAGGCATTACTTGTACGGAGAGACTTTTACTGTATTTTCTGATCACAAGAGCCTTAAGTATTTGTTCTCTCAGAAATAGCATAACATGAGGCAGAGAAGGTGGCTCGAATATTTGAAGGATTTTGATTCTCCATAGAGTATCACCCTGGGAAGGGTAATGTGGTGGCTGATGCCTTGAGCCGTAAGCTGATAGTAAAGTTGTCTAGTCTCATGTTGCAAGAGTGGAGACTACTGGAGCAATTGGCTAGTCTAGACTTTAATGTTAGTAAGGATCGGGTCATGATCGCTCAGTTTCAGCTTCGTCCTAAACTGTTGATGGAAATTAAGACCTTGCAAGATAATGATCCGGTGCTTGTAGAGATCAAGAAAAGTCTAAGTAATAGCCCAGATTTCATGTTGGCCGACGATGACAGGTTGTTATTCTGGGGAAGGACATGTGTCCCTGATTTAGCTGAGATGAAGAGCAAGATCCTTGAGGAAGCCCATAGATCTAAGTATACTATTCATCCTGGAGCCACTAAGATGTACAGGGATTTAAAGAGGACCTTTTGGTGGCCAAACATGAAGAGGGAAGTAGCCGAGTTCGTGAATAGATGTCTGGTATGCCAGCAAGTGAAGGCCGAACATTTCAGACCTGCCGAGAAATTAAAACCACTCGATATACCTGTCACACCCCGAGGTTATGCAGCGGAAACAATCGAAAACTTGAACAGCCAGCATGGTAAGCCTCAAGCAACCCATATAATCAGAGGGCAAGACAATCACACATAAGAGTAATTGCCCAAGTAAATCACTAAAAACTTTCAATTTTATTTCTTCATAAGATAAATCCCAAAGTACATAAGATCTTTGATTCTCATTGCTAGACTCAAGAAAATTAAAATTTACATTCTGACTCGACTAGACATGAATAACTAAGGCTTCTCTCGAGTCTTTATCCTTCAATCACTCTTAGATCCATCACTCGAGTAATCTGAATCCGTCCCACTAGAATTTCCTGAAAAAGATTGGAAAGTAGGGTAGTGAGCACACTTGCCCAGTAGGTATCTTCGTATCCTCATGAAGGTAATTTTCAATGATTAACATTTAGCTCTAAGGAATAAGGTAAATCATGCAAAATACGATGAAGCATGCGAATAATGTTTTAACAAGACATGATCAAAGATATAAGAATATGATTCGATCAGGTATATAAGAATATGATTCGATCAAGTATATAACAAGAATGTCAATTTGACCTTTCAAGAATGTAACAAGAATGTAATTTCCATAACCATGAAGGTTATGCACTAGAATGTCATGTAACAAGCAAGAATGTACTCTTCAATTATCAATAAGTACTTGATGAATTAATGTGGATTATCCGTGGATATTTCACTTATTTATAAAGAAAGTACTCCCAGCGTAATGCGACGCCAGTAGCATCATATCCCATGGTTTATATAGTATGTTTCTGACAATCAGCTGAGGGGACTAGTATAGATCCCTTGAACACAATCAGTGCTCGAACTACATCTTCAAGTATAAATCATGCTACTTCCACATTTATAACAACAATATGGCCAAGAATATACAATTTCAACAATAGTTCCTTCATAAGTAACCAAAAATAAGAATGCTTCTATAGAATAAGAGATTTCAATAAATGCATTTAATATCTAGGTTATGCCATGGAAATAAATCGGCAGCATAACGGTACATTCTTTGACTCTCAAAATTCCTTAGATATCTTTAGAACAATGTGACAGGTTCTAGATAATCAAGTGGACCATCTAGGATTACAGGAAAATCAACCCTTGAGCCATACCCCAGGTTAATCAAACTCATGACATTAGCGGTCGTTTACCGGACTGTTTCTTGATCATGGCGGTCTAGTTCAGGACCGTTAACTAAGACAGTTCAATATTTTGAAAATAGGACATCTGGGGTCTTTAGCGATCTAGTGGAGAACCATTTTGGATCCGTTAGCGGTCAAGTGCAGGGCCGCTAGCAGACTCTGGCGGTCAAAAAAATGGCCGCTAAGGGTCCAGAATATAAATCATCTGTATAAGTGACTTTCTAGACAATGGGATTTAATGGTACAACCAGCTCGGCATCCTAGAGGGAATCCTAGGCTCACTGAGTCTTACGGAGGCATTGAAATAAGATTTCCTAGTCTGTTGGAATGAATGTCCAAAGGAGAGGTCATCATGTCCAAGATTGTGTTCTTAGCGTGCAAAAGTGTAACTAATGACAACATACCGGGATATGTGCCATGTACTTAAGAAAATGACTCTAAGAAGAGAGAGAATCGCGATAAAACAACGATCTAGTTAAATCATGAATCCTCTACTTAAAACTTGTATTTCATTACAAGAGTATATGGTTTTGGTCTTAAACTAACATAAGTTAAAAATACTACCAATGTGCATAAAACATGAAATCTATTATGATGAACCAGAAATTTAACTAAGTATAGGAAACCAGTACTTAAAATAGGAATAAAACTCAGTTAACTAGGCTTATTAAACAATAACTATGGTTAATTCTATAATATGGTTCGAGTTACCAATATTACAAAATTAGAAATCAAAAACGATCTAATACAGGACCGTTTAATTTTGTCTAGCGGTCTATCGTACGACCACTATATTTCCATGGTGGTCGATAGGAAGACCGTTTCTTCCTTTGTTCATCAGAGTTCAAAAGTTAATAAGACTAAATGCTAAACTAATGCATATCATGCCTGGAAATCAACGTATATAAACTTTCATGACCATGATAAAATGAATATAGGCCAACAATATGCATAGGTTTGTGTGAATAACAAGAGAATTCCATTTTTACTTCATTAAGGCTAAGAATTATGCATGAAGGGTAGCCTAGATGCATAGTCCTAATAAAACATGAAATTCACGACGTACAATGCATGAAATCAATGGAAACAAGAGGACTTTTATTCCTGACATAAAGTTTGAGCCATCCATAAGATAACCTACCTTAATTAGTGCTCCTAGAATGTCAATTTTGGACTAGAAGTAAGTCCTAGTTTACTATACTTTCTTGTACTAAGTCAGCAACTTCACGTACCTCTGTCCCCTGATTCCCTTGACCTATGGACGTGAAATTTTGAGAGTAAGTAGAGGATATGAAGGGGAACATAAAGTTCTAAAGACACTTCTACTAAATACCTCGTTTAGGGCTCTGAATTTCTTGATCTTCTTGGGTCGGACGCACTAATTCCTGAGTTCTTAATGTAGAATCAACAAATTTGGAAGACTCTAACTTCTTGTATGCTTGATCTCCTAGAATGGAAATTGGAGGATAGTTAGTTCCAACAACAATGAACAAATTTTAAGAAGAAACATACCTCAAAATCGGCCTCTTTAGCTGAGTTCCATGCGAGCCAAAGTAGGGGTCGCGCAGGTCAAATATGGGACCTATTTATATGTTTTAGCTAGGGTTTGAGGATTAGAACGATCCTAGAGTCCCAATTAGACTCTCAATTCGATCTGCAATCTTTCTAGACCTATCTAATTAACTGATATAGTTAATCCAAGATGATTTGGATGCTAAAAATTTAACATTTTCACATTTTCTTTCTCTCACGGAATCCGCAGTGGTTAGCGGTCATTGGGATGACCGTTTATTGCCCGTTAACGCTCTCGCAATAGACTGTCTTCTGTTGTGGGCGCCGAATTTAAACTTAGTTCAAACTCTTTTAATATTATCGATGGTATTGTCCTTTAACCTATCTTCTAAAGAGTCATTATCTCTTAAAATCTGAGAATACACCTATTTTAATGTTCTAGAATATGGGCTAAGGTCCAAAATAATATTTTTGGGCCTATTAGATTTATTAGATGGGCCTAATCCTCTTGGATTAGTGTAGGTCTGAAATACTTAGATTTTAATTAAACAAAATTCATTTATAGCCTATTAAATGCTTAATAATTATAGTTTAAATCTAAAAAATTACTAGAAAATTCTCGGGTGTTAGACCCTCCCCCACTTAAAAAGAATTTGTCCTCAAATTCAATACATGGATTTATGGAGAGTGTACTTACATTCAGATACTTCTGGGAATCTTTTGTGCATGGCTTCTTCCGTTTCCCATGTTGCTTCATGTGGCCATGACTTGGTCCACTGGATTTTAACCATAGGAATAGTTTTACTCCGCAGTCAATGTACTTCTCACTCAATGATCTTGATTGGCTTTTGTTCATACGTTAAATCCTTTTTAATCTCCAGATTATCGTAAGTGATGACATGAAAAGGATCAGGTACATACTTCTTGAGCATTGAAACATGAAATGCATCATGAGCTTCTACTAATTGTGGAGGCAAAGCTATTCTATAGGCCACTTCACCAACTCTTTCGAGAATCTAAAAGGGGCTAATGAATCTTAGAGTAAGCTTACCTTTGATACCAAATCTTCGAATACCTCAACCTGGAGAAATCTTAAGGAATACAGAATCTCCTATTTGGAATTCCAGATCGCGCCTTCGATTATCAGCATATGATTTCTGTCTATCTTGAGCCATATGAAGTCTTTCTCATATGAGCTTTATCTTCTCGGTAGTATCCCTGATGATGTTGGGACCGAAAAATTACCTTTCTACTACTTCATTCCAACAAATAGGGGAACGATAGCTTCTTCCATATAAAGTTTCAAACGGTGCCATTTGAATGCTATCTTTGTAGCTATTGTTGTATGCAAATTCCACTAGAGGCAAGTGATCGTGCCAACTTCCTCCAAAGTTTATAGCACAAACCCTGAGCATATATTTTATCACTTGATTTGTCCTTTCAGTTTGACCATCAGTTTGTGGATGGAATGCCGTGCTAAAGTTAAGTCGGGTCCCTAATGAATGTTGTAGACCCTTCCAGAATTATGATGTAAACCGAGGATCTCGGTCAGATATGATGGTGACTGGAACATCATGTAATTTGGCAATCTCCTTCATGTATAATGTTGCTAGTACATCTATAGACCATCGATTCTTGATTGGTAGAAAATGTGCAGATTTAGTCAATCGGTCTATGATCACCCATATACCATCATGTCCACCTCTTGTCTTGGGTAAACCCATGATGAAATCCATCCCTATACTTTCTCATTTCCACTCGGGAATATTCAAGGGGTGCAATTTTCTAGTGGGTTTTAAATGTTCCGCTTTTACTTGTTGACAAGTGAGACACCGGGACACAAAATCTGCTACTTCTCTTTTCATATTAGGCCACCAAAAGTTTCTTTTTAAATCTTCATACATCTTGGTAGCACCAGGGTGAATAGCATACCTTGATTTATGCGCTTCCTCCATGATCAATTTGTTAGTGTCATCATGATTCGGCATACAAATTCAGATCTTTAAATAATAATCTTTCATCATGTGAGTAGAGAATTCTGGTTTTTGATCAATACTATCCTCGATTTCCATCAATGTAGGATCATTCCCTTGCAATTTGACTATATCCTCAATCAATGTAGGTTGAGACCTTATGTTGGCAATCATACCTCCTTCTCCTTCTCTGTCAATATCAAGATTTAAATGAGAAAAATCTTTAATGAGACAAGTTATACCTTTTCGGAGGCTTGCTAGAGTTTCCATTGATTTCCTACTAAGAGCGTCAGCCACAGCATTTGCTTTCCCTAGATGCTATTGAATTGTAAAGTCGAACTCCTTAAGATACTCCAACCATCTGCGTTGTCGCATGTTCAACTCCTTCTGGGTGAATAGGTATTTTAGACTTTTATGATATGAAAATATAGTGAATTTCTCCCTATAAAGGTAATGTCGCCAAATCTTTAATGTGAATATAACCGCAGCTAGTTCCAGATCATGCACAGGGTAATTTTCTTCATGACGCTTTAACTGCCTAGATGAATAGCAAATCGCCTTTCCATTTTGCATAAGGACACATCCCAGGCCAATGTTAGACGCATCCATATAAACTTTAAAACCACCACCTTCTGTTCGTAATGTTAATATAGGTGTTGTGGTAAGGTGATCTTTAAGATTTTGAAAACTCTCCTCGCAATCCTTTGACCATATAAAATGATTCTCATTTCTGGTGAGTCTAGTCAAAGGTACGGCGATCTTGGAGAAATATTTAATAAATATCCTGTAATAACCAGTCAAACCTAGGAAACTCCTGACTTCAGACACAATCGTCAGCCGGCACCAATTCTTAACAGTCTCAACTTTAGAAGGATGAACAGCGATACCTTCCTTTAAAATAATATGGCCAAGGAAAGAAACCTCCTTTAGCCAAAACTCGCACTTACTAAGATTCGCATAGAGTTTGTGCTCTCTTAGCATTTTCAAGGCTATCCTTAAGTGCTCTTCATGTTCCTCCTTTGTTTTGGAGAATGTAAGAATGTCATCAATAAAGATGACCACAAACTAGTCAAGATAAGGCGATAAACCGGAATGAGTTCAATGGAAAAGTTTACTTCCCTTTCAGGCGATAAATCTGATGGAAATACATTGGAAAACTCATTCACTATAGGAATATCTTCCAAGATGATCTCTTTGGACTCGGTAATGATTACGGAAGTAAGGAAAGCTTCACATCCTTGCAAAATAAGTTTGCAAGCGTGAAGTGATGAAATTATGGTAGGATGCTTCCTATATTTGTTACCAAGGAAGGAAAATCTTGGAAGACCAGGTTTCTGAAAAGAGATAATCCGGTTGCGACAATTTATATACCCGTCGTAATCTACAAGCCAATCCACACCTAGAATAGCATCGTAGCCCTCTATATCAAGGCATACGAGGTTTGCAGGAAGATTGTGACCGTCTACCATTACCTCATTATCAGGATAATAGTTTGTAAGTTTTGTTCCGAGACCTAAGGGTGTAGTAATAGCAAGGTGATGAGGGTCTATGAACGATCTAGAGGGGGGTGAATAGATCAGTCACCCAATTAAAACTGACTGCTGCAATCTCAAGTGCGGAAATAAAGCAAGCTGCTGCAGGACGACAGAGGGATAAGCGAAAGTGATCACAGAAAGCCAACTGTAGCAGATCTGAGCTTAAGCGATCCTAAGCATGCATCTACAGCGGATGAAAGAGATAACCAAGATGGACAACAATTCGTAAGACAAACACACAATAGACAAGAAGTTTTTAAGGTGGTTCGATCTCAAGCCTGGGATCTACATCCACCCCACACTCCAATCCGGAATGTGGCTTCAACCGCTGATACACAGCTTCAATTGCTGGGCCTCACAGCTTGCCTACAACCGTTGACTAATAGCTTGACCGCTGGGCATTACAGCTTTGCCAACCGCTGGGGACTACAGCTTAACCCGTCCTCAGGAATCCTCCTCTGCCCGCTGAGCAACACAGTTTGCTCCGCTGACAAACAGCTTGAAAACAAGGTTTCAGAAAACAAAATAGAAACAAACGAAAAACAAGAAATCTCAAATGGAATGTAGCTCACAATGAGCAATCTCAGTTCTGGTATCTGAACCAAGAAACTGATGAACAATCATTTAGAGAAAGTCTCTCAGACTCCTCTCACTCAACTATCTTCTTCTCTTCTCTCTGGATCGTTTCTTTTCTTCTCTACTGCACTCTCTTTTTCTTCTGTTCTCAATAGCACACACAGATCTTCTTGCACGATCATCATCTCCAGAAGGAGAAGTCTTCTTTTTATAGCTGCAGCAGGTAGATGGGCGTGTGTCCTCCACACTTCCCGCCCAAATGCCTTGACCACGTGGAAGCATTTCAGCTTGCTGCGTTACACGTGTCACGATCCTGGCACATCCTCCCTTCTTGGATCACATGCCCTTCTTAGTTTCCTCGACCAGCAGTCCTGTCAGATCAAACTTGATTATCAGTTTTAATCAATCTGAAGAAAGCAAAAAAATAATGCATCGAGTAGGTTTAAGAGTTGAACTACGCATGTATAGACTTGCCGGTGTGTAGTGCAGTATGCATGTAACTAAGTATGCACGATGAAGATGAATGCTCAGGCATGCCATCAAGGAGTGCATGGACTTAGTGTGCATGCGACCACGATGTACAGACTTGCTGGTGTGATGATGCATGAACTTAAATGCTCGTGCCAACAGCGGTTGTACAAACTTATGAATTAATGCACGAAATTAATTCCTAGTGTCAACACAGATTGTACAGACTTTGATGAGAAAGATGCACACATGCATAATAAACACGGATACACTGACTAAGCCACGAGCTGAGCTTACCGATGTATAGACTTGCTCAGTCATCAAACCAATCGAGTGCGGACTTAGTGTACGCATGAAACAAACGAGTGCACTGACTATGGCTAACACATGCAAACACGCATCGATCAGTGATATGCAAGAGATGGTCAATGCACTAACTATGTGGCGTGCAACTATAATTAATGCACCAATGCAAGCTATGCACGAACTAGAATAGATCTGATGCAGAGAATAGACAATGCACCGTATAGCTGCGTCAACGCAATGCCCATACTGTGTTAACGCACACCCCCTTTCCTCTTCATGCATGAAGTATATATGCTAAAGTATGAAGAATGATGAAGCATGCAGAACATTTACTAATTCTAATCTTACATGATTCATTAGTGGTTGCTATCATCAAAACTATATAACATCATCAAGGCATAGGGGGCATAACAATCTCCCCCTTTTTGATGATGGTAACACAATGAATAGATGCCATGAGATCGGTTCATGCATGCACAGACTTATGCACTAATAGATGTACAGACTTATGCATTGATAGACGTATGCACTAAATGAGACTCCTATCCCATCTCCCCCTGCACATTCTCCCCCTTTGCCATCAGCAAATAAGGATGAAAGACAGGAGCAACGTTCTATGTGGCAGTTCAGAATGTGAGCAGATTATGACGCAACCCTTAAAATATATGAATCGAGCAATGGCTTTCTTGATGTCAATTAGGTTTAACAGTGATAGAAGGTGAGGAGAATGAACTGGCTTTCTGAGATAGGATCATATGCTTCAGTTATAGCAATGAACTTAAGTCACATGACCGTAATAGTCTAGGTCGATACAAGACCCTAGTTACTTCAGAGAATGTGAAAGGCAAGGAAATACACCTGAACTTGTATTGAGATTAAACAATTGACACTCAAGGATATTTGTTTGCTAAGGGTTACAGTAATTTCCTTCACATGCTTCTGAAACATGAACTTATTGAATAGACAAGTGCCATTTATGCCGTTGACATTAGGTGTATACCTTGATCAGAGGCTTATACCCCTGTTACTAAGCACAAACTACTATATCTATTTCTGATCAAAGCTACATGAATAATTTGCACCTTTGACGTTAAGGGTATACCTTGATCAGAGGCCAATACCCCTAGTTACTCAGTGAAATCTCTCTTGTAGATTCGACCAAATGAACAGAGATAACCTGAGTCACTTCATGACTTAAGGTAATCTCCATTTCTTTGATGGAGACCTCAGTTTATCAGTGAAACTCAGTCATTGCTCTGTCGCTTTGTTCACTTCTTTTTCTTTGATGATCTTAAATTTAGCTGCCCTTGTTTTTTTTGGAGAGACTTGTTTAAGAACAATACATGATTCTTGGTTTTCAAACCTTAACCACCACTAAATCTATCATGTACAGGTACTGTGAGGACTTGTTCTATCATAATCATGAGATAGAGGTTAAGAGCTATAAATGCTTTCTATCATCTTATTTTCAGAAGACAGTCTTTTAAACTTTACAGTCTATTAAAGTTAAACCTTAGTTTCAATCAGTAAGCACATGTGATTCTTATAATAGAAGGGTTGTAATACTTTCAGCTCACGATAATGAACCAATCACTAGATTGTTATCCATTTTGTGAAGGAGTTGAACTTAGTTCTGATAATGCAAACCTCCCCCTGACAACAATATGCATTTCTAAACTATGCAATGATTCGACCTATCATGCAGTTAACACATTGGGTGCATCGACTATGTGTATTTCGTGCTTCAACATAAAGTCTATACAATGCAATTGATTGACTACATGCGCAACCATCCGTCGACTATATGTCCGACTATGAATCGACTACAGAGATAATATGTGCAAGATGTGCAGCAACTTATGTACTCAGTCCACAGGTGGTTATTCCATCATCAAACAAATTTATTCACAAGTTCAAGAACATGCAAACCAATTATTTCAAGTACTCTAAAAGACATTTCAAGAGAAAAATTAGTCATTTTCCAGCTGAAATTTACAAAGCCCCAGTTCTCTTCTTAGATATCTAAATCTTTCATTTCCAAGAGGTTTTGTAAAAATATCAGCAACTTGTTTTTCAGTTTCAACAAAGACTAATTCAATTTCACTCTTGCTCACAGCATCTCTAAGAAAATGATGTTTAATATCAATGTGCTTAGTCCTAGAGTAATGAACAGGATTTTTAGAAGGCATATGGCACTAGTGTTATCACATAGAATAGGAATACATCCCAGGTTTATCTGATAGTCTGATAGCTGATGTTTAATCCATAGTACCTGGATAGCACAAATCCCTGTAGCAACATATTCTCCCTCTGCAGTGGAGAGTGCTACAGTGTGTTACTTTTTAGAGGCCCAAGATACTAGGCAACCACCTAGGAATTGGTAATATCCACTAGTGCTCTTCCTATCTATCCGACACCCAGCATAGTCTGCATCAGTGTAAGATATAAGCTCGAACTCACACCTAGCAGGGTACCAAAGACCAAGTTCTTGGGTGCCTGATAGATACCTAAAGATCCTTTTCGCTGTAATAAAATGAGACTCCTTAGGCCTAGCCTGAAATCTAGCACATAAACATACTGCAAATTGTATATCAGGCCTAGATGCAGTGAGGTACAAAAGGGATCCGATCATACCTCTATACAACTTTTGATCCACTGGGTTACCTTTTGTATCTTGATCAAGACTTGTGGAGGTACCTATTAGAGCTACAATGTCCTTGAGGTCTTCGAGCTTGTATTTCTTCAGGAGGTCCCTAATGTATTTGGACTGGGTGATAAAGGTTCCATCTTTTGTTTGAGTCACCTGCAATCTAAGGAAGAATTTCAGCTCACCCATTGAGCTCATTTCAAACTCTTGTGTCATTAAGTCAGAAAACTCCGTACACATCTTTGGGTTAGTTGAACCAAAAATAATGTCATCCACATAAATCTGAACAATAAGTATGTCAGGGTGACTTACCATTGTAAACAACGTTTGGTCAATCTCACCTCTTGAGAACTTCTTGTCGGTAAGGAATTTACTGAGCCTATCATACCAAGCTCTAGGAGCTTGCTTCAAACCAAAGAGAGCTTTATTCAACTTATATACATGAGAAGGGAAGTCTGAGCATTCAACTCCAGGAGGTTGATGAACAAAGGCATCCTCCTTAATTTCCCCATTGAGAAAAGCGGATTTTACATCCATCTACTAGAGATTTATTCCAAGGGAGCATGCATAAGCTAACAGAATTCTAATGGCTTCTAACCTGGCTACAGGGGTAAAAGACTCTTCAAAATCAATTCCAAATTCTTGGTTATACCCCTGAGCAACAAGTCTGGCCTTATTTTTGACAACATTACCTAGCTCATCAGTTTTATTTATAAAGACCCACTTCGTCCCAATGACATTTGCATCAACAAGAGGTGGGACTAGATGCCACACCTTGTTCCTGTCAAATTGATTAAGCTCCTCGTGCATGGCATTGATCCAATGCACATCCTTTAGGACAATGTCAATGGACTTGGGTTCTACATGCGAAACCAATGCATATGCATTTAATTCGTTTTGAGCTCTAAGAAAACCTCTAGTCCTAGGAGGTTCATGCAAATCACCAATGATGTTCTCAATATGATGGTCTCTTAAGAATCTGACATTTGTAATTTGGTTACCTTGATCTTCATTTACCTCCCCCTGAACAGCAGGCTCTTCTACATTGTTTTCGCCTGGCTCTTCTTCTTGATCTGATTGGTCTGTAGATTGTCTTTCATTCAATATTTCTCCATCATCTTCTTTCCTATACATACCATTTTCACATTTAGTCAGGGATTCATCAAAGACAATATGTGGAGATTCCTCAACAGTTTTAGAATTAAGATTGTACACTCTATATGCTCTAGTGTATTCAGAATACCCAAGAAAAATTCCTGGATCACTTTTAGGTTCAAATTTATCAAGATCTCTTTTATCATTAACATGAATGAAACATTTACAGCCAAAGACCTTAAAATAAGCAATTGAAGGCTTCTTACCTTTCAGAATCTCATAAGGAGTTTTCTGAGTGAAAGGCCTTACCATGGCTCTGTTGATTACATGGCATGCAGTATTAACTGCTTCTGCCCAAAATTTTCTTGGTAAGCCACCTTCAACAAGTAGCGTACGGGCCATCTCCACAATTGTCCGGTTCCTCATTTCTACTATTCCATTCTGCTCAGGTGTTCTTGGTGAGGAGAACCGATGAGTAATCCCATTGACCCTGCAAAATTCATCAAATTGAGAATTCTTAAACTCACCTCCATGATCAGATAACATATTTTCAATTAAATTTTCATTTTTCTATTTTATTTTCAAATAGAACTCCTGAAATTCTATGAATGCATCATTTTTATGTGGAAGGAAAAAGACCCAAGTAAACCTAGAGAAGTCATCGACTAGGACATATCCGTATCTCTTCCCTGACAAGCTGACTGAATGTGTGGGTCCAAATAAATCCATATGTATCAGCTCATAAGGTTTAAGGGACATGTTTTCAGTTCTTGATTTAAATGACTTTCTAGTTTGCTTGGACTGAGTACAAGCACCGCACACCTTATTTTCCTTCTTGAAAGAAATTTCAGGGAGTCCTCTAACCATGCTATGTTTATTCAATTTGTGCAGAACAGTATAGCTGACATGGCCTAATCTACGATGCCACAAGAATGCTAAATCAACTTTATTTGCAGTGAGGCAATGATTAGAATGAGCTAAATCATCTAAATCTACCAAATAAATGTTATTCACCCTTTTTCCTCAGAATTTAACTACATCAGAATCAGGTTCAAAGATTTTGTAATAATGAGAATCAAATACTACCTTGTGTCCTTTATCACAGAGCTGGCTGATACTAAGTAAGTTATATGCAAGACCATCAACTAGCAGTACTTCTTCAATACAACAGGTAGTACACTTACCTACCTTACCTGACCCGATGATTTTACCCTTTGTATTTCCTCCAAAGGTGACAAGACCTCCATTCTTCTCAGTCAGCATGCAAAATTTGGCCTTGTCTCTTGTCATATGCCTGGAGCAGCCACTATCAAGATACCACATATTGCTTCTAGCTGCCAGGCATACTTGCAATCACAATCAGGTGGAGAATTTTGGAACCCAAAAATGTTTGGGCTCCGAAGCAGAAACAGAACAATTGAAACAAGACATCAATTGTTTAGGAATCCACATTTGTCTAAACATGGTTGGCTTAGTGGAATTCATGACATTCTGTTCATCATCTTTCTTTCTCTCAGCACCAACTGATTGAACCTTCTTCCTCTGGTGCTTTGGTTTATATCGAGTTTTGGCTCCATCTTTATTAGCAGCAAAATTGTTTTTGTGCCAGTGCCCAGGCCAATAGGTCCTCAGATAATTGCGGCCAGCTGTAGTCCTAGACTGACCAACCCACCTAGCAAATTTAGGTCTATGCCAATGAGTGGTAAAAGGTTGATATCTAGACCTCCCTTGGACCTGATTCCATCCAGACCTATAGAATGATTGCACATATTTCTGAGGATAAGTATAATTGGTCTGAACCTTGGGCTGGTAAGTATGGCTTTTCTGGCCCCATGCAGCATTATGTCTCCCTTGCACTGTTGACCCACTAGACTTCTGTACAGATTTATGTTGGGTCTTCTTCTGGACAGGTGATGATGGTGGAGAGTTGGTGGCTTTGCCCTGGGGTTTAGACTTGCTTGGAGGCCCCCGAACCTGAGACTTATATTTGGGTGAAGGGCAAGATCTGCTAAGCTCACCAACCTTCTGTTTACCCTTGTCCTTGGCACTGGACATTTTCGAACTAACAATTTTTGAAACAGAATTTGCACTTACCATTTTTATGAGAGGTCCCTTCTTTTTCTCTGTCACAAATGATATGGTTTTCATGGCAAGGCTTTTAGTGGCAGTTGAGTTGAATCCAAGACCTTCTTTTCTGAAATGTACCCAAGTCATATTTTCTATTATTTTCCTTTTGTCAATATTTTCTTTTTCTAAATTTTCAACTATTTTCTTTAATTCAGAGTTCACACACAAAACAGCTTCATATTTCTCATTTGAAATTTTTGATTCATTTTCAAACATTTGAACTCTCAGTTTCAAATCATCAATGACATTCTTTAACAATTCATTTTCCTTTCTAGTATCTGTTAAAGCAAGCTTCAAATCATCAGACTCAGCACATGAAGATTTTAAACTATCATTTTCTGATTGCAGATAGGCAATTTTATCAGACATTGTTTTATCATTCATAAGTGAGTTTACTTTCTTCTTCAAATGCCTGTTCTCTTTTCTAATATCATCCACTTTATCTAGCAAGTCTCCGTAAGCATCCTCCCAATCAGAAATTGTATAGTGCTCGAAGGGAGAGGATACCTCATCAGAGTCTTCTTCTTCCTTTTCATCATTCTTGGCCATCAGGCATATGAGCTTTTCTTCGTCTTCACTTTCTGATGTACTGCTCAAATTGCCCTCGTCCTCAGCGCTCCATGTGCTCACCATTGCTTTTCCTTTGGGAGCTCTTTTCTTGGACTTTTCTTTCAGCTTCTGGATCTCTGGACAATCTGCCTTCATATGCCCAGCCTTCCTACAATGATAGCAAACATTAGTGTCAGGTTTCTTAGCTTGGTTTGGACCCATACATGTTGTGTCGCCGGCCGCTGAATTGTCTTCGGCCAAAATTTCTGCCCTCTTTTCTCAAGAATCGCCTGAACTCTCTTGTCAACATAGCAAGTTGATCTCCATCGATTTCTGACCCAGATAGGCTGCTCTGCTCGCTTGATGATCCACTGTGGCTGGATCTACTTGTTTTGCTAGAACTAGCCTTCAGCGCAATTGCTTTCTTCTTGTTCTCGAGCTCATCAATTTTGGGAAGGTTCATCTCATATGCCATTAGAGAACCTATTAGCTCATTAACTTTCATCGTCTGAAGATCTCTTGACTCCTCAATCACTGTCGCCTTTGTGTGCCAGACAGGAGTCAGAGACCGTAAGATCTTCCTTATAATCTCATAGTCGGAATAGTTCTTTCCCAAATTTCTAAGACTGTTAGTTATGATCGTCAGACGAGCATACATCTCAGTCACAGTCTCACCAAGTTTCATCCGGAATGCTTCATATTCAGAGACCAGCATATTTGCCTTGGTCTCTCTCACTTATGATGTCCCTTCGTAGATAACCTCCAGTGTGTCCCACATTTCCTTGGCGGTTTTGCACGATGAGACTCTGGAGAATTCAGTAGGATGAAGTGCGCACTGAATAGAGTTGATGGCACTCCAGTTCAAAGTAGACTTTCAGATTTCCTCTCTCGTCCAAACCTCTTCATTCTCGTGCAGTTCGAATGGTCCCTTGCTCACTACCCTCCAGATCTCGTAGTCTTTTGCCCTCTGAAAGACCTGCATTCTGTTCTTCCAGTAGGCGTAGTTAGATCCGTCGAAGTACGGAGGCTTGGAGGTTGAATGTCCTTCTGCTGTCATTCCCTTAACATTCATGGCCGTTCCTCTTTAGGAAGTTAGTCCCTGAAAAAGAGTTAGGCTCTGATACCAACTGATGAGGGTCTATGAACGATCTAGAGGGGGGTGAATAGATCAGTCACCCAATTAAAACCGACTGCAGCAATCTCAAGTGCGGAAATAAAGCAAGCTGCTGCTGGACGACAGAGGGATAAGCGAAAGTGATCACAGAAAGCAAACTGTATCAGATCTGACCTTAAGCGATCCTAAGCATGCATCTACAGCGGATGAAAGAGATAACCAAGATGGACAACAATTCGTAAGACAAACACACAATAGACAGGAAGTTTTTAAGGTGGTTCGATCTCAAGCCTGAGATCTACGTCCACCCCACACTCCAATCCGGAATGTGGCTCAACCGCTGATACACAGCTTCAATTGCTGGGCCTCACAGCTTGCCTACAACCGCTGACTAACAACTTGACCACTGGGCATTACAGCTTTGCCAACTGCTGGGGACTACAGCTTAACCCGTCCAGAGGAATCCTCCTCTGCCCGCTGAGCAACAAAGCTTGCTCCGCTGACAAACAGCTTGAAAATAAGGTTTCAGAAAACAAAATAGAAATAGACAAAAAATAAGAAATCTCAAATGGAATGTAGCTCACAATGAGCAATCTCAGTTCTAGTATCTGAACCAAGAAATTGATGAACAAACATTCAGAGAAAGTCTCTCAGACTCCTCTCACTCAACTATATTTTTCACTTCTCTCTGGATCGTTTCTTTTCTTCTCTGCCGCACTCTCTCTTTCTCTTCTGTTCTCAATAGCACACACAGATCTTCTTGCATGATCATCATCTCCAGAAGGAGATGTCTTCTTTTTATAGCAGCAGTAGGTAGATGGGCGTGTGTCCTCCACACTTCCCGCCCAAATTCCTTGACCATGTGGAAGCACTTCAGCTTACTACGTTACACGTGTCATGATCCTGGCACATCCTCCCTTCTTGGATGACGTGCCCTTCTTAGTTTCCTCGACCAACAGTCTTGTCAGATCAAACTTGATTATCAGTTTGAATCAATCTGAAGAAAGCGAAAAAATAATGCATCGAGTAGGTTTGAGAGTTGAACTACGCATGTATAGACTTGCCGGTGTGTAGTGCAGTATGCATGTAACAAAGTATGCACGATGAAGATGAATGCTCAGGCATGCCATCAAGGAGTGTATGGACTTAGTGTGCATGCGACCACGATGTACAGACTTGCTGGTGTGATGATGCATGAACTTAAATGCTCGTGCCAGCAACGGTTGTACAAACTTATGAATTAATGCACGAACTTAATTGCTAGTGTCAACACAGATTGTACAGACTTTGATGAGAAAGATGCACACATGCACAATAAACACGGATGCACTGACTAAGCCACTGTGGACGCCAAAAAAATGACGATCATGATCATGCCGACATTCGCGTCTACACATTAGAGTGCAAGTCGAAGACATAAATGCCGAATAAACCTCATGCCTCGCCCGATCAGGACAAGAACTCACTTGGTGGTCCGCTACCCGCTAAGGAAGCCCCCTAAGCAGAAGATACAGCTACAAGGCTCCGACTAGCCATGCCGAGAGCTGAATCAGAGAAGAGTCGGGAGCTCCGGCACAGTCTCGGCATGCTCTGAAAGCCACGTAGAATCTGAGACCGAGTCCCAGAGGCTACAAACGGAATATTACGGAGGCCATGCATTGCAACCAGAACATTCTGGGAATGCCGACATTCATATAAACGGCCGCGACTTCGAAAAGAATCCATTTGGTGCATAAAACGGCACGTAGGGCCTTAAAACGGCGCGCCCCCCCTCTTAAAACGGCGTGCCCCCTTCTTCCTTTGGCTACACGGCGCGCTCCCGTCGAAGGGGCCTCCCCTTTGATGCTTAAAATGGCGCCGCTTGCGTTGCATTAAAACGGCGCCCATATGGCTACTACGGCATGGCCATCTTGAAGGCCAGAAAGTTGAACCGACGCACCAATTGCACTTGGGGTAAAACCGGCGTGGGCACTTTCCACCGTGCCATTTTAACCCCTCATTCTATTCTCTGAAGCGCTTCCCCGGCACGCAAACGAGCCATCCCATCTGCGCTCCGATGCTCTGTTTTGCATCATTATGGCATGCAGAGAACATTCAATGCCCATGGCCCTTCCTCTACCTTCGTTCGATAGCACATAAGCAGCAGCAGCAAGGCAAGCTCCGACAAATCTCTGAGCGTCCCATCCTCGGACGAGCAGCAGTGTACGAGACGAATCAACGGTGTCCAGCACAGCCAGTCAACTCCCAACTTCGTTGCGGACAAGGTGGAATTGGCAGGGACGCTCCCAGGCTGCCTGATATATATATAGGGCAGAATTGTGAAGCCAAAGCCAGAGGATGATGAAGAGAAGAAGGGAATAGAAGAAAACAGAAGAAGAAGAGAGAAGAGGCTAGAGGGAAGGCTGCTGGTTCGGCTAAGGTCTCCGGCGTCCGAAGAGAAGAAGAAGCTCCATCCTTTCCCACCTGCAAGGTGAGGAAAAAAGAGAGAGAGAGGGTGAGAGAGTGAGAGGGGAGAGAAGGGGAAGAGCTTGTGCTCTGTTCCTCCTTCTCCCCCACCAATGTATCTCCTTCCCCCACCTCAACGCCTAGTTTTTTTTTCTTTTATCTTCTCCGTTATATTCTTCCCTCCTTTCCTTCCCCTTGAGGATGAATAAAAGAGTGACTCTTGTGGGCGTAAACGGCATTCTATTGCTCTCACCTCTTCCCCTTTTCTTCTATTTTCTCCCTCCCGGTTTTCAACATCACCTGGGGTCCTCAGAAGCTTGCCCTTCTATGGCATGAACTTTGAGGGAACCTGTTCGAAGGGTGAACATTCATGGCCACCTATGGCCTACATCTGTCCCGTTCCACGAGATCATCGCCCGTGAGCTGTGGTCGTTCTTGCAGGCTGGCCCTCGAACGTTCCATACTCACATCTGGGTTCGGACCGCCGTGAGGCTACTCCGATTTTTGAGAGTCTACCCCAGAGCAATCCGATTGGTGACCCTCCTTTATAGCTGGCAAGTCTCGGTCTAGGGAGGTGCTGCCCAATTTTCGCGAAGACTAAGAACGCCCAACGACAAGTGAACAAGTTGAACTGATGAAGAACGAAATGAGGCCTCTGTGAGCAACTGCTGGAGTAAAACACTTAGACGTTCATACTGTTTCATCATAATAAACGATTAAAATGGTTAAAGCTCTTAAAACCTCCTCATCACCAGCTTGATCTATCAACAGAACGAACAAATCAAACCTTGAACCAATCTACGGGTGAAAGGAAAAGAAAATGCAGTAACAGAGCTTCGAAACAACCCCCATATGGCTATCCCGGCGCGGGTTAAAATGGCGTGGCCATTGTTCCACCGCGCCGCTTCAACCCTCCTCACAAAATCCCCCCATCTATTCTCTAAAGGATAAAACGACGCGCCTCTCCCACTCCTCCATACACCTAAAAACGGCGCGCCCCTCCCACTCCTCCATACACCTAAAAATGGCGCGCCCCTCCCACTCCTCCATACGCCTAAAAACGGCGCGCTCCTCCACTCTCACCTCTCCTTGCAAATTGCTAATACGGCATGCCTAAACCGGCGCGCCCCCCTTTTAAGATTCTTAACTCGGCGCCCCTTAACCGATGCGCCCATCTCCTTGCAAATTGCTAATACGGCATGGCTAAACCGGCGCGCCCCCCCATGTGCTCCCTTATCTGACGCCCTCCTTCGAACCCCGCGACCTAACCGCGCAGGTCGATCCGCGTGTGAGGGCGCACGTTAGTGAGCTCGAGGTATGCACTTAATAATTCACTCCCTCGGACTGGGTGCAAAGAGAAAATCGACGATGCCTTATGGTATCGGACGTGGTTTACGGAATTTCTGACATGGCCATAGTTCGAAATCATCTCCGGCCAACAGTCTATCAACTTGACCCGTTTCTACCGGGATCCAATCCCGTATTCTCATTAAACTTGCCTTGTTCGTGGCAGACATTCACGCGGTTTTGTCACCGTCTTTTATACTACAAGCACGGAGCTTCATCCGAACATGAAGTGGCCCATGAGTGGCCGACATAGTCTGAACATTCACATCCCGAGACGGGTTTCTAGCATAGTTCATCTTTCACTATCCTCCTGCATTATTAGTATTCTCTTTAGGCCGTAGGGCCCTTATTCCCGGCAATCAATCAAGGGTGTTCCCCCGTATGGGGGATGTAAATAACGCCGTGACCTTTATGGCGCGGCGGGTTTCGGTCCCGACACGAACCACACAATTGTCTGATTAGTCAGATCGAGCGCACCATGGGCTTCCACGAAGCCCGAATAAATTGTCACTTTGTTACTGGCACGCCCTCGCACTAAATAGAAGAATTAACCCCGACCAACAAACGAACAGGTCCCCCCTCCGAATTTTAGTGCATCCACAGCCACGAGCTGAGCTAACGGATGTATAGACTTCCTCAGTCATCAAACCAACCGAGTGCAGACTTAGTGTATGCATGAAACAAACGAGTCAACTGACTATGGCTAACACATGCAAACACGCATCGATCAGTGATATGCAAGAGATTGTCAATGCACTGACTATGTGGTGTGCAACTATAATTAATGCACCAATGTAAGCTATGCACGAACTAGAATAGATCTGATGCATAAAACAGACAATGCACCGTATAGCTGCGTCAACGCAATGCCCATACTGTGTTAACGCACACCCCCTTTCCTCTTCATGCATGAAGTATATATGCTAAAGTATGAAGAATGATGAAGCATGCAGAATATTTACTAAATCTAATCTTACATGATTCATTAGTGGTTGCTATCATCAAAACTATATAACATCATAAAGGCACAGGGGGCACAACAATCTCCCCCTATCAAAACTATATAACATCATCAAGGCACAGGGGGCACAACACAAGGTCCGAAGGTAGAGGAACTGATGCAATAGGTAAGGTTTTTGTGAAAGTAGAAGATATAAAAGAATGAGAAGCACCGGTATCGAATAGTACGAATGCAGGATGAGAATAGATTTGGATAGTACCTTCCATTAGTCCATCATTCTTGGGTGTTTCTTCCTCTTCCATAATAGCATTGAGATGAGCCTATCGCTTACGTCCACCATCGAAAGATTGTTCCTTCATAAGGGGGCAATCCGGCATACGGTGCTCCTGACTGTCACATCGTAGACAAGCGCCAAGGCGCTTCCAGCATTCTTCGATTGAATGACCAAACTTCTCATAAAATGTGCAAGCCGTGGCGACTTGGTTGTCTTCTTCCTTCACCTTCTAATTCTTGTGGTAGCCGCTACCACTCCCATTTCGGGATCTCTTCTTGCTATCACGGGATTTGTAGGGTTCCGTGATCCTAAACTTTCTTTTCTTTTCATGCCGATCAGACCTTCGGGTAGGCTCCTCTCCCTTGACTTTTAATTTCTCGACCTTTTCCAATGTCATTTCACATAAGTGTGCCCGTTGGACCATCTCCGCATAAGTACGGATATTTTCAGTCCCCAATTGCTGAATAAAACCGGGCCTTAAACCATCCATAAATCAATTAGCCTTCAATTAGTCGGTGCTAATCAAATAAGGAGCATACGGTGCTAGCCTGGAAAACTGAAGTTCATATTCCTCTACGAACATCATGCCCTGGCGTAGAGAAGCAAACTCCATAGCCTTCCACTCCTAGACATGCTCGGAAAATTACTTAGCTCGGAAGAGCGTAAGAAAACATTCCCATGTATGAGGTGCATCAGTCGGTAGTGCAGGAATGGACTTCCACCACGTACGGGCATCTTTATTTAATTGAAATGTTGCCAAACGAACCTTCTTTGGACCCGTACATTGCATAACTTCAAAGATGCGATTCATCTCATCTATCCAATTCTCGGCTTCATCTGTAATAGAGGAACCCAAAAATCATGGAGGGTTTAAGCTCCGGATGTTACGATGCAAATCTCCCACTCTTGCCCCCGCGCCAGCTTGAGCCATAGTTTGTAACGCTTGAGTAAGACCCGCAGCGGTCTCTTGCATACCGTTCCAGTCCACGCGATGAGCCATCGTAAGAAAGAGGTACCTGAGAAGAGTAATGAGTTTGTTAATTCTAATGGAATGAGTGAGGTTAGTCCTTAGAATTAATTCTAATTTCTATCTCATCCTCGGTTCTACCCAATTCCTCTCATAGGTTGGAAATTTCTATCCTAGTTTCATAGGTGTGGGTCCTTAAACCTTGGACTTAACCTATGACATGACATTTTTCCCTAGGACTTCTAGTCCTAGTACTCTGATACCACCTTAACTGTCACACCCCGAGATTATGCAGCGAAAACAATCAGAAACGTGGACAGCCAGCATGGTAAGCCTCAAGGAAGACATATAATCAGAGCGCAAGACAATCACACATAAGAGTAATTGCACAAGTAAATCACTAAAAACATTCAATTTTATTTCATCATAAGATAAATCCCAAAGTACATAAGATCTTTGACTCTCATTTCTAGACTCAATAAAATTAAAATTTACATTCTGACTCGACTAGACATGATAACTAAGGCTTCTCTCGAGTCTTTATCCTTCAATCGCTCTCGGATCCATCACTCGAGTAATCTGAATCCATCCCACTAGAATTTCTTGAAAAAGATTGGAAAGTAGGGCAATGAGCACACTTGCCCAGTAGGTATCTTCGTATTATCATGAAGGTAATTTTAAATGATTAACATTTTAGCTCTAAGGAATAAGGTAAATCATGCAAAATACGATGAAGCATGCGAATAAAGTCAAAGTAACAAGACATGATCAAAGATATAAGATTATGATTCGATCAAGTATATAAGAATATGATTCTATCAAGTATATAACAAGAATGTCAAATTAGCCTTTCAAGAATGTAACAAGAATGTACTTTCCATAACAATGAAGGTTATGCACTAGAATGTCATGTAACAAGCAAGAATATACTCTTCACTTAGCAACAAGTACTTCGTGAATTCATGTGGATCACCCGTGGATATTTCACTTATTTATAAAGAAAGTACTCCCAACGCAATGCGACGCCAATAGCATCATATCTCATGGTTTATATAGTATGTTTCTAACAATCAGCCGAGGGGACTAGTATAGAGCCCTTGAACACAATCAGTGCTCGAACTGTATCTTCAAGTATAAATCAAGCTACTTCCACGTTTATAACAATATGACAAAGAATGTAAAATTTCAACAATAGTTCCTTGCTAAGTAACCAAAAATAAAAATGCCTCTATAGAATAAGAGATTTCAATAAATGCATTTAATAACTAGGTATGTCATGGAAAAAATCGACAACATAATGGTACATTCTTTTACTCTCAAAATTCCTTAGATATCTTTAGAATAATGTGACAGGTTGTAGATAATCAAGTGTACCATCTAGGATTATAGGAAAATCAACCGTTGAGTCATACCCCGGGTTAATCAAACTCATGACATTAGCGGTCGTTTACCGGACCGTTTCTTGATCATGGCGGTCTAGTTCAGGACCATTAACTAAGACAGTTTAATATTTTGAAAACAGGACATCTGGAGTCTTTAGCGGTCTAGTGGAGAACCGTTTAGGATCCGTTAGCGGTCATGTGAAGGGCCGCTAGTAGACTCTCGCGGTCAATAAAATGGCCGCTAAGGGTCCAGAAGATAAAACATAAGTATAAGTGCCTTTCTAGACAATGGGATTTAATGGTACAACCAGCTCGACGTCCTAGAGAGAATCCCAGGCTCACAGAGTCTTACAGAGGCCTTGAAATAAGACTTCCTAGTCGTTGAAAGGAATATCCAAAGGAGAGGTCATCATGTCCAAGATTGTGTTCCTAGTGTACAAAAGTGTAACTAATGATAACATACCTGGATATGTGCCATGTACTTAAGAAAATGACTCTGAGGAGAGAGAGAATCACGATAAAACAACGATCAAGTTAAATCATGAATCCTCTATTTAAAACATGTTAATTACAAGAGTATATTATTTTGGTCTTAAACTAACATAAGTTAAAAATACTACCAATGTGCATAAAACATGAAAGCTATTATGATGAACCAGAAATTTAACTAAGTATAGGAAACTAGTACTTAAAATAGGTATAAAACTCAGTTAACTAGGCTTATTAAACAATAACTATGGTTAATTCTGTAATATGGTTCGAGTTACCAATGTTACAAAATCAGAAATCGAAAATGGTCTAATACAGGACCGTTTAATTTTGTCTAGCGGTCTATCGTAGGACCGCTATATTTCTATGGCGGTCGACAGGAAGACTGTTTCTTCTTGTGTTCATCCGAGTTCAAAAGGTAATAAGACTAAATGCTAAACTAATGCATATCATGCTTGGAAATCAATGTACATAAACTTCCATGACCATGATAGAATGAATATAAGCCAACAATATACATAGGTTTGTGTGATTAACAAGAGAATTCCATTTTTACTTCATTAAGGCTAAGAATTATGCATGAAGGGTAGCCTAGATGGATAGTCCTAATAAAACATGAAATTCACGGCGTACGATGCATGAAATCAATTGAAACAAGAGGGCTTTTATTCCTGACATAAAGTTTGAGCCATCTATGAGATAACCTACCTTAATTAGTGCTCCTAGAATGTCAATTTCGGATTGGAAGTAAGTCCTAGTTTACTGCACTTTCTTGTACTAAGTCAGCAACTTCACGTCCCTCTATCTCTTGATTCCCTTGACCTTTGGACGTGAAATTTTGAGGTTAAGTAGAGGATATGAAGGGGAACATAAAGTTCTAAATACACTTCTACTAAATACCTTGTTTAGGGTTCTGAATTTCTTTATCTTCTTGGGTCGGACGCACTAATTCCTGAGTTTTTAATGTAGAATCAACAACTTTGGAAGACTCTAACTTCCTGTATGCTTGATCTCCTAGAATGAAAATTGGAGGGTAGTTAGTTCCAACTACAATGAACAAATTTATAGAAGAAATATACTTCAAAATCAGCATGTTTACCTGAGTTCCACGCGAGCCAACGTAGGGGTCGTGCAGGTCAAATCTGGGACCTATTTATAGGTTTTAGCTAGGGTTTGAGGATTAGAACAATCCTAGAGTCCCAATTAGACTCTCAATTCGATCTACAATCTTTCTAGACTTATCTAATTAACTAATAGAGTTAATCCAAGTTGATTTGGATGCTAAAAATTCAACCTTTTCACGTTTTCTTTCTCTTACGGAATCTGTAGTGGTTAGCGGTCATTGGGATGACAGTTTATTACCCGTTAGCGGTCTCGCGATAGACCATCTTCTATTGTGGGCACTGAATTTGAACTTAGTTCAAACTCTTTTAATATTATCCATGGTATTATCCTTTAACCTATCTTCTAAAGAGTCATTATCTCTTAAATTCTGAGAATACACCTATTTTAAGGTTCTAGAATATGGGCTAAGGTCCAAAATAATCTTTTTGTCCCTATTTGATTTATTAGATGGGCCTAGTCCTCTTGGATTAGTGTAGGGCTTAAATACTTAGATTTTAATTAAACAAAATTCATTTATAGCCAATTAAATGCTTAATAATTATATTTTAAATCTAAAAAATTACTAGAAAATTCTCGGGTGTTACAATACCACAGTGGAAGTGGGAGAGCATCGGCATGGATTTCATAATGGGCTTGCCTAGAAGTCGTGGAGGTTTTTATGCGATATGGGTAATTGTGGATAGATTGACTAAATGTACACACTTCTTATCCATTAAGTCGAATTGGACAGTCGATGTTTTGGCTGCCTTGTATATGAAGGAAGTGGTAAGACTGCATGGTGTGCTTGTGAATATTGTGTCAGATAGAGATCCTAGATTCACTTTACATTTTTTGAACGGTTTACAGGAGTCCTTGGGAACCCGTCTAAACTTTAGTACTGCGTTTCATCCTCAGACGGACGAGCAAACCGAGAGAACTAATCAGATTGTTGAAGATATGCTAAGGGCTTGCATGATCGACTTTGGCGGCAGTTGGCATGAACATTTGGCTTTAATAGAATTTGCCTACAATAATAGTTATCAGTCCAGTATCCAGATGGCACCATTCAAAGCTCTTTATGGAAGGAGTTGCTGATCACCGTTTTGCTCGAATGAGGTAGGCAAGAAGCAATGGTTAGGACCGGATCTCATTTCAAAATCATCAAAGAATATCTGAGTTATCCAGGATCGTCTGCAAGTTGCACAGTCAAGACAAAAAAGTTATGCAGATAACAGAAGGAGAGAATTGGAGTTTCAAGTGGGCGAGCATGTGTTCTTGAAAGTTTCACCTATGAGAGGAGTTCAAAGGTTTGGCATTCGTGGCAAGGTAAGTCTGAGATTCATTGGCCCGTTTGAGATTCTGGAGAGAGTGGGAGAAATTGCCTACAGGTTGGCTTCGCCACCTCAGTTATCTGGAGTACATAATGTTTTCCAGGTATCTATGCTGCGAAAGTATGTTTATGACCCCGCGCACATCATTGAACATGTAGATCTGGAATTGGATGAAGATTTGACTTATGAAGAAAAACCCATCAAGATTTTGGATAAGAAGCTACAGCAACATTGGAACTGATCTATACCGATGGTCAAGATTCAGTGGAGCCGACGTGGGATCGAGGAAGCTACTTGGGAATCTGAAGAAACTATCCGGAAGCAATACCCTGAATTATTTTGAGGTTAGTAACCTTAGTTTTCCCATTTTGACAAGTGTAGTGAATTTGGAGGACCAAATTCCTTAAAATGGGGGAGGGTGTAGCACCCTGAGAAATAATTATAATGAAAGGGGTAATAATTGAGAATTATCTAATATTAAATTAGAAATCCCTTTTAGGTGGAATTTCAACTAATTTATAAAAATCCAAAAAAATCATAATCGTGTAGAGGACTAAAAGTTTAGATGATTAATCTTCTTGGTCAGACCCTAAATAAAATTTTAATCAAGTCGAATTGATGGAATTAAGGCTAAAATCAAGCGTAATTAGATCGAACCTTAGATCGCTAAATTTGAACCCAAATCTCGACCATTTGCCCCCAAACCAGACCCAATCGAACGGCCTTGATGGCTAGATCATTTACCCTCTCTTTGTGTGTGAAAACCCTAACCCTAGGAACTCAATTTTTGAGCGAGAGGCGACGTGACCCGGTCAAGTGTGAGTTTCGTGAACGTTCGATTTCGTGGACTCTTTCCAGCCCTATCCTCACCCCTCGATCCAACTTCCTCTATAAAATCAAACCCTCGACCAACCTAGCAACCCTATTTGTTGCGGTAGTCGGCGAGGAGCACGATAAAGGAAGGATTTCGATGAGTTAGGGCAAGGTTTTGTTCATGCGGTTCCGGCAACCTTCGTCCCCTTTGTCCTTTGATTAAGGTAGGTGACAGTAGACCAAACCTCGATCATAATATATCATTGAAAGCGTCTCCGAGTCCTCTTTCCTTTGATGTTAAAAGCCCTAATTTTTATTGAGTATCAAGATCGTAGTTCATGTTTTAGTCAGAGCATGTTGTTTAGGGCACCGAACTTATTAGTCCATTTATCTTAATTAATGTTTGGCGATAGCAAGCTGAAATCCTAAAATTAATCATGCTCTCATGTGCGTACTTTTGTCCTCTTCGTATTCATAGAATTTTGTCCAATTATTATGCACTGTATCGCACAAATTTTGTGTTGCAATCGAGGTCTATCAGAGTTCGCCAGAGACCGAAGCAGCGATCATTTTACGGTCTCACAGGAACTGTTTTTGGTTCCGGCGGCTCCGCGATAGACCATTTTTAATATTTTGAAACTTGAAACTTCATTGCAGTCAAGCGGCCCCGCGATATACCCAAAGGTCCTGTGTGCGGCCAGCCCCTGACCACTACAGAACCCTAACGGCTGCGCTACAGACCGCCTTCGGCTTCTGATATATTAATTAGTTGTTTACAAATCATGCTTTGCCTTGTGGGAGATTGCATGAGTAGGGTAGAAACATACCTAAATAAATGGATAATATGGAAGATTCCTAATGTTTGATTTTAAATTGCTGAGATCTTACCCTTGTCCATCCATAGTTGAATCATGTTAAAGTATTCTTCTTGAATCATATGAGTTAAAACTTCACTTTAAATCCAATCCCCATATCAATTGATATAAATTACTAGGATTGCTTGACGGTCACACCACTCCGGTGCTGCTGGCTGACCGCAGCACATTCGTTTTTCGAGTTTCATAGCCCTTAATCTTGTAATGGTTGAACTCTCCACTGGATACTCCTTCTGTGGGAGTTGGACCTCCATTATGAGACCTCCGTAAGACCCCGCGAGCCTGGGATTCCCACTATGACGCCGGGCGGGTTGTACACCCAAAACCTGAACCTCTGGACTCGATCGAATCACATGTTTTTTGCTGTCAGGTCACGGCCCAGGCGTGACTGCCTGATTCTTTGAGCAGCCCTTTTCATGACCGTTTGTAACTAGCTAAGTGCCAGGTCATGTGAGTTGACCTTCCTTATATATGGGTCGAGCTAGCCACGTTGGAGTCAACCTATGGCCTCTAGACTCGACCTGAGAGGTGTTGGATGGACCCTGGTTCGGTCCCACAATGCCTCGAGCAGGCTAGGAGCCGATTAAGTCGATTGCTTTAGCCTTACTGGGCCAGGGCTGGTTGCGATTGCCATTGGACCGTTTTTATCCTCCAAGCGGTCATCCGTGGACCGTTTCTGGATGGGGCGGTCCAATTGAGACCGTTTCTTTTTTGATTGTGGCCCAGGGACCCTTCTCCTCTAAATGGCCTCCAGTGGACCATCTTCCTTGGGAAACGGCCCAGCCAAGATCGTCTTGATCTTCTTGCGGCCCCTCTCGGACTGTTTTTCCTCCTTCACCACTGAATTTCATCTTTAGGCCCAACTTTGGCCTTTGCGGCCCATCGATAGACCGTTTATTCACCATGGTGGCCTAACCACGATCGCAACATTCCCAGATCTTGTTTCATGTGTGTTACATACCCCTTTAATCTCATGACTTCCCATTCAATTACTGAGGATACCCCTGGTTCTTAGTTGGTAAGTTACATAGCTTAACCTTGAAATTCCTGGCCGATTCTAATGAATGTCTAAGATGGTTATTTGGATCTTGGATCCACCAAATCAATGCCAACACATCATAAGGGTCTGGTCTGGTCCTAGAAGGAGTCCCGAAAAGTACTAGTGTCCCGGGGAGTTGTAATGACATGGTGAGGCATTGCATCCTGTGCATGACTAGCGTGATGTCTAAGACATTCATACATTTATTCATTTCCTTGTAAATTTCTACAAGTTATTGAATTCCCACATGGAATTATCTCTACTTGACTTGCATGTTTGCGTGCTTGTTTGACCAATACATGGAAATAATATATCTCTATTCCTTTTATCTCTATCACTCGCATTCCATTACTGCTTATGTCAATTCTATTCAGCATCCTTTTATTTATTCGCATGACATTTAATTAAATTGGTTAATTACTTACACTTTGCCTGTGATTACCTACTAAGCGTTCGCTCACCCAGTTTTCCCCCCCATTTCAGGTAGCTCCGATTATGAAACGCAAACAGATGGGGATGGGCAGGAGTGAAGACCATAATGGACCTGATAGACGTGACTTGATAGTTGTCTTAGTAGAGGCGTGGAGTGCCACTTAGCGGTTTTTTGTGAGTCATTGTCTTGTAATGTTATTAAGTTTTCGTCAAGAGTTCTAATCTTTTCCTTATCTTCTTTTCTTCAAATCGTGAAGTATGACATTAACTGTCACGCCCCGAGCTTTTATTACAGCGGAAGATAATCTCGAGAATCGTCAACAGTCGGCATGATAAGCCACTTACAAGCAAGAATAATCATAGTGCAATAACAATCACACATAAAATGCAATTGCCCAATATGTTACTCAAACCTTCACTTTTATTAATAAGGAGAATAACTTAAATACATCAACTAGTCAACTCTTTCAAATCTACTTGACTTAATAAAAAGGAAATTACATGAACTCCATCTAGACATTTATTGACTCCTTAAGTCTTCACTCTCAATCTTATATGACTTTCATTCGCTCTTGGACCCATCACTGGAATAACGCAAATCCGAATCCGAACTACTTGCATCTCCTAAAAAGATTAAAAATAGGTAATGAGCACACTTGCCCAGTAGGTATCTTCGCATCAACATGATTGGCAATATTAAAGTGATTAACATTTTAGCTCTAAAGAATATGGTAAAATCATGCGAAATGTGGTAAATCACGTGAAGAAAATAAGTAACAAGATACGATCAAGTTAATATATGATTGAGCGAACATGATCAAGCAAGAATGAAATTATGGCCTTTCATGAACAAGAATGTACTATAATGTCATGTAACAAGCAAGAATGTACTTCTTCACTTAGTAACAAATACTTCGTGAATTTCTGTGGAATTTCATTTCATGAGCCGTGAATATTTCTGTGGTTGCCGTGGATATTTCACTTATTTATAAAGAAAGTACTCCCATCACAATGCGACGCCAGTAGCATCATATCCCATGGTTTATAATAGTATGTTTCTGACAATCAACCGAGGGGACTAGCATAGAGCCCTTGAACACAATCAGTGTTCGATCCGCATCATCAAGTATAAATCAAGCTACTTCCACGCATGTAAATAATGTGGCCAAGAATGTACAATTTTAATGATATATTCATGATAAAGTAACCAAAAATACGAATGCTTATACGAGGAAATAAGGAATTTCAATAAATACTTTAATGACTAGGTTATGCTATGGAAATAAATCGGCAGCATTACTGTATGTTCTTTATCTTTTCATAAGCTATCTTAGACATCTTTGAATAAGGTCACAAGTCCTAGACTATCATTAGCCCATCTAGGATCATAGGAATATTAACCCATTTGGGTCAAAACTTAGGACACGTAGCGGTCTATAACTAGGTCGTCACATGACTATAGCGGTCTAGTTTTGGACTGTTAAGTACAAGACTATCCGATAGTTGAAAACAGGTTCTCTGGAGTCTTTAGCTGTCAAAGGTAGATCCGTCAAGGTCCCTTTAGCGGTCTATATAAGGCGCACTAGAAGACTATGGCAGTCAATTATTGGGCTGCTAAGATCCAGAAATATAAAACATCGGTAGTGCTTTCTAGACAAATGGGTTTTAATGGTACAACCAACTCGGCATCTTAGTGAGAATCCCAGGCTCGCGGAGAATTACGGAGGCCTTGAAACAAGATTTCCTAGTCTATTAGAAGGAATATCCAAAGGAGAGGTCCTCATGTCCAAGATTGTGTTCCTATAAGTGCAAAATGTGTAACTAATGGTCATATACCGGAATATATGCCATGAACTTACAAAAAATTGACTCTGAGATAAGAATAGAATGTGTAGAGTGAAAAATTAGCGTTAAATCTCGTCAATATAAGCATTCAAACAATAATTTAATACAAAATTATATGGTTTTTGGCACAAAATACCTTATGCTTAAAATAATCCTAAGTACTATAAAGAAACATGAACTCACTGTCTATGAATCAGGAATTAAAACTCAGAGTAATAAATACCATTAAAATAGGTTAGTATGTAGTTAACTAGGCTTAATTATAAGTTATATGGCTGTTCATAAATCTACCTCGGGTTGACAGAAAATAGCATAGTGGCGGTCTATCATAGAGCTGTTACAGGACGCTGGTGGTTTATCGTAAGGCCGCCAAAGTAACTTTAACGGTCTATTTTTGGTCCGTTAGAGGTTTCATAAGAATCGAGATTACAAAGTGTCTAGCGGTTCATCGTAAGGCCGCTATAGAGAGGTGGTGGTCAAATTCTAAGCCACTAGAGCACGACAGACAATAACTTAAATAATAGGGTTCTAAGGTTTTTAACTCACATCATGTCTGAAAATCATATATAAACTTTCCCTATCAGGATAAAATGAAGGTTAAGCTAACAATATGCATGGGTTTTCTGTGAATTGACAAGAAAGTTCTTCTTAACTTATTTAGGGCTCAGAATATGCATGAATGTACACTAGATGCATAAAACATGAAATTCATGATCTATAAAGTATGAAATCAAGTGTAATAAGAGGGATTTTATGTCTAGAGTGATGTTTTAGCCATTCATGAGATGACCTACCTCTGCTAAAGCCTTTAAACTTCGAATTTGATACTAGATGCTACCCTTAGTCCCTTGCACTTCTTGTGACAAATCAGTAACTTCAAGCTATTCTAACTCCTTACTCTCTTGACCTATGGATCTGAAATTTGGAGGGTAAGAAGTAGATACTAAGGGAAACAAAACGTTTTAAAGGCACTTAGGCTAAATACCTCGATTTGATTCTCTAATACTTTGATCTTCCCCGGACTTTTGCACAGTTTCCTAGGTGGCTAAGGTGGAACCAGCAACTTTGTAGGCTTCTATATCCTTGTATGCTTAATCTCCTAGCATAAAATTTTGGGAGATGTTAGTCCTGTGTATTATCAATAAAAACTTCTAAAGGACCTACCTGAAATAATGTCATCTTACCTTGATTCCACGCGAGCTAATGTAAGGGTCGCGCTGGTCAAAATTAGGTCCTATTTATAGGGTTTTGCTAGGGTTTAAAGATTAGATTGATTCTAGAGTCCTTGTTAAACCTTAGATCGACTTCTGGGAGTCCTAAACATGATTACTAGTTCTTTCATCTCGATCTTTAAAGGATAGACTAGCAAAAATCCCATCTTTTTGCACTTTCTTCAATTAACGGAACTGACAGGAAACAGCGGTCGAAGCTTGGTCCACCAAATGACTTGTAGCGGTTTTATGATAGGCCAATATAAACCCTGGGCGCCGAAATTGAAACTAGTTCAAACTCTAATTTCATCTTATCTATTAGTTTATCTAATTAATGGGTATTTATCCCTATAATTCGTAAATAAGCTAATTAACCTTCTAGAATATGGGCCAAACTTCATGGGCTTGGTCCATAAGTCTTTTGGGCTTCATTTAAATAGGCTAGGTTAAAGGTTTACCACAATTGGGCCTTAACAATGATTTATTTAACCCAATATTTATTTATTAATCCATTTTGGTCTTTTAAAATTCCTAGAAACTACTTAAATATTCCTAAAATAATTTAAAAAAATTCTGAGACATTACACCCTCCCCTACTTAAGAGAATTTGGTCTCCAAATTTAATATACGGATTGTAGAGAGTGTACTTACATTCAAATAATTTTAGAAATCTTTTGCGCATTGCCTCTTCGGTTTCCCATGTTTCTCCCGATTTTGTCCACTGGATTTTGACTACAGGAATATTCTTATTCCGAAGTTGACGTACCTCTCGTTCAAGGATTTTGATTGGTTTCTACTCATATGTAAAATCTTTCTTATTCTCCAGATTGTCGTAGGTGATGACATGGAAAGGATCAGGAACATACTTCTTGAGTATCGAGACGTGAAATATATCATGAACTTCAGATAGTTGAGGAGGTAAAGCAATTCGACAAGCTACTTCACCGACCCTTTCCAGAATTTCAAAAGGACCAATAAATCTTAGAGTAAGCTTGCGCTTAATACCAATCTTCGAATTTCTCGACCTGGAGAAACCTTAAGAAATACATGTTCTCCTACTTGAAACTCCAAGTCGCGCCTTCGATTGTCAGCATACTGTTTCTGCCTATCTTGGGCCATCTGAAGTCTTTCTCGAATGAGTTTAATCTTCTCGGTAGTATCCCTAATAATATCGGGACCGAGAAATTACCTCTCTCCTACTTCATTCCAATAGATAGGGAAACGACAACTCCTTCCATAAAGAGCTTCAAACGGTGCCATTTGTATACTAGCCTGGTAGTTATTATTGTATGCAAATTCCACTAGAGGCAAGTGATCATGCCAACTTCCTCCAAAGTCAATAGCACAAGCCTTGAGCATATGTTCCACCACTTGATTCATCCTCTCCGTTTGACCATCAATTTGTGGATGGAATGCCGTGCTAAAGTTTAGTCGGGTCCCTAGAGAATGTTGAAGACCCTTCCAAAATTGTGACGTGAATCGGGGATCTCTATTAGATATAATAGTGACAGGGACACCATGCAATTTGACGATTTCTCTTATGTATAAGGCTGCGAGAATATCCACAGACCATCTACTTTTTATTGACAGAAAATGTGCAGACTTAGTCAATCGGTCTATGATTACCTATATACTATCGTGTTCTCCTCTTGTTTTAGGTAAATCCATAATGAAATTCATCCCTACACTTTCCCATTTTCATTCGAGAATATTTAAGGGGTGTAATTTACATGCGGGTCTTAAATGTTCTGCCTTTACTTGTTGACAAGTGAGACAGCGGGACACGAAATCTGCCACTTCTCTTTTCATGTTAGGCCACCAGAAGTTCCTTTTAAGATCCTGATACATTTTTGTACCACCAGGATGAATGGTATATTTGGAATTGTGAGCTTCTTCCAGAATCAGTTTCTTAGTATCAACATGATCTGGTATACAAATTCGATCCGTGAATAATAATCTTCCATCATCGGTAATAGAGAAATCCGGCCTTTGCTCAATATTGGCTTTAATCTCCAGTAATACTGTATCATTGTCTTGTAGCTTGACCAGATCTGCTATTACTGTAGGTTGAGTTCGAATACTGGCCATAAAGCAATCTTCTTCCTTCATGTCAATATATAAATTCAACTGAGCAAATTGAGGAATTAGATTAGTCATACTAATCATGAGACTTGATAGCTTTCCCATTGGTTTACTGCTGAGTGCATCCGCTACAGCATTAGCCTTGCCAGGATGATATTGAATAGCAAAATCAAAGTCCTTTAAGTATTCTAACCATCTTCTTTGCCTCATATTCAGCTCCTTTTGGGAGAACAAATACTTCAAACTTTTGTGGTCTGAATAAATCATAAATTTTTCTCTGTAAAGATAGTGACGCCAAATTTTTAAGGCAAATTTAACATCCGCAAATTCTAAATCATGCACAGGATAACTCTCTTCGTGACGTTTCAATTGTCTTGAAGAATAGCATATTACCATTCCATTTTGCATAAGAACGCACCATAAGTCAATTCCAGATGCATCTGTATATACTTCAAATCCACCACCCTCCATCGGCAGTGTTAAAATTGGTGCAGTAGTGAGATGATCCATAAGAGTTAGGAAACTCTCCTCGCAGTCCTTCGACCATATAAAAAGATTTTCTTTTCTTGTAAGTCTAGTCAAAGTGATGGGGATATCAGAGCAAGAGCACCGGCATTTTTAATTTGCATTTGTGTCCTTTAGTTTACTTTTGAAAGTATGTTTACAATTGTAAGGCTTTATAAGCCAATGTGTCATTCCCTAAGGATCTTTGGGTTTATTTGTAAAATATCAGTAGACCAGCAAGGGGGCCCTCACTACTTCCCCATTGGTTCACCTAAGCCATAGGGGTCCATGTGGGGCTGGTCAACTATCCTAGGTGGCTTCTAGATGGTTGGACCATTCAAAGGAGACAAGTGGAACACAAAGTCCAAGATGCTTACCAAGAAGTCCAAGGGGCGCCCTCCCCTTATTATTTCTTTAATGTGGTTCCAAACCACATAGGAGAATAACATTTGAACTCCCTCTTTCACCTCTCCCAATTCTAGATCTAGGGTTACTTAGAGTCTTTTTACATTTCTTATAAAATGCTTGTATTTCACATTTTTAGTAGAACTAATGATGAAAAATTGAGTGAAATTTGGTTGGAGCTCCTTGAAGGGTGCGCCCCTCTCCCCTCTCTCTCTGGTTTCCCTATTCCTCCTCCAGCCTTCCAGGGTGTGAGACCCATTCTATCCCACCCTCTCATCCTCTGAATTCTGATTCTGTCGCCGCTGCCGCCGCCATCGCACCGCCATCGCGCCGCCGCCACCATCGTCGGAGTTCTGTCCAAATCAGGATAGAACCTCAGATCCATAATTTTATCTTTCTTTCTTGTTGTCTGATCGAGCCTCAATTTTGAGGGTTTGTTCCCCCTGCCACCCCTAGTCTCCAGTTTAAATTTCATGCCATTTGGCTTTCATTTGGTATTTTTCCCTTATTTCTTATTTTCTCCCCTATAATCTGCCATTCTACAGATCCACGGGACAGTGTCACCTATTCGTATTATTCCCACCCCCATAGAAATTTCTAGAAAATCCATAAAACTTCCTTAGTGTCCCTCACGTTCCCCCCTACCTCCCATAATTTTGTTAGCCCCTGAAAAAATCATTTACTCCTCGGTCAAAGGTCAGTTTCAGGCAGATCCCCTTCTGTCCTGAGTGTCTATAAACATATCCATAGAAAAAACACAGTGTTACAGAGCCTCCTATTTCTCATCCCTACGTTGGAGAGACCAACAAAAAATATATGTTGTATACCTGGGAGTCCTCTTTCCAACGCCACTGGTCTTGCCTCGATCTGATTTCGGATCTGAGAGAATTAATTCTTGCAGCCGAGGTGCGCAAATATGTTCCTTGTGCAAGTCCAAAATTACAGTCCGGGAGAAATTCACAAATAAATACCAAAAGTCAACTTCCGCGATCGCCGCTCCCAGGAGTCAACCAGAGTCGTCCTGCCAACGTTCTAGCCAAGCGGCGCCTCCAAACAATTTCAGGAAGGCGGCGTTCCTTTGGAGGCCAAGGCTTGCTGTCTAGCGAGTCAGAATCGAGTCGGCGCAGCACCGAGTCGATGCAGTACCGAGTCAGACCAGCAGGCTGAGTTCGCCCCAAACGCCCGTCCAACTTGCTGCCCGTTAACCCGGGGTCGGTCCTCCCGGGCCCACTTGAAGCCCTTTACCTCCCTGCGTAGAGTGGGCAATATAATTCACTGTTGTAATTAAATTTTAACAGTTGTTATCGGGAGTTACTGTACTTAACTGGGAAGTCTTCCCCACGCCCGGAGAGTGGAGGTAAACTAGCTACCCTCCTCATAGGCATTTACTTTATCTCGTATATGTTTGAATGCCGCTGCATGTGATAGGTTCTTAGCCCGATATATGCTTTATTCACCGCAGCGAGAGAGCGAGAGTGAGTGTCCCATCCCGTGACTCGATCCGAGTACACGCGGAAAGCCGATACCCGAGACTCACTGTCGGTTTCTCAACACCGCACGGTTCCACGTCTTCCCTCGCTTAGGGGCGATTGAGAGCTAGAGTCCCAGGTCGCTGTGGACGCACTAAAATTCGCTTGTTCAGGCGAGTGTTTCATCTATTGAGTGCGTGGGCGTGCCAGTCACCGAAGTGACAATTTATTCGGGCTCCGAAGAGCCCATGGTGCGCTCGATCTGACGTCGTCAGACGATTGTGTGGTTCGTGTCGGGACCAGATCCCGTCATGCCATAAAGGTCACGACGTCATTTACATCCCCCATACGAGGGAATACCCTTGATTAATTGTCAAAATTAGGGGCCCTGCGGCCGAAAAGAATAACACTAATTGCGCAAAGAAAAAGGCAGGAATAGATCACACCAAAGTCCACATTAGGATGCGGGCCACCGGCCATGTTGGGCACTCGCGGACCTTTTTATATTCGGACGTGGGTCCATGATAGAAACACGACGGGAGAACCGGAGATGAATCTGTGCAAGTGTCTGCCGCATGCACGTCAATTTTAATAACGACCCGGAAGGGCCCGATGTCGAGAAACGGATCCGGTCTAGTTGGAGTGTTGGCCCAAGGTCAGGTTGGGGCTTGGCCATGTCGGGTGGATTCCCGAGACTCGGGCCCGGCCTGAGAGGGCGGCATTATTGTTCCTTTCGCGTCGGGTCACGGGGAGAGATGGGACTGTAATGTGGACCCTAGCATTTTATTTATCTGGGGTTTTAATTATGTGTTCCTCTCTTCCCTCTGCTGTTTATTACTTCTTCATACAGTTGGCCCGAATGATTTCTCTTCTTTTGTCCATTACTATTATTTTCATTTTCTTGCCCCCTCCCTTTTTATTGTTATTATCGTTGTTACACATTTGGGGCCCTTTAATCAACATAACTTTTATTAACTCATTCATTATGACTGTTGTCATTGCCACGCTATGCATATACATACATATAGCGTACTGGCGAAAGGAGATGGAGTGTGCCGGCGAAGGAAGGGTAGGGGCGTACTGGTGAAGGAAGTGTGCCGGCGAAGGGTAGATGAGGTGGAGGGGAAGTGGGCCGCTGAAGGACCTGGGATGAGTGCACCGCTGAAGGCCGTTGGAGTGGGGGATGAGTGTACCGCTGAAGGTTGAAAGGGGTGTACCGCTGGGGGTGATGAGGGTGTACCGCTGGAGGCCAAAAAGGGGCGTACCACTGGGGGTTAGGAGGGGTGTACCGGTGAAGGATAAAACGGAGGGTAACGGTGAAGGTTGGAACAAGGGTGAAGGTGAAGGCCCGCTCTTCTGTTATTTGTTTTAAGGCTTTTCTTTTCTTCTTTCATTAATTTCTATTTAGTTTTATGTAAATTTCCTCTTTTTCCTTGTTTTATTCTGTTCGGCCTCTTCTCACAGATCGGATGTTCGGTCTACCGTGTCGTTGATCGGTTCAGTTCTTCTCACGCTACCGGCAGTGGCTCGATTAGTCGAAAAGTTTTATCGTTGATCGTTCTGTTCGTTTGTTGCTTCCTTTTGCCCTTTTAACATGTTGTTATTTTCTGACAAAATTTCGGCAGCATCTCCCCTTGACCCGAGCGTAAGGGAGATAAAGGGAACGCGCCCACACAGAGTGGCGGAACCCGACAACTGGAGGTGGGCGCCCGAAGGCGGCAACACCTTTATAGAACCTCAGAAAACACGAAGAAAACAATGAACGGGAGGCTTCTAATACTGGACAGGGTGGACGGGGGATTGGCCAAGGCGTACCGGCCAAGGACGAGCATAGGGTGTGCCGGGCTAGGAAGGCTAAGGGCGTACCGCTGAGGCACAAAAGGGGGAGGTGTACCGCTGAGGGCTATTATGGGGTGTACCGGCCAAGGGCCGAAAGAGTGTGCCGCTGAGGGCCACTATGGGTGTACCGGCAAAGGGCTGAGAGGGCGTGCCGGAAAGGCGTTAGGCTGAAGAAATCAAGGATGCACCAGCTGGGAAGGGCCAAGGATGTGCCGGCCAAGGGCTGAGGGCCATCGGTGAAGGGAAGTTAAGGGGCGTACCAGTGGAGGAAAGCCAAGGGCTACTGGCTACTGGGTGTCCTGGAAGAGAAGGAGGGTCTCCCTCCCCTCGAGCATATAGGTACAACTGATGGCCACAGGAGAGGGCAAAGAACCCATGAGGCCAAGGATCATATAGGAGGAATCACGTCCCTATGGGGACTCCAAAAGCATCGGAGAAATAGAGAAATGGAGGAAAAACGAACAACACATCCTACACCATGAAAACTAGCGTAAACCACTCAAAAATAATAGAGAAACCCAAGGAGGGTGATTTTCATTCATGGGGAGCAAGGGGCCGTGGCCATCCATATACATTGCCGAGCACGCCCGAGTCAAGGCTACGGGCAAGGAAGAGAACCAAAATACAAGATGAAGGGAGGAAGAAAACAAGGAAAACCATGGAAGGGAAAGTGTTGGGGATTGAAGCAGGGACGAGCGTCCACTGCTCGTTCCCCCGCACCTTCCCCTGTTACATTCAGTCCTCCTTCTCTCTTACTCTCTCTTCTGCCCGGTGGCCGTCGGAGGAGACTCACGCCGGAGCCCTTCTTCTTCTCCCTTCTCTTCTCTTCCTCTCTTGCGTATGTCTCTCCCTCTGTCTGTGTGTGTGTTCCTCTCCAGCCTCCTTCTTTTTTTTTTTTGCCGGAACGGGAGTCGTTTTATACTCCCAGCCGCGGGAGCTTCTGAGCACGGCCGTCGAAGGCGGGAAGCAGCTCCGTCATGATGGGGTTTGACGTCTTCTGTCCTGGCTGTCAGGGGAGTAGCCTGCGTGGCCCAACGGTTGGTTGACACCTCAGGGAGCTCATTGCGCGCCAAGGACGAGTAGGGCATGGGCACCACGTCGTTCAGCCGTTGAAAAGGCTTAACGTTGTACCGCTGGTGGGCTGAATAAGTGTGCCATAGGAGGGCCAAAAGGGCGTGCCCCGGGAAGACCCAACGGGCGTGCCGCTGAAGGCCCAGAAGAGTGTGCCGCTGAGGGCCCAAAGGGGCGTGCCGCTGAGGGCCATGGGGCGTGTGCCACTGAAGGCCCCTCTCTCGGGTGTGCCGTTGAAGACCCTGAGGGGTGTGCCGTTGGGGACCCCTGGAGGTGTACCGTTGAAGACCCTGGGGGTGTACCGCTGGAGCCCAGGATGGGCGTGGCGCTGAAGGCCCTGGGGGCTGTGCCGCGGAAGGCCCTGGGGGCTGTGTGCCGCTGAAGGCTCCCTCCCTGGGTGTGCCGTTGAAGACCCCCCCCAAAGGGGGTGTGCCGTTGAAGCCCCCCCCCTTGGGTGTGCCGCTGGGGCACCCAGGGGGTGTGCCGTTGAAGCCCGAATGGGCGTGCCGCTGAAGCCCACTTGAGCCCGTCTCGAACACGAGTTGTGTCCCGTTTGATTTCCTTCGAGGCCAATGGATTGTGGGCCCCCCCTTTTTTGTGATTGGTTTCTCTTCACTATAATGACTCCGGAGACGGCTTCACGGCAGTGTGCATATTTGGGGAGTCCGGATGACTAGTCCCTCCGGGGCTCCTTCACTCGGTGCCATTGTTAATGCTGGGCTGAGCTGGATATCTGGGTGTGCAATTTTTGGTGTCCATAAATACCCCCCACCCACTGGTAGCGCGGGCGAAGGATGAGCCGGGCTGTGCCCGCGGGTGTACTGGTCTCTTTTTTCTCTTTGTCGGCGCCGACCGGGTGTCGGGAGCCAACGTGGCTTGTTCGTCTCTTCTTCTCATTGCTAATGCCGGCGGGATGCCGGGCATTGGCCCAGTTTATTGACCTCTTTGTCTCTTCGTCAATGCCGACGGGGTGTCGTGAGCTGACATGGCTTATCGAACCCATCGTCTCTTTGTCAGTGCCGACAAGGTGTCGGGAGCTGACCTGGTTTGTTGATCCCTTTGTCCCTTCGTCAGTGCCGACAGGGAGTCAGGAGCTAATATGATTTATTGGTCTCTTTGTCTCTTCGTCAGTGCCGATAGGGCGTCGGGAGCTGATATGATTTATTGGTCTCTTTGTCTCTTCGTCAGTGCCGACAGGGCGTCGGGAGCTAACCTGGTTTGCTGTCTCTTCGTCAGTGCCGACAGGGTGTCGGGAGCTGACCTGGTTTGTTGTCTCCTGGTTTCTTCGTCAGTGCCGACAGGGTGTCGGGAGCTGACCTGGTTTGTTGTCTCTTGGTCTCTTCGTCAGTGCCGACAGGGTGTCGGGAGCTGACCCGGTTTGTTGATCTCTTTATCTTTTCGCCAGTGCCGACAAGGTGTCGGGAGCTGACCTCGTTTGTTAGTCTCTTTGTCTCTTCGTCAGTGCCGACGGGGTGTCGGGAGCTGACCTGGTTTGTTGGTCTCTTTGTCTCTTCGTCAGTGCCGACAGGGTGTCGGGAGTTGACCTGGTTTGTTGGTCTCTTTGTCTCTTCGTCAGTGCCGACAGGGTGTCGGGAGCTGATATGATTTATTGGTCTCTTTGTCTCTTCGTCAGTGCCGACAGGGTGTCGGGAGCTGACCTGGTTTGCTGGTCTCTTTGTCTCTTCGTCAGTGCCGACAGGGTGTCGGGAGCTGACCTGGTTTGCTGGTCTCTTTGTCTCTTCGTCAGTGCCGACAGGGTGTCGGGAGCTGACCTGGTTTGTTGTCTCTTGGTCTCTTTGTCAGTGCCGATAGGGTGTCGGGAGCTGACCTGGTTTGTTGATCTCTTAGTCTCTTCGTCAGTGCCGATAGGGTGTCGGGAGCTGACCTGGTTTGTTGATCTCTTTGTCTCTTCCCCAGTGCCGACAAGGTGCCGGGAGCTGACCTGGTTTGTTGATCTCTTTGTCTCTTCGTCAGTGCCGACAGGGTGTCGGGAGCTGACCTGGTTTGTTGGTCTCTTCGTCAGTGCCGACAGGGTGTCAGGAGCTAACCTGGTTTGTTGATCTCTTAGTCTCTTTCTTCTTCTCTCTCTTTTTTTTGAACCACATTACCGATACAAGCGCCCTTTCGGGTGTTCGGCGGCACCGACCCCCACTTGCTTTTACCCACGCGCCCTTTCGGGTTTTCACGTGGCGGGGTACCCGATTTTGCCTGTAGCACCCTTTCGGGTTTTCGCCACAGCCGGGTTGTTGCCATTTTTACCCTTGTCCCCGCATAGGGGCAAGTCTGGCGGGGTATCTTTATTTTTAACCCCATTTTCTTTTCTTCTTTTTTTTTTCTTTCTTTTTTTTGACAAGCGAGTGATATGCGAGTGTCGGCTAGGGCACGAAGCCTTGCGCCGGAAGGTAGGGCTCATTCGTTGGCAAGAAGACAATGCCAGCGCAACGGGAGAATTCGTGCCGATTCGGACGTAGGGTCCGTAATCGTAATATTGTGCGGAGTGAGTGGCTAGGGCACTAGGCCTTGCGCCAGAAAGGGACTTATTCGTTGGCAAGGGACTAATGCCAACGCAAGGATAGAGATTCTGCCGATCCGGGCGTAAGGCCTGTGATGGCGATTTTGTATGATGGGAGGTGGCTGAGGCACGAAGCTACGTGCTGGGGAAGGACTTGCTTGTTGGCGGGCAGTGGTGTCATGAGCGCGTTGTGGACGGGGATAAAGTCATCCCTACTTGTACGAACGCTCGTCCGCACAGGATTGCGGGGACGGAATGTTTCCCGGAGACACCTATTATTGTACGCTATCGACTCTCGTATCCATACATACGAGTAGATGCGTACGAAGGTATATGCACATATACATATCTATATATATACATATATATATATATATTTAATATTTTATATATTCCCCTTTTTTTGTTTTTATTTTCTCCTTTTATTCCTTTTCTTTCTTCATCCTTTTTATTTTTCTCCCTTCCTCCCCTTCTTTTCTCTCTTTTTTTATTACCTTTTTTCCCCTTCTTTTACTCATTTTTTCTTCTTCTCCCTTTTTTTTCCTTTCTTCTTCTTCTCCTTTTTTTTTGCTCGCGCCCCCCCTATATAAAGGAGTGGGGTGGCTCGAACGGGCCACCCCCTCTTTCAAACTCTTCCTCTCCCCTCTCTTTTTCCCTCTCTTGGTGATCGAACGGACGAGGCACCCCCGTCCCCCCTCTTCCTTCTCTTCTCCATCTTCTCCGACGCCGGGCACCCGCTCCGCCACCGTCGTTGTTGCCGTGGTGAGGAGGCGGCCGTGGAGCCCCCCCTTCCTTTTCTCCTTTCTTCCCCTTCTCGCTCCTTCTCTTTCCTCTTCCACGTTCCTCCACTTATTCTCTCTTTCTTTCCCCCCCTTCTCCGCCTTTGGTGGACGATGGAGCCCTAGGCTCGTTCTCTTCTTCTTCTCCCTTCCCTTCCCTTCCCCTTCCTCCTCTTACTTCGTCCCCAGCGCCGTGGGCGATCGCCGGTGAGTGTGCGTGACGGCGCGCCGGGGAGAGGTGCGGCGAGTGTGCCGGGGAAGACGCTATGAGTGTGCCGGCGAACGGTGGCTAAGGGTGTACCGGGGAAGCCCTCCGGGGGCGTGCCGGGGAGAGCACCAGAGGGGCATGCCGGGGAGCCCCACGGGGCTGTGCCGGAGAAGGGTTTGTCTGGATGTGCCGGGGAAGACACCCCAGGGGCCGTGCCGGGGAAACCTTTGTGGGTAGGTGTACCGGGGAAACCTCTGGGAGAGGTGTGCCGGCGAAAGCAGTTCGCCACGGGGCGTACCGATGAAGCCGTTGTTAGGGCGTGCCGGGGAGCGACGCCAGGGGGTGTGCCGGGCAGGGAGGCCTCAGGCTGTACCGGTGGAGAGGCTGGGTAGTGTGCCGGGCAGGGAGGCGCTAAGTGTGCCGGTGAAGCGAGGCGCCAAGTGTGCCTGTGAAGGAGCTTTTGGGGATACCGGGGAAGCCCGCCCACAGGGTGTGCCGGTGAAGGCCCATATGGGTGTGCCGGCGAGGGCAGCTTCAGGGTGTGCCGGGGAAGAGGCCTTAAGCCAGGGGAAGAAGACTTTTTGACTGGCTGACTTCTGGTGTTGCCTCTCGGGGCCCACCATGACTTTGTTGGGGCCGTCACTCCTTGTGGACGCGCACCCGTGTTTTCCTTTACGCCTCTGGCCTATGGGAAACTCTGCCGAAATTTCGTTAGAAATTGGCAGTATCTTATTTATTTTATTCGTAGTAAAGTCCCTTCACAGTTTTTCATTCCCTTTTGCATGTGGCTTATTCTGGTCTTCCATTTGTGTATCTTTGCAGACAAATGGCTGCCCCAAGTGGTTCTTCTACCCCTGCTGCTGCTGTCGCTGCCGACCTTATTCCGCGGGGTCCAGTGCCAGCGGTCACATGGCTCAACGTGGAGGACTTGGACCGGGAGCACGGGGAGATAGCCGCTTTGGCAGCATCATCGGGATCCGACAGTGAGAGCATGGACTTCGGCCAGCTTGCCAGAGTTGAAAGCGGCTTCACATTTGATCGGGCCACCGGGGAGTACCGGGGGGACTTTCCGAAGGACAGGCACCTTATTCGGTTTCTGAGGCATCTGCGTTCCCGAGAGGGGCGAGATTTCTGCAGCATAAAGGCCGTCAAGCGGGCCATCCTGCATGCCTGGGATAGTCTATTATACAGCGTCCTCAGGAGCATTCCGATGTATATGGTGGGAGAAGCCCGGGAGTGGAAGCCAGTCTTGGGGATTGAGGGGGTGCTACCGGCTGAAGACAAATTGGTGCGAGCACCTCAATTCACTCCGGCAAAATGGGACATGTCTGCCGGGAAGATGCATGGCGAATCGCCCCGATTTGGCTTATTCTTGGCTCCCCTAAAATGGGGTTACAGGGAGGAGCCATTTATCTTAGACTGTCTGGCCATCAGGTTCAAGTATGAACTGTCACTGGGCTGGTTCGGGGAGCTGAAGCTTCAAGATGCACACAGCTTCCGTGAAGGGGCGGTGGAGTTTACCAAATACGTACTATTCAACTACGCCCCTCTGCTGGTCCGAGCTGGTATTTACCATAGTGTTTACGCCTCCCGCTATGGCTACCCCATCTCTAAGGGTCTCTGCTGTGGTATGATAGAAGTATTCAGTGCTGAGACCAATACTTTTTACACTGCGGAAGGCGAGACATCCCTGGACCTGTGGAGTCTTAGCCAGTTGAGCGGCTTGCCCATTGACGGGGAGCCTTATGAATAAGTATGCCTCCCCGACCTGATCAAGGATGAAACCAACGGGGACGGCTATTATTCGCTGGGGTATTCATACCGATACCTTATGAAGGCGTACCGGGAGCTATACCAGTTGTCGCATGGTGGGCGGCAGCCCGCCCATGGGGACAGAAAGAGCGTGCGCATGACCCTGTGGCTGCAATACTTCTACGACGAGTTGAAGCAATATGAAGAGTTTCCCCGTGTTGGCACCGCTGTCACTCGCAAGAAGCGTGCGAAGCCCAAGCTCGATGTGAAGATCCCCTCCAAGGGGCGTCGGAGCGGGCCTAATCCGATGGGTGTCGACCTGCAGACTCACAGCGCCGCCTATCTCGTGTATTGGCTATGTTCATTTGCCATGCCATATGGGGACGAGACGGTGATTCGACCGGACGCTATCTATCCGGCGTGTCAGATGGCGTGGGGGATCAAACTCTCCCTGTGCCCGGCAACCCTTTGCTTGATCTATAAGGCATTGGGGGACGTCAGTACTCATCAGTTCCCGAGACAGGCCCGCTACATATGTCCGCTGCATTTCTTCAATGCATGGGTCTGCTCGCTGTTCCCCGAGTTCGCCCCGCGAGCTCTTCAAGACTGGGGGCTGGTGCCGAGAATGCTGGAGTTCTCCAGTGCAGAGCCGGCTTCTACTTCCATGTGGATGTATGACATTCGGGGCCGGTTGACAACGGTTCCCCGGGACACGGCTGGCACTATTCACTTCTGGACGTTGGCCGCGCACTCAAGCCCTCTGGTGAATAACAAGAGGGAATGCAAAGACGACCAGGTGGAGAAGTACGTCCACCCTATCAGCCAGGAGAATGTGGTCCGCCCGTTGCTGGAGCCCGAGCTGAGGGACTGGTCACTGTCTATTCGCCCGAGTGTGTTGGCATTTAGGAAGGGGGACAATGTATTGCTGGAGCCGTATTACCCCTTCCGCTTTGGCCGAAACTTCGGATATGATCAGCATATCCCGGTTTACCATGCACAGTTCGGCCTGCCCTCACGGAATATCCTGGGAAGTTCGGTTGCCGACCATGCCAGGAGCTGGTGGGACTTCTTTCACCGGGCAGACTCTGCCTCCTTCAGGGTGCCAGCTCCGGGTCGCATCCCCAGAGTGACCCAGGATTACATCAAGTGGTGGAACACCCAGACGGCCTTCTATCGATCGCATAAGACTGACTGCTGGGATGGGGCCGAGAGGAGGTTCCTCAGCAGGCAGGCGGTGCCGGTGCTTGACATTGAGCTAGATCATCTTCTTCGGCTCCAGAACAAGCAGGAGAAGGAGGTGGTGGCATATATGGCCGCCCGTCGGGAAGCCCGGGACGCGAGGCCGACGCCGAAAGTAGAGTTGCCTCCGGTGGCGAAGGACAACTATAGGAAGACATTGAGGGATCTTTGCCGGATAGGGAGTGACCGTCTGGAGCTCATTAATTACCCGCTCCCCATGGAGGAGGAGGGCACCCCCGCAAAGAGCTGGCGTCCAGAGAGGAACCCGATCTGCCCATACCGCACGTTTATGAGGTGGGAGGAGAGGAAGCCTGAGAATTATAAGGACACCACATGGCTGTATGTCCTACTGTGGGTGAATGGGCTGAAGATTGAGGATCAGACGGCCGCCATCCTGAGCAAGCGCCTGCACGTCCCATACTATTATGCCGACGGGTGGGGCATGGACCACTTCAATCTTTTCTGCCACCTCTCTTCGAAGAAGCATGCAGATCTGGCTACCCTCACAGATCGGTGCCAGAAGGTCGAGGACGTATGCTGGCTGGTCCGAGAGGCGGCGCGTCGGGACAAGGAGCCGTCTCTGAGCTACTGGCCAATAACACTTCGGTTGTACACCGGTCCTCACAGTATTTAACCTTTCCATCTCCTTTATTCTCGTCGCTGCGACCTTAGCAGGTTGTCGGATGCTAATCATATGCGTGCGTCTATTTTGACAAACCATCCCGACAGCGTGCAAATGGCGACGTTCCGGAACTTCCTTCGGCTCGTACAGAAGCCCGCCTATTTTGAGGCGGCATTGCCAGTTCCGACTACGGCTCCCCTGCCCAAGGCTGCGAAGAGGTCCCGGGCCAAATCGCTTGCGAAGAAGGCGGCAGATGCTGCTAAAGCGGCCAAGCAGCGGGACGCAAAGCGGCGAAAAACCGAGGCGGCCAAGGCTTCGACGGTCACTCCTCCGGTGCCACGGGTCCCATCTTTTGAGGAGTTTGAGGTCGCCCGGATCGGGCCGAGCCAACCTGCTGGTTAACCTCTCCCACCATCAGTGTATCTTAAGGGTTCTTTTTTTTATTTTGAGCCAAGATTTTGACACCTGAATGTCTCTTTTTGTCTCAGTCTCTATGGAAGGGCTCGCGCCCACGCCCATTCCCGACGTGGAGGAGCCGGTTCCTGCGCCCGTGCCTGATGTGGGTAAAGCTGCGGCCGTGGCAGGGGCGACCTCGACGCCAACTCCGACTCCCCCACCACAAGCCAAGGGGAGGTCCCGGGCAAAGTCGCATGTTAAGAAAGCATTGGCCGCCGCCAAAGTGGCTGGGCGGCAGGAGGCAAAGCGAAGGAGGGCAGAGGTCTCCCCGGCCTCAACGACCGTCTCCCCGGTGGCTCCCATTCCGTCTTTCGAGGAATTTGACGTCACTCGGACCAGGCCGAGCCACCATGCGGATGAGGCTTATCGACCGCTATCATCTTTCCGGATTTATTTATTTTCCCGGGTGAGCCCTTTATATGCATGTGACCATTGCCTCTCTTCCTTTCAGACGATACGGAGGAGCCGTCACTTGTGCTGATCCCAGGCGAGGGGGCGGCTACGGCTCCCGAGAAGGCCTTGCCTGTCGAGGAGGCCCGTGGGTCACCCCGCCCTGTAGGAGCTGATGTAAGACCCCGAATTATTTTATTAGATTTAATATATTTATTTAGCTCTTGTTAATTAAGAATTTGCATTTTTATGGATTTAATAATTGAATTTTGGATTTATTAATATTTAATTCCTTAGAAATAGAATAGTGATATTTTTGACCACCTTATAAAAATCCAGAAAAATAGTAAACAGGTTAAGGTCGATGTAGATTGCAATTTTGTCTTCTGGCTTTAGGTCATTAAAAATCCGTGGTGAGATCTATTAGAGATTAAGCCCTTAATTACACACTTTTTGACCCAAACCTAACCTTGGATTAAAACACGAAATTAGGGCTTGATACTCGACCAAATGAGCTCAAACCAGAGCCAAATGAACGGTGAGGATCTGAGGATCAAAAGCCCCCAATAAATTTAGCGAAACCCTAACCCTAGGCGGCGCTCTCGGCCGAGTTTACTCAAGTCAACAATCACGGCGCCGTTTCTAACACGTCTCTTCCACGGCCGAATACTCCCAGCACAGAACTCTCCAGAAGGCCTATGAGCTATACATAGAAAGCTCTACGAGTCCTCTTTCTTTTGGTTGCTGTGGTGTCGGCAGAGGATCCAGATCTGGGGAGAATTCTGGTGATCTTTGTAGGTGTGTCGGCAGGCCGTCGACTTCCATCTTCCTCCCTTGTTTCTTCAATTAAGGTAGGCATTCCTAACCAAAACTCGATCATGAGTATAGGAAATTGATCCTCTCGATGAGATCTAGCCATTGGGACTGAAAGCCCCAATTTTTATCAGGTGTGTAGAGAGCAGTCGAGGCTTTTCTGAAGGGTATTCTAGTTCGTTCTTCATATCTAGCACGTTTTTCAATCTCCGATTGAGGTAGGTGTAACAGACCAAACTTAAATTAACTTATATGATATGATAAGCATGATATTAGCTTTCATTTCACGTAGAAAGCCCTAAGTTTCATGAAGCATGTGTAGAGAATTTCTATTTATAGTAACAGCATGTTTTAGACCTAGTTTGATGTGTTCATCCGAAGTGATTTAGGATTTCGAAGTATTGATCTTGATCCACATGAACCATATCTTATATGGTTGGATTCACCATCGAAGTAGCTTTCATTTGAGCCAAGAAGCCCCAAATTCCATTCTGTATGTAGAGAGAATTTAACGTTTTAGTCACAGCATGTCAGAATTAGGGTTTCTTGTGTTCTTGCCTTAATAGATCTCGATTCCAGTAATTGATCATGAAATTGACCTTGCAGATAGGTAGAGTTTTGTATTAGCTTTCCATTGATACCAAAATCCCTTTATTTGGAGTCCAATTGCATTAGTTATGATCATTTTAGTGTAACCCTATGCAAACCCTAGTTCCCGGCGTTCACCGGACGCGGCAGGGATGACCGGAGACGACCCAGAGATGGGCGGTCTTACGATAGACCGTCCAACTCCAGCCCACCTTTTGACCAATTTTGACCCTAGCATGCCCCTGGTTGAACGGTTTTTCAGGAACCACTCATCTCAGGATGAACGGTTCGTCAGGAACCACATATCTGGATGAAAGGTCCAGACTGGACCACATATACATAAACGGCCCTGCTCTGGCCGCACAACCCAGGGATGGGCGGCCCTCCGAGGACCGCCCAACCCCTTGGGCGGCCCAGACAGAGCCGCCCAACACCTTGGGCGGCCCAGACAGAGCCGCCCAACCCTTGGGCGGCCCAGGGAGAGCCGCCCAACTCCCTGAGGCCTGTTTGAAGCCCGTTCGCCCCCTGTTCAGCCTAGTAGATGTACGGCCCTTTAGCAACCGTTTATCTACCCAGTAATTGACTTAGTAATTATTATGATGCATCCATTTTAGTGTCATAATGACAATTTATAATTAGAAACCCATGGACGGCCCCTGAGGAACCGTCCATCTCCCTGTGTCACAGAGTGACCCCTGTTCGGCCCCGGAATGCCCAGTAAGTTGTACGGTCCATATAGAACCGTTTATCCCCACAGAGAGTGACTTAATTTATGTTCTAGTGCATTCATTTGCATGTCATTAAGGGTAATTAGTGAAATAGAAACCCATTTAATAACTGTTTAAATATGCAACTAAATTTCTGATTATTGCTTGTCATTCGTGCCTATGCGACTTACGCGAACTCGTTATCATCTTAAATTGTTTTCTTGGCATCTTGGATTAATATATAACCTAATCCCTGTTAAATTAGCTTGGCATTAGGATTAATATGACTGTTAACTTGCTGTTTACTGCTGTACTACAGTAGAATATCATGTTTAACTTTCCCACTTCACGCGAAGCCGATTGGCCGATTAGCGTGCTAGTTTCGGTTCTACCCCGGAAACTCTATCCGGTGGTCTTACCGTCATCTTGGAACATCATTATAATCATGATTAGAATCTGTTTAACACCAGCATACCTTGTTTTATGAGTTTAAACCGCTGGGTTAAGTCTTGGATCAAATCAGACGACCCGAGGCATGCGCGGTTAGTATTGGACCGCATAACCTCTTCGGCGGCCCGTTCGTGACCGCATATCTTTATACGGCCCAGTATGGACCGTATATCTTATTCTTGGGCCTCACTGTCTTTTAGACATGAGCGGCCCATATTGCACCGTTCTTACCTTAGGGCGGCCCACTGTCAGCCGTTCTTTTCTTGACTTCACGGGCTGAGTTTCAGTCCAGTTCCTGTACGTACGGTTCTGTATGAACCGTATATATCCATGGAGCGGCTCTGTTACGACCACACATCTCTTGGAGATGAGTTTCACCGTGTTTGTACTCTTGAATCCAAGGACAAGGTTAGTCCTTTAAATCTGAACTTATGACAGAAATTCCTCTGATTAATTGGCCATTAAAATTGATTGAATGTCTGGACGGATGGGACGTTGGGCCCAGTAAATCAATGCCATCGCATCATAAGGGCCCGGTCTGGTCCTGGGGAGAGGGCCCGGTAAGGTGGGGCATTGCACCGAAGTACTTGTCTGAGTGTTGGCATCTATGACAAAAGTATCTTGTTACTTGTTACTTGATCATGATTGGATTGATATTACTGCTTGTTGGCCAATTCCTTATTACTATATCATTGTTATATCTCTTGTTATATCTCCTGTTGTAAATTCTTGTATTTGTTATCCTTGATAATCATTATCAATTGTATATTTCTTGACCTTGCAAGATCTCGTTATTACCGTTGTTTATTGCATTATCGTTTGTAGCATGATATTTTGAAAATATAATTAAACTGTTAATCACTTATACATGTCTGTTATTTCCTACTGAGCGTCAGCTCACACCCCATTGTTTCCCCCTTTCCAGGCTTCTCAGGTGACGCGCTTACCGACGGGGAAGGGCAGGAGTGATGTCTTGAGTGTATCAGTTCTAGTGTGTTAGCGGTGTGCTTATTGTTAGTTGTGTTTGGAGATCATTTAGTTTAAGTTTGTTGTTGAGTCTTAGTGGTGGTTATTCCATGTTGTATTAAGTTGCCTTTGAGATTACTGTATCAGTTTGGTTGTTAATGATCATTTAGTATTTCCTTTCCATAGCACTTGCGTATTTAGATTAGTTCTCTCTCTTTCCTGCTTGCCTCTGACTGTACGTCCCGATATTTCCGCCTTGTTCAGGGCGTGACAGCTGAAGTGGGTATTTGTCTTTGTCGGCCCACTTGATTCCTTTTATTCTTTGGGAGCCAACTGGGTTTGATGTGACCCGTCTTTCCCTCTCCCTTTTTTATACGACAGGCGTAGCTGGGGCAGTTACTGGGCTATTTGGGCCTCACCTGCATCTCCCGGCGACGCATCGGTACATGAGGAAAAGGCTGAAGTCTGTCGTACCCGCCTCATCCAGCCCGCGGGGGGATGCGCCAGTTATTGACCTGGAAGAGGAGGTCCCTTTGCCGGCAAGGGAGGAACCCGTGGTGGCTGAATCTTCATCGGGTGAAGAGGTAGATTACAACTATTCCTCCGATGAAGTGGCTTATAACAAGGGCGCGTTTGAAGCATCGGGGCTGCCCGAGCTGGTCTTCAAGGCCCCCTTACTTGCTGGCTCCTCAAGATTTATGGGGAGGGCTGCTTTAAGTGTGGGCTTGCTTGGGCCGGACCCCCTTTTTCCCATAGTGGGCTATTGATCTCGTTCTTGTTGTCCTCGGATTTTCAGGAGCTTACCCAGCCGGAGGTTGTGGGGAAGGCCGCTTCAGTCGCGCCGGTCGACCGCCCGGCGGGAGCCGCTGCTGGCATGGGAAAGCTAGCCCTCTTACTCGACGCCCTTCAACAGGAGGCGTCCGCAGAGCCTTTAAGTGCTACCGAAACGGCGGACGAGCCTCTGGAGGAGGGGGAGATTACGCCTGAAGGCAGCATCATCCCGGTGGCCGAGGTAAGCACGTGGGGCTTATGGTTCTTCCTCGCTTTTTGACTTTGCGTGATCTGTTCCAGGCAGCAGGTGGCTGACTCCGCTTCCCATGAGCAGGTGATGCCGACAGGAGAGAAGACGTCCGGTCGTGCCCGGAAGGTTGCCGTGAAACGGAGGCCGAGCATTGGCCCAATAGCGGTGGAGGGGCTGGCTCCTGTCTCGGGCTCAGGGGTGGAGAGCCTTGCGGCGCTCGTAGAAGCGGGGGGCATCCCTCAGCTGCTAGTTCCACTTCTGCCTCTCCCGAAGCTCCCGGCCCAAATGGAGGACCCGCTCCTGAGGCAGATATTTGCGGGGCTTCGCGCACATGAGGAGGGATTCCAGACGCGTGAGAGGAGTTTATGGGCGGCGGCTTCCGGTCCGGCTTTACTCGAAGCCCCTCCTTCGGCTGGAGTAGCGGTACCTGCACCCCTGTCGGTTGAACTAGTGGCAGAGGCGGGTCGGGCAGGGGAAGAGGAGGCAGGAGAGCAGCGGATGATGGCGGCGCCAGATGCTTCAGCGATGATCTTACCCATTCCACCAGCGGTGGTTGGCCAGAGGTCCTCTATCGAGCCAGGCCGGCTAGGGGACTTGACTCTTGCTCTTTAGTCCTCTTCAGCCGCTGTGGACGCTGATTTATGGGCGGAGGTGGAAAGCACCGTGGAATTCACTCCCCCAGTCGTGCCTTCGGTCAGTCACACCTTTTCGGAGGCGCCAGTCCATCAAATGCTGGTAACGCTGCGGACGATGCTCTTTGCCGACCTTTCCTTATCATACCGGGAGGTACACACCATAGTGACGCAGCTGACCGGGGCGTTACAAGTGCTGGGCTGTCCACTGGGGCAATGGCCACGACGAGTCTTACTATTACTGAAGTATGTTAAGCGTCGCGAGTTCCTCGAGACCTAGGCTCCTGACGAATGTGCCGCCCTTGATGCCCAGGCCGGCGAGTACTTACAGACTTTGGAGGCCCGACGTCATGATGAGGTGTGCCATGAGAGGGCTCTCGGGGCTGAATTGTGAAACTGGAGAGCTACCTTGTCGCGGCTAGGTCTGACCTTGCCGAAGCCGAAAGAGCGGTCGAGGCGGAAGGCGAGGCTCTCGCCGTTGCCCAGGTCGAGGCGGCGTCCGTGGAGGCAGAACTTGCTTGACTCGAAGAATGGAGGGGCCGCTTGCACGACATGACGAATTTCCCTTGCGTCGGAATCCTCCCCCTCGAGGACATCTTCAGGGGCACCGACTGAGCGTTGCACCCCTTAATTCCTTTCTCTTTTCTTTTGAATGTAACACAGGGGTATGCCCCGAAGCTCATGTAGGTCGATTTTCTTTTGTCTGAATTGAACAACAGATTTATGGTTTCACATGCTCTTCTAGCACGCATTCCCCTAGGGGGCCTCTTTTCTCCTTCCTCCTCTTTCGCGTATATCGTCCTTTCTCTCTCTCTTTTTTTTTCTACCGGGACGCATTGGGAGGGCGTGAGTCTTTGCGATGGTTCGCTCCAGGAGGACCAGGCAGGAACCCATGTCAGGGAACGGGAGAGTGCTCGCCTTCCCAGGGGGAGGACGAGGGGACCACTCCACCATATCGAACGGGTGACTCACTAGCCTCGCCACAATGTTGGAAACGCGTACTGGCCTCAGGCGGGGGGGTCTCGGTCAGAGACCGGGTTTCTCGTCGTCCAGAGGGGATGGAGAGAAGAGTTTGTCTAGTCAATGACCTGGACGGGAGGTCCGAGCCAAAGGGGCGCTCACCGCCCGGGGTGGACGGAGAGAAGAGTTTATCTAGTCAATGACCCGGACGGGAGATCCGAGCCAAAGGGGTACTCACTGCCCGGGGGGGGGGGGGGGGACGGAGAGAATAGTTTGTCTAGTCAATGACCCAGACGGGAGATCCGAGCCAAAGGGGTACTAACCGCCCGGGGGGGGGACGGAGAGAAGAGTTTGTCTAGTCAATGACCCGGACGGGAGATCCGAGCCAAAGGGGTACTCACCGCCCGGGGAGGACGGAGAGAAGAGTTTGTTAAGTCAATGACCCGGACAGGAGATCCGAGCCAAAGGGGTACTCACCGCCCGGGGGGGGGGGGGACGGAGAGAAGAGTTTGTCTAGTCAATGACCCAGACGGGAGATCTGAGCCAAAGGGGTACTCACCGCCCGGGGAGGACGGAGAGAAGAGTTTGTTTAGTCAATGACCCGGATGGGAGGTCCGAGCCAAAGGGGTACTCACTGCCCGGGGAGGACGGAGAGAAGAGTTTGTTTAGTCAATGACCCGGACGGGAGGTCCGAGCCAAAGGGGTACTCACCGCCCGGGGAGGACGGAGAGAATAGTTTGTTTAGTCAATGACCAGGACGGGAGGTCCGAGCCAAAGGGGTACTCATCGCCCGGGGAGGACGGAGAGAAGAGTTTGTTTAGAAATTTCTTTTAGTACTTCCGTTGCTACGGGGCGACGGCTGGCAATGGGGGGAGTTCCCCCTTTCTCAGCTTCCACTCTTCCCTTGCTCTTGTATCTTTTCTTTTTTTTCTTCACTTCTTTTTTTTTCTCTTTCTTTTCTTTCTTTCTCTCTTCTCTTCTTTTTCCTTTTCTCCTCTTTTCTTCTTTTTTTTTCTTTCTCTCTTCTCTTTTTTTTTCTTTTTTTCTTTTCTCTCTTTTCCTCTTCTTCTCTTCTTTTTTCTTTCTTTTCTTCCTTTCTCTCTTCTCTTCTTCTCTCTTTTTTTTCTCTCTTTTTTTTCTCCCCTTTTTTTTCTCTTCTCTTTTCTCTCTCTTTTTTTTACCTTCCTCTTCCTTTTTTTTCTCGCTTTTTGAAAACATGGATAGTGGTCAAGTTGTTTGGACATTAATCATGCAAATCCGCCCAAAATAGGGCGGAGGGTTATATTATTGATTGAACGGGGGCGCCGGAGCGTGGTACAGTCTCAAGTGCCTTCCATTAAGAGGCGGGAACTGAACTTCCCCGCGATGGTTGACAATTACATAGGCCCCACCTTCGTAGACTTTTTGGACTACGTAGGGTCCGAGCCAGTTCTCATTCAGCTTACCCTTAGGGTTGGCAGCCATGAGATCTCTTCTCTTGACCATGACGAGGTCGCCCTTCTTGAATTCGCGTTCCTTGACAAGCTTGTCAAAGGCGCGTGCAATCCGGGCCTTGTAGACCTGAATGTTCTGTTGGGCCTGGAGCCGCTTTCCTTATAGACTGGAGAGTTCCTCGAGCCTTCGTTCAACGTTGTTCTGCCCTTCAAGGACAAGCCCATGTTGAATGGCAACCCTGAGGGACGGTATCTCCAGTTCAACGGGGATGATTGCCTCCGAGCCATATACGAGAGAAAAGGGCGAGCAACCTGTTGGAGTCTTGTATACGGTTCGGTATGCCCAAAGTGCCTTGTACATCCTTTCTTCCCAGTCCCTTTTGTTAGAGCTGACAGTCTTGGCCAGGAGAGTGCAGAGTGTCTTATTAAAAGCTTCGGCCAGCCCATTAGCCTGTGGGTTGTAAGGAGTTGATGTCCTCCAATCAATTTTATATTTTTCTGCCAGCCGGTAGACCTTCTGGTTGCAAAAGTGGCTGCCGTTGTCTAACACAACTCGGTCGGGTGCGCCAAACCGGAATATGATATTACAGCGGACAAACCTGACCACGATCTCTCCGGTGACCTCCCGTAAGGCGACAGCCTCTGCCCAATGGGAGAAGTAGTCGGTTGCCACCAAAATGTACTTGTAGCCTGTGGAAGATGCAGGTAAGGGACCCACGATGTCCGTTCCCCACTGGGCGAACGGCCAACTGGGCGCGGTTGGGTGTAATTGCACGGGGGGCCTTCTGGGTATGGTGGCATGCTCTTGACATTTCTGACACGACTTAGCATATTTGCAGCAGTCGTCGAACATTGCAGGCCAATAATAGCCGAGCTTCTTTATTTCAATCTTCATTTTCGGCCCCGCCTGGTGTGCGCTAGCTGTCCCGGCATGGACCTCCTTCATGACCCTCCAGGCTTCTTCAATGGACAAGCATCGGAGGAGTAATTTTTGCTTGGCGTCGGCCACCATTCGGAATAATATTCCGTTTCGGAGATCATAAGAGTCCTTAATTCTCATTAGCCTGATCTTCTCTTCTCTCTTCTTAGGCAGCTGCTAGTACTTGAACCACTGCATCAGGGGGTCTCTCCAGTCAGGTAGGCCGACGGCTTCTGCTGTGGTGACTTCTAGCTCTTCTTCTTCTGGTTCCTCTTCTATCATACTGGGCATCTGGCGCTGATTTATTACTTGGAGACTGAGAGATCCATCTGGAGGCACTGCCAGTGAGCTTGCCAGTTTTGCCAGGGCATCGGACTATGCATTCTCCCCTCTGGCGACATGGCCTATCTCAAGGAGGTAGAACCGCTCCATGAGTCTCTTTGCCTTAGTGTGATAAGGGAGCAGCTCAGGTTTTCGGACATCAAACTGTCCCTGGACCTGCTTGACGACCAGCAGCGAGTCACCGAATACTTGGAGCATTTTGATCTCCATTTGGAGGGCCACCTGAAGGGCGATGATCAGAGCTTCATACCCTGCTTCATTATTTGTGCAGGGCTTGCTAATGCAGCAGGAAGTGTGCATCACTTCTCCGTCTGGCGATTTGAGGACGATGTCGGCTCCGGCCCGTACCCTGGCGCGTCCGGACGGGGTCGCTTCTGTTCTCGAAGCCCCGTCAAAGTATAGCTGCCAGATGGCTTGTTGGACATGATCCACCTCCAGTGTCTCATCCTCGGGTAGCTCTGTGGCCAACGGGGAGTCTTCGGGCACAGGGTGTGCTGCGAAGAAATCCGCAACGGCTTGTCCCTTAACGGCCTTTTGCGGCACGTAGGTGATGTCAAACTCCATGAGCAGCACGGCCCATTTGCCAAGGCGCCCCTTCAGGACAGGCTGGGAGAGAATGTGCTTGATGGGGTCAGCCCTAGATATTAAGCTCACTTCATGGGACAGCGTGTAATGCCTCATCTTCTTGACTGCGAAGACCAAAGCAAGGCAGACTTTCTCTATCGGAGTGTACTTGGCCTCCGCTCCCACCAATCTCCGGCTGAGGTAGTAGAGCGCCTGCTCCTTTCCCTCATCATTATTCTGGGCCAGCATTGCCCCCAGTGAATATTCGGTAGCCGCTATATAGAGAATAAGCGGTCTGCCTTTGACAGGTGCCCCCAGGACTAGCGGGGTCTTCAGGTAATCTTTTAGCTGGTCGAACGCGTGCTAGCATTCGTGACCCCAGCTGAAGGGTGCATTCTTCATCATCAGTCTATGAAAGGGTTGGCAACGCCCCGACAAGCTGGAGATGAACCTGCGTATGTAGGCTAGACGGTCCTGTAGGGACCTCAGCTCTCCTAGACTCTTCGGAGGGGGCAACTCCTGAATGGCTTTTATCTTGAAGGGGTCAATCTCGATCCCTCTGTGCCGAACAGTAAAGCCGAGGAACTTACCACTGGACACGCCAAAGGCGCACTTCATAGGGTTCATATTCAGCCCATACAGCCGGAGCCTTTGGAAGATGACCCTGAGGTCGCTCAGATGTTCAGCTCTCTTCTTAGTTTTGACAACTAGATCATCAATGTAGCATTGGACCTTGCTGTACAGTAGCTCGTCGAAGATCTTGGTCATCGCCCGCTGATATGTACCACCTGCATTCTTGAGGCCGAAGGGCATCCTCTTGTAGTGGAATATCCCCTTCGGTGACCTGAAAGCCGTGTGAATCCGGTCGTGGTTGGCTATCCAAATTTGGTTGTAGCCAGACGATCCATCCATAAAGGACAAGGCCTCGTGGCCAGTGGTTGCATCAATCATCACTTCGGTGATAGGCACCGGGAAGTCATCTTTTGGGCAGGCTTTATTCAGGTCGCGGAAATCCACGCAAATCCTGATATGTCCATTCTTCTTCTTCACCGGTACGATGTTGGCCAACCAAGTGGTGTATTGGTTCTCCGCCATGAAGCCGACATCTATGAGCTTGTCGACCTCCTTACAGATCTGGCTGATCAATTCCGGCCTCATACGCCGGGGAGACTGCTTCACTGGTTCCATAGTGGGATCAATGGCCAAGATGTGCTGAGTCACCTCGGGGCTGAGCCCAGGCATTTCTTTATAGTTCCAGGCAAAGCAATCCTGAAATTCTTGCAGCAACTTTATGTATTACTCTCTCTCCTGTGGGGGCATAAGAGCACTCAGAAAGGTCGGCCTGGGGTCACCTTCTGTGCCAAGGTTGATCTCAATCAATTCGTCGACTGTGGTCTGGCCGCCATTTTCAATTTCCGGTGGGCTGGCGACAAATTGACGAAGTCTTGATCTTCATTGTCTTCGGGCTCGAGGACGCCATCCCCCTCTTCTTGTTCCTCATGAAGGGGCGAGGAGGCTGCCTTTGCCGCGCACTCCTCCTGGACCGTAGCCGCCGGGTCCGTGGGGTCCGCTGGTGCAGAAAATCACAGGGCCACCTCGGGGTCTTCTGTGTACTCATCATAGACAGCTCCGGCGGGGGCCGGGGCAGCCGCATCTTCAGGCGCCTGGTACTGGATGGATAGTGTATAGGCTCCTCTTCTGGGGCTGTCCGCCACGTGGGGGCGTGGTGGGGCTACCACATAGTCTCCCATTCTGAGCTCGTCCCTGTCAATGAGGTCTTGAGCAATGTCTTTCAAGACATAGCAGTCTTTGATGGCGTGGCCCAGTATCTGGTGGTAGGGACAAAACAGTGGGTCCCCACTTCTTCGGGTGTCCTGCGGCCTCTTGGACCGTGGGAGGGAGACCTTGCCGTAATGGCATGCCCAGTCAAAAATACCCCGAGTCTTCTCTCTTGGGAAAGAGTAGGGCTTTTGCAGCTTCTCTTGGAGTGTCAGGCCTCGCCTGGTTGGCCGCCCGGTTAATGGGCTTGTCGTGTCTCTTGTCTCCCTTCTTGACCAGACGGGGACATCAGGACTGGTGTCTCGGGGTCGAGACATGTAGCCACCCCACGGGCGGAGAGAACCCTGGATGAGGTCGACAACTAGCGAGGTCAACTCAGCCAGTCGTGCTTTTAACATCTTGATCTCCCGTTGCTACCTATGGTATAAGGCGTACATGACGGGGTCATATCGAGGGGAATTTGGAGCATGAGCCATGATTCTACTTCTTGCGTCGCCAGCAGGCCGAAGTGAGGGCGCCTCAGTGGTGTGCTCTTGCGAGGCTAGCCTGTCGGAGAGAGAGGAGGTTTTCCCCGTGTAGCGGCGGCGGAGAGGGTTCCAAAGGAACACTTCTTCATCTTGCGCCTCCTCAGTCGGGGGCCTGAAATGTACATCTTGGTGGGCTTCCCGCAAATCTGCAGCTTCCGCGGGGTCGTCGCCGGGCAAGGCCGAAACCGATATCACATCAGTTTCGTAATAATCTTCTAGTGAAAAGCCCAGACCGGGGTGCTTGGTGATTTGCAGCAACCGCCGATCCAGGTTTGGTGGGTTCCACATTCTTTTGAACATTTCCTTCCGGCTGGAGGGTTGATAGGGGGGAATCTTTTGCTTTCTGACCATTGTGGCTGCCTGGTCGGTCATGTGGGGGAGTCCCGCAATGGGGACGTGTGGGTCATGCAACTCATCAGGAAATCGGCAATCATCGTCTTCCCTTATTGGCTTTTCCTCGGCAACATAAAAGATAGTGGATGGCCCCTCCAGGTTAGGCACTTCAAAAGTTCTCAGCTGCTTGACAGTCAATTTCTGTAATGGGCTTGATGATCCCTGGCGGGACTCTGACATCCTCCAGTAGGTCTTCGAGGCAAGGCGTCCCCGGTGTAGAGTAGATGGGGAGAGGGGCTGCCTTAAATACCCCCCCCCCTTGTGCAATGAATGGTACATGTGGAGGAGCCACATAACCTGGGGGCGGCGGAGGAAACCAACTGCCCGACTCCACTTTCTTCTTTCCCTTGTCTTGGGCGGCTTGGGGAGTTTGCTTCGCCTTTTCTAAGTACAGATTGGCGTCTGACAAATGACACTCGAACACCTCGAACGGGTGGAGGTCAGCGAAGATCCTGACTTCCTTCCCCTTGCAAGGGTATTTAATGCATTGGTGCAGGGTGGAGGGCACCACTCTATTCTGGTGTAACCAGGGCCGTCCCAGCAACGCCTTGTAGGAAGTGTTGGAGTTGATGACGTGGAACTGGACCTTGGTGGTGAAATCATCAAAAGTCAAGTTGAATTCTTCAACCCCCATGGGGACCTCACATTTCTGGTTAAAACCAACAATCTTGACATTTTTGACCTCAACCAGGTGTACGTCAAAGTAGTGCTTTTGGTACACCCAGTAAGGGAGTATATTCACTACTGCCCCTGGGTCGATCAGGACCCTATTGATAGGCTGGTCGTTCAACTGCCCTTTCATGTAGAGGGGTCTGTTATGACTGCAAGTTGGTAGGAGCATGTCATCTTCTGTGAAAGCCACGGCCACTTCAGGTGAGATTTCTGCCAGGCAAGCTTCAAGGTGTGCTGACGTCTGGAGTGCGGCAATGATGGCTTGCCGTGTTTCTTCGTCCAAAGATAGCATCTCCCACACGGTAAATCGGGTCGGGATCTTCTTGAGGTGTCTGACTATTCGATCGGCAGCCCGCACCTTGAGTAATTTCATCTCTTCGGGCTTTCCGCGCCTGCCCCCACCTTGGAGCTGGGGTGTTAGATCAGGGGATGCCTCCTCTGCGGGTCCCGTCACAGCGTATGGGGCCGGCGGGGCCTCCTCCTTTTCTTTCATGAATTCGGCGAGGTTTGGGATGCCGTTAAATTCTTCTTCCGGCTGAGGGGGAGTCGCCACCGATGGAGCTTGGGAACTGCTTGCTTCTCTGGTCGAAGGAGACCCTTGGGAGTGCGCCCGCCCTGTCGTTCAGGCTAACAGGAATTCGGCGAATGAAGGGGTGCCTTGGCTTCTGGCCCCTCCGGGATAGAGACCCGACGGAGGAGGGATCTCGGTGCCTCGGACCTCAGGGTCGGGAACCTGGTATGGCTGTTCCCCCCTGAGCATGATGTTGAGGTTATCCTGAGGTGGGTGCCCCCACTTCCTTCCCGACATGGTGGCATGTTGGGAAGTGGAGACTTCAGCTTGATTCACCTCTGGCGGCTCATGGGGTGGCTCTTCTTCTGTTTCCTCCAGGGAAAGGGCAGTGTCGAATAACGCCGAGAGGGTGTCGCAGGTGATGACGACCTCCTTCTTCTTCTTGCCCTTGGGTCTTCTCTTCTTCTTCTTCTTTCCTGCTGCGGCGGATGGCTGCTCTTGGAGAAGTTCAGCCCATAGGGGAGGCTTTTTCTCTACTTTAACTTCTGCCCCTGGAGCCAGTTCGAGTGATTTGAACTCCTCCCATGGGACATACTCCTTCAGCTCCACGGGCTGGATTTCGGGCTGTTCATAATCTTCGAGCCCATCAATAATAGCCTGGAGTCTTTCGACCGCCGGACTGGTCTTCTGACGCATCCGCAGCGGGACAGATCTCTTTTTGTTGTGAGTGGGCCGCCTCATGACCAGCCGAGGGGCCGTGTCGTGGCAAACCGGGCTCGCTGGGGGTGGTGCAGGCAGGGGCGTCACATCCCTCAGATGAACTCCTAGGGTGGGCCGAGGGACGCGTGCTCTTCTATTCTTCTTTTTGGGTATGGTCTGCCAACCTCCTTGATCTTGAGCTGGGGTCGTGATGAAGGTCTCATAAGTGGCGCGGGCGCAGGCCTCCGCCCACTCCTCAGGCAACTCCTGGTATAGCGGGACCATGTTGACAGGGGAGGTTATGCTGGGCAACTCATGTGGTTGCGGGGGGTCTACTCTATGCTCCCCCATGTCCAGCTCCCCATTCTTGATTAAGGATTCAATAACATCCTTGAAGACATAGCAGTCTTCAATGGTATGCCCGAGCACTCGGTGGTACAGGCAGAAGCGCGGGTCATCTTTTTTCTTTAGGTCACCGGGCCTTTTCGGCTCTGGCAGTGTAATTTTGTTGTAGCTGGTTGCCCATTCGAACAGGAGCTTGGACTTGTCCCGGGCAAAGGAATATAGCTTGTTTCTCATCTTCTCCCTTAGTGAGGGGCCCTCCCGCTGTTCTGTGGTTCTGTGCGGAGGAAGGTTGGCATCCCCCTTGGCTTTCTCTTTCTGCTTTTCAAAAGCCTGGAAATCTAATGTGTGCACCTCAGGGGGAGCTGGCTTCTTCTCGGCCTGCCTGGCTCTTTGGCTTGACATGGCCGGGGTGGAGGAGTATCGGGCCAAAAATGCCTCGATCTCTGCTACCACATTGTTCAGGCGGTCAAATGTCTTGATCTCAGTGCCAATCATCCTTTCCAGGATCTCCTTTTTTAAGTTCTGTTTGCAGATCTGCACCGCATCCTACTGGTGTGGGGGACGCCTGCACCTCATGCTGAGGTTCCTCCATCTTTTGATATAGTCGAGGGCCGACTCGTCATTCTTCTGTCTAGTGGCATAAAGTTCTACCACGGTGACCTCCCGTTCTGCAACATAGAATCTTTCTTTGAACTTCTTTTGCTTGTCGGGCCAATCGGCGACAGACCCGGGTGGCAGGCCGGAGTTCCATTCAAAGGCAAGCCCGGTGAGTGTCGAGCCGAAGAACTTCAAGAGGTAGGCCTCATCAGCAGCCAAGTCCCCCATGACGTTCACATAATAAGCAATGTGCTCCCTGGGGTACCCTTGCCCGTTGAACTTTTCGAACTTGGGTGGCTTGGTGACGCCGACCGGCAACTTCTTTGCAGCATGGTGAGCCGGGTAGGGCACCCGGTAGACGTCAAATGGCGTCTGATCCCCGTCACCTCTCTCGGCCAATTTCATGTCTATCATCTGTTCGAGCATCAACCGGCTAACTGTTGCCGGGTCGACCGGACTCGGATAAAAATGGGCGGGCTGCGCGCTCGGGGTGGCCAGCACGGTCGCCTGGGGGGCCATGAGGGACCCTTGGGAAAGTGAGGCATGTGGCGGGGCCGGTGCGGTGCAGTGTGCCTGCAGCAGCGACGCGTCCCCGAGAAGGTTGAGGGCTGCTGGAAGGGCTACTTCTGAAGATTGCCCCCTGTCCCTGGGCGCTTCGGGTAAAACCTCGGTCTGTCAGGACATCAAGGGCGGTGTGTTCCGTTCATTCAATTACTTTTTAAGTGACCCAATTTCTTGCTGGAACCACTGCATCATGAGCAGAATTGCAGGGTCAGTTGTGGGGAGATGGGGCATGCCCCCCATCTCTTCGGCCGGGGCGTCCTCGGATGATGTGGAGGGTCCGCCGCTCGTGTCGTCGGTGGTGACCATGTTGGCCGTGAGGGCTGCAAGGGGCTCTTCAGGTATGGTCCCTTTGGCGCCTGTGGGTGCCGCGTTGCCTGCCGCTCTCCCTCTTCTAGTAAGGGGTACCGGCCTGGCGGCGAGTCTGGCCATTTCTTCAGGATCGGCAGGCAAAGCCCCATACCGACCGGGAACTCCTGCCATATTGCAAGTGAAGGTTTGCCATCTCTTGTTTCTATTTGTCACCCTCCTGGATGATCTTCCCGGGAACACCAACCTGTCGAAGACCGACCGTCGGAGCGGCGCTTCCTCTCGGATAGGGGACTGGCGCAGCTCCTTCGAGCGGTTCCTCGATTCTGCGCTGGGCGCGGGCCGGGCTCCTTCTTCCTGGGAAGCGGAAGCCATTGCCCCCAGCAGTCTCTGGCGGCCGGTGGGGGTGCTACCCAGGCCTCGGAGGTAATTCCTCATAGCCTGCTCGATTCCTTCCCACTCCTGGTCAGGGAGAGCAGCCTGTGGTTGCATGTCGATGACAGCGAAAGGAGGAGAGTAGGCCCTGAGTGCCGGGCGGGCGGCATTGTGTCGGCGCCCGCGGTGATGGCGGTGAGCTTTCTCGGGCAGCACCGTCTTGACAGGTGTGGGTCGGCGAGCCAGGGTCGTGAATTCGACCTGCTCACCTCCTCGGGCCCGTCTCGGGCGGCAAGTGCTAGGTCCCGCCTGGGCGGGCGCAGTGGGTTGGACCTCCTTGGGGACCCAGACTTGCTTCAGTTTGGCCGGCATGTGCACCGGCGCAGTCTTTGGTGAGGCGGCTACGGCAGCGGGCGTCACCATCCCCTTCAGCTTCTCCAGTCCTTGAAAGGAATTGTGGACTGGGACAGTCGGGACGACACGGTCCGGTGTCACCCGGGACATCTGCCCGTCCAGGCGGACTCGGAGGACCCCGACAGTCATAGTCTTCCCAGAGTTGGACGTGCGGCGCCCAGAGCTGGCGCCGGCGTTGCTCCTCCTGAGCCTTCTTCGGCAGGATGCCGACCCTTGGTGGGATGGGCCGGTGGTTTGGTGCACGTGGTGCACGTTGCAGCTTAGCGTCGTTGCTGGGACGCCATCGTTGTTCTTGGCCACAGCTCGGCCGGTAGCAGCTTCAGTGGCCCCCGGAGCGAGAGCGTTGATCTGGGACTCCTCAGGCGCCTTCACCTCAAGGATGTTGGAAAAAGCCACCCCCAAGAAGTTGGGGAAGCCCACAGTGGGAGGGAAGCTCCCGAAGTTGAGGGGGACCGCCAGGTAGCCGCCTCGGACATGGTTCTCAACGACTTGAGGGCCGCAAGTGACAGCCATCGTCATCACCATGATGCGATTTTCCTGCATTTGAGAAAGTAACGCAATTAGTATCACAAGAAGGGGGCCGCAGGGCCCCTAATTCCGGCAAAGAGATGAAGGGTGGATCTGTCCCACCGGGGGTGCCAGACTTGTGGCCGCACTAAAATTCGCTTGTTCATGCGGGTGTTTCGTCTATTGAGTGCGTGGGCGTGCCAGTCACCGAAGTGACAATTTATTCGGGCTCCGAAGAGCCCATGGTGCGCTCGATCTGACGTCGTCAGATGATTGTGTGGTTCGTGTCGGGACCAGATCCCGTCATGCCATAAAGGTCACGACATCATTTACATCCCCCATACGAGGGAATACCCTTGATTAATTATCAAAATTAGGGGCCCTGCGGCCGAAAAGAATAACACTAATTGCGCAAAGAAAAAGGCAGGAATAGATCACACCAAAGTCCACATTAGGATGCGGGCCACCGGCCATGTTGGTCACTCGCGGACCTTTTTATATTCGGACGTGGGTCCATGATAGAAACGCGACGGGAGAACCGGAGACGAATCTGTTCAAGTGTCTGCCGCATGCACGGCAATTTTAATAACGACCCGGAAGGGCCCGATGTCGAGAAACGGATCCGGTCTAGTTGGAGTGTTGGCCCAAGGTCAGTTTGGGGCTTGGCCATGTCGGGTGGATTCCCGAGACTCGGGCCCGGCCTGAGAGGGCGGCATTATTGTTCCTTTCGTGTCGGGTCACGGGGAGAGATGGGACTGCAATGTGGACCCTAGCATTTTTTTTTATCTGGGGTTTTAATTATGTGTTCCTATCTTCCCTCTGCTGATTATTACTTCTTCATACAGTTGGCCCGAATGATTTCTCTTCTTTTGTCCATTACTATTATTATCATTTTCTTGCCCCCTCCCTTTTTATTGTTATTATCGCTGTTATACATTTGGGGCCCTTTAATCAACATAACTTTTATTAATTCATTCATTATAACTGTTGTCATTGCCACGCTGTGCATATACATACATATAGCGTACCGGCGAAAGGAGATGGAGTGTGCCGGCGAAGGAAGGGTAGGGGCGTACCGGTGAAGGAAGTGTGCCGGCGAAGGGTAGATGAGGTGGAGGGGAAGTGGGCCGCTGAAGGACCTGGGATGAGTGCACCGCTGAAGGCCGTTGGAGTGGGGGATGAGTGTACCGCTGAAGGTTGAAAGGGGTGTACCGCTGGGGGGGTGATGAGGGTGTACCGCTGGAGGCCAAAAAGGGGCGTACCGCTGGGGGTTAGGAGGGGTGTACCGGTGAAGGATAAAATAGAGGGTAACGGTGAAGGTTGGAACAAGGGTGGAGGAGAATGCCCGCTCTTCTGTTATTTGTTTTAAGACTTTTCTTTTCTTCTTTCATTAATTTCCATTTAGACTTATGTAAATTTCCTCTTTTTCCTTGTTTTATTCTGTTCGGCCTGTTCTCACAGATCGGATGTTCGGTCTACCGTGTCGTTGATCGGTTCAGTTCTTCTCACGCTACCGGCAGTGGCTCGATTAGTCGAAAAGTTTTATCATTGATCGTTCTGTTCGTTTGTTGCTTCCTTTTGCCCTTTTAACATGTTGTTATTTTCTGACAAAATTTCGGCAGCATCTCCCCTTGACCCGAGCGTAAGGGAGATAAAGGGAACGCGCCCACACGGAGTGGCGGAACCCGACAACTGGAGGTGGGCGCCCGGAGGCGGCAACACCTTTATAGAACCTCGGAAAACACGAAGAAAACGATGAACGGGAGGCTTCTAATACTGGACAGGGTGGACGGGGGATTGGCCAAGGCGTACCGGCCAAGGACGAACATATGGTGTGCCGGGGTAGGAAGGCTAAGGGCGTACCGCTGAGGCACACAAGGGGGAGGTGTACCGCTGAGGGCTATTATGGGGTGTACCGGCCAAGGGCCGAAAGAGTGTGCCGCTGAGGGCCACTATGGGTGTACCAGCAAAGGGTTGAGAGGGCGTGCCGGAAAGGCGTTAGGCTGAAGAAATCAAGGATGCACCAGCTGGGAAGGGCCAAGGATGTGCCGGCCAAGGGCTGAGGGCCATCGGTGAAGGGAAGTTAAGGGACGTACCAATGGAGGAAAGCCAAGGGCTACTGGCTACTGGGTGTCCTGGAAGAGAAGGAGGGTCTCCCTCCCCTCGAGCATATAGGTACAACTGATGGCCACAGGAGAGGGCAAAGAACCCATGAGGCCAAGGATCATATAGGAGGAATCACGTCCCTACGGGGATGTTGGGTCCCGTAAGGTGTAAACGGATCTAGAAGGTGGGGTTGAATAGATCCTTTCACAAGCTTTGGCCTATTTAAAAACTCTTAGCTGGCGGAAGCTTAAACCACTCTTATAAAGTGAATGAATCACTTAGACACAATGCACAACGGAATTAAGTAGAGTGACTCAAATGAAAAGACTTGAATTACAAGGTATGAAACGTCCACACTTCTTTAAGCACATTTGTGATCTTGAAAGAAATAAGCCTTGTAGTGCAGGGATCATAAAGCATAACACTAAAACATGCAATAGCTTGCAACAACCGTGCTTGTGTGTGTGTGTGCTATGATGATCACTCAAAGTGCATATGTGTGTGAATAATTTAACCAAGTATGTAAAGCACATGAACCTGTGAATGGGGTTAGAAGATATAGATCAATCACACACGATAAACAACCCACAACACAGGGATTTTTAAAGTGGTTCGGTTGCAACCCCGCAACCTACGTCCACCCCTCACCAAAACCCGATGAGGCTTCCTTGCTGACTCACAGCTTGACCTGGGGACACGCCCCAAACCACATAATAGAGAAAACCCTCTTTCTGTCTTCCTACACACAAAGCCGGCAGGGACGGCTATACCGCAGATCGGAGAACTCCCGATTGCCTTCCTACTAACCACCTGGTAGGGACGTCAACCGCAAATTGGAACACCCTCCAATTGCCTTCCTACTAACCACCGGTAGGAACGAATCACGACTTCAATGTTTAACAATATTGAAAGTAAAACAACTGTGAAGGAACTAAAACAAGAGATTGAGTAAGAAGGAATTGGCCCTTGAATAGAGATAATTTGTTGATCAGCAACAAGGATCTCTTCTTCTTGCAAATCAATCTTCTTGATTCACCCTTGAATGGATTAATGTTCTTCACGGAGTACTGTTCATGTGAACAGTAACTGTTCTTCCAATCCTCTTCTTTTGATCTTCTTTTTGATCTCTTTGAATGGATGAAGAAGTGAATAGATGCTACCTTGATCCTTGCTTCCTTCTTCACAGATCTTGGAAGATGATTGCTTTGATGAACTTTGAATACCTTGGATTGGATGAAGATGTTCTTCACGGAGTACTGTTCATGTGAACAGTAACTCGAACTCCTCTTCCTTGAACACACCCTTGCAGCCTCCTTTGATTTCCCTTGTTAGCCTTGCTTTCTTCTACTCTTCCTTGGAGGTTGCTGGATTGAGATATGAGCTTGAATCACCTTGAGTTGATGGAGAGGATATTGGATGTAGCTTTGATCTTCTTTGAATCTCCTTGAGTTGATGAAGAGGTGTATGGATGTAGCTTTGATCACCTTTGCAAGCATTGAATGCTTCTTGCTTGATTTGAGGTTACTTCGCTTCAGATCTTACCTTGAATCACCTTGGAAGGATGAAGAACTCCTGCCCGAAACACTGTTCACGGAGGTGCTACAGTGCTCTCGAAATGGCCTCCCTTGATTCACTTCATCAACTCCATCAACTAGGGTTTCTAACCCTCTCATGTTGGTTTTATAACCCTTGGAATGGTCCTTGGACACCCTTCAGACCAGATCCACAAATCATGGGAAGTTAGGTAAGGTTTGATTAAACAAATCCATGGAAAGGGGCTAGCCACGAGGTTGATTTTGAAGTCAAACAAGGCTGCATCGGGGCTGGCGATCGACCAGAATTCATGGGCCGGTCGACCGGAACCTACTGAAGCCAGAACTTTTCAGCTCTGGCAAAACTGGTCGACCGGAATTCATGGGGCGGTCGACCGAAATGTCACAGACCCCGAACCTTTTGGTTCGGGGAATTTCGGTCGACCTAGCTACAGTGCCTCCGGTCGACCTAAAGCTACAGTAAATTCCAGGTTAACACAATTCAGCCCCAAATGTCATTGTAACCTTTCCGAACTCTGTGGCATCAAACTCCTTTGATCTTGGGGAATATATATTGAGTGTTTTGGCCTACAAAATCATATAAAAAGGATTAGAACTATAGCTCAATAATCCATATAATAAATGTATGAAATACACATATGAAATCTCATGAATTAGTTATATGTGAACACTTTGAATCACAAGTGTTCTGAGCTAAAGATCAAGAAATAAGAGCTCAACCACCCCAAGTAAAATATCCATGAAACACACTCATGGAATTTCAATAACAAGAAGGATAGAAAAGCTCATTCCCAAATTAACCAGCTCATTCCCAAATTAACCATCCATATCAAAAGAGCAAGTTCATATGACAATGAATTTAAACGAATGGATGATCATCAAGTAACCCAAAGTTTCAAGATTGATGTGAGCATTCAAGAACCACATGTTCCTTGGTATTAATGTAATGTGAGAACATATAATGCAAGTTGTGAATGGGCATCATGAAACCAAATACATGGAGAGTGATAAACAACAATGACTAATAGTGTTAAGCCATTATCAAAATCAAGAATACCACAGAACTCATATGACTATAGAATGATGTCGAATGACCCAAGAGACCACAGAATGACTCAAATGACCTCAGAGACACAACATTCTCCCCCTTTTTGATGATGGCAACTATGAGTCATTCTGAACTATGAGTCATTATAAACTCACAGGGCAACTATGAGTCTGAAGAATAAGAAGAGGAATCTTACCACATTCACCACATGCATTGAGTGATGACTTCACATAATCTTACCTTCTTACCTTACCACATCCTTTGATGAATGACTCACATAATCTTCTTTGATGAATGACTCACATAATCTTCTCCCTCTTTGACAACATCAAAAGATCCAGAAAAGAGAAAGAGAGACGCACATTAATGACGCACACAAAATGATGTGGAAATACATGCCAATGGATGTACACTTATTAAGATTGACACTTTTTAGTGGTTTTCTAGTTTTCAGATTTTTTGGATTTGCTAAGCAATGCATGGAAATGATAGATGCAAGCTACAATTGTATGAAGTCAATACATGCATGCCACCCTATTGCATGAAAACATGATGCCAATGATGCTAGCACTCATGCCATATGCCAATGAATGAGAAAGCAATGTGATATCATTTGACAGAGAACACCAATGATTTTAGAGACGACTTGAAAGGTGCATCAAGATGATACCACTTGTTGGAATATACCACTTGTGTAGTATGGTGATGTAATCATGGCAGCCTGAATGATTTATATAGATATGGCAGATGAAGGAAAAATATGTATGCATGGAGAAGTAAAGTGTATGAATGCTATGCATAAACCCTCATCATAAATGAATGTTCTCTCTCCCTTGGATTCTCCCATATCCATAATGCACTCTCCCCCTTTGACAGTGCTCAAAAGCAACATTAGACAACATCTCCCCCTTTCTCCCAAGTCCACAGCAAGGATTCACAACAAGACGTTCTCCCCCTTTGCCAATAGCAAAAGGAGGGATACGGTACAGTGGCTGACAAAAGTCCTAGAGATCAGAGTGGAATGGTAGTGGAAGAGCAAGCCATTATATGCAAACCTGAAACAGACTGTGAGCAACATATATGGTTCAAAGCTAATGAAAACTAAGATCATCAATAGAGTTCAAAAGACATCGACATCGACGGTTTAATAGAAATGAACCAGAAGCACATATCATGACAATGTTTAACCTTCCCTTGTCTTATACATCCATAATCAAGAACCACAAAGGAAATAGCACAAAAACTAGTATTGAGGCTAAACAAGCATGACTAAAGCATGAAATTTTAAAATAGAAGCAAGGGGTTTCATATTTTGATTTTCAATATCTTTAGTATTTGAAGGCACATGACTGATATTTTACGAGCAATCAAGTCTAGTACAGGCCTCCTAGCCATAAGAATACACGTTGTTTAGACGCTAGTATCCCTAGGTGTTTGGCAAGACTGACTGTAATGCTTCAGAATGAACAGAGATAGCAAAGTCGCGTCATGACATATCCAATCTCATTTCGGTGATGAGAAGATATATTTCTCAGCAATTATGCTAGTGCTCTGCCTAGAGTCCAAAAGTAATTAAGACAGAGATAACAGAGGCACATCATGACATATCATTCGTCACTTGATTTGATGACGGGACATATTTCTCCGTGCAACACTATCATTGCTCTGCAAATTGATTTTCAAGAATTCCAGCTCATCAAGATGTTTAGAAACAATACTAAGTTCTAGAGTATCACCAAAGTTGTCAATACATTTGGATTTTTAGATTTCAGAATAGTTGTTCAAGGCACAACATGCAATCTCTAGTTAAGGTCTATTAAAACCACAAAATATGGATGATTTCAAAAGATATATCAAAACTTCAAGGAAATCATTAAATCTGAACCATTTTCATTGAATGGACAATCATCAGTTCATATAATAGAAAGCTCTTACACTGTAGTGATGTCTGTCTCTTGAACTTATTATCACACTGGAGGCCATTGAGGTTCAAATGTAAAAAGGACGAATGAACCAAGAAGAACAACACGACTCCCCCTATGAATATGCAATGAAAGCACGCAAGGAGTGATGTTTGCAGTCACAAAGAATGACAAATGTCAATGAGAGGTTTACTTGAACCATGCAGAGGTTGACCTGATCAAACATGAAATGCATGAACCAACATGATGAATATGAAACATATGCATGAATGCCTCATCAAGACAACTCCCCCTAGCTATATGGCCTATATGCGACATTGACGCATGGTACTTGGCGGAGGTTAGTCCTCACGCATATTGAGTGCTTCTAGGCAAGCATAACCTGCCTTTCCATACATCAACATTTCATATACCATGGCCGTGCAAGAGTGAAATGATGTAAAATGATTCAAGCCAGATTGATGTTGACTCCCCCTAAATACATGCATGGGTTGGCAATGAATTATGCAGCCCAAGACTTATGTGAATACACAATGCAATGAAGATGCTGCAAAATGATTGTGTATTTTTGTGTCTTCTAAACATGATGTGCATTAAGGTATGTGTGATCACAAGATGATGCAAACACACATGAATGCAACTTGATGATGATGCCAATATATACCCCTTTTGAACAATGCTAACATGAATAACGAGTTGAAAATGCAGCCATGGTATGCATCATCAAAACCAAAGTCCAAGAATTTCATGTGGCTGATAGACTTATGCAACTCATCATCACATTAACTTCATCAGCATAACAAATTTTTCATGAGTTAAATAGCTGAAATCAAGCAAGGTGTAAACAAGTTATCAAGCTCAAAAGTTCATCTCACACCTTGGGGGTTTTGTATTTCAAAGAGCAGTTCAGTTTGCAGAATCTAATGACAATGGGCAGACGTATGATGCACTATCTACATGTTAGGACTAAACATGCAAGATGATTGAAATTAAAAAGTTTATGTACATACATGTGCCTTGAGCTTTTATTTACCTGACCATTCATTTGTTCAGCTCCAAGGCATCCTGCACCCAAAATTCTCATTTGGAATTTTTAGGTACCCAAGATTGCTTGGGTCCTTGTGGGTTAGCAACATGTTTAGCATCTTGGCCCACCTTTTTCAGGGCAATCACATCATCCTCCTTCATTGTGAGGCAATCATATATCTCATGCCCATTTTTCCCACAATAGAAACAACACACAAAAGATTGATTTTTCTTTTTATGTTCATGTGCGTGTGCATGTGGATTATGCTTTTGTGGGTGAGCATGGGATTTACCTTTCATGGCATGAAGGTGATGCTTTCCCTTCAAATGCCAGCACTCTTGGATTGTATGGCCAGTCTTACCACAATGAGAGCAGCAAAGAGAAGCATTTCTATTAAAGGCCATGGGGAGTGTCGACCTGTCTGAATAGGAATGTCGACACTTCTGATTCTCCATGTGGTTCCATACAGAATTTTGTTGAGCAAGCCCTCTGCCAGTGTTGACCTGTTTCTTTCCTTGCCCTTTCACTTGATGTCCTGCTCTAAGCTCATCATTTCTCAAGATCAAACAATCATGCATAGTGTGACCATGTTTACCACAATAATAACAATTGACATTCATTTTGTGGAAGGCATGGTATTTGGCATTGGGCATGTTATGGTGCATGTTTGGATGAGCATGCTGAATTTTGCTTTTCTTTCGAGCAGTATGCCCCTTTTGGTGACCACAGGAAGTGGTGGCTTCCGGTGATCCAGAATCTTGGATTTGGGCAAACATTGACAGGAAATCATTCAAACCTTGAATTTCATTTTCAAGTGAGAAAATGTGCTGTTTAGATTCAACAAGGCCCTCTTCGCATGCTGCCAATTGCTCATTGAGCATGGCGTTTACTGCTTTAAGATTTTGATTTTGTTGTTCTAAAGCATGCAAAGTTTCAGAGTGATCTTCAATGACAGATTTGCCTTTTTCATGTGCAGCCAATTTTTCATGCAATTCTTCTTCAGCTTGTTCAAGTTCAATTTTCTTTTCCAACAACTCTCTATTCTCTTCTTTCAGAGAAGCAATCAGTTTTTGTTGCCATTCAAGATCATCATGGAGACCAACATTTATGTTTCTCAAGAATGAACATTTTTCACATACAAAATTAGCAGAGCATGAAACAGAATTTTTATTTTCTTCAATCAACCTCTCATCATGGATTAGCCCATCGGCCATAGGTTGATCATTAGAGATTGACTTAGGTTGGTTTTGAAGTTTTATTACAATTTCTTCCAACCTAGTGATTTCATCATGAAGATTTTCATTTTCTTCCCTTAGACATGCAATGCTTTGTTTATGCGTATCTAGATCAACTGAGAGAGTATTGTTAAGCTCTTTAACAATAGAACACTTTTTACAAAACAAGCTTTCATTTTGGTTGATTTTCTTGAGATCCTTTTTCAAATTTTTATTTTCTGATTTGACCTTTTTGTATTGAGTAATCAACTCATCATAGGCTTCCATAAGCTCTTCAAAAGTGAATTCCTCTGAGTCAGAGTTTACCTGTGATGAGGATGCATTGCTGGATTGTTCTGCACGGTCGGCCATGAAGCATTCTTGTTCTTGTTCCTTCCCTTCATGGTTTTTCACCAACTTGTCCAATACTTGCTTGGCTGTGCTGCAAGAAGACACAAGATGAGTTAGTCTTAGATCAACTGCAGCTGTAATTAAGTTATATGCAAGACAATTATCATTATGTTTGGTCTCATGTTCGGCTAACCAATCAATTGAATTTGATGGAAGCTCATGAGGACCATTGTATATAAGAGTCCACAATTATGGATCTATGGAGCTAACATAAATGAACATTCTTCCAACCCATGTAGAAAAATCTGAACCATCATAAATGGGTGGAGAAACCATCGAAGCAAGTGTAGCATGTGAATCCATCTAAATAAAAAGTACCGGGATCTTTCCCTGCAGATCGTTGGATCTGGGAATGACAGAGTCTCGCTCTGATATCACTTGTTGGGTCCCGTGAGGTGTAAACGGATCTAGAAGGGGGGGTTGAATAGATCCTTTCACAAGCTTTGGCCTATTTAAAAACTCTTAGCTGGCGGAAGCTTAAACCACTCTTATAAAGTGAATGAATCACTTAGACACAATGCACAGCGGAATTAAGTAGAGTGACTCAAATGAAAAGACTTGAATTACAAGGTATGAAACGTCCACACTTCTTTAAGCACATTTGTGATCTTGAAAGAAATAAGCCTTGTAGTGCAGGGATCATAAAGCATAACACTAAAACATGCAATAGCTTGCAACAACCGTGCTTGTGTGTGTGTGTGCTATGATGATCACTCAAAGTGCATATGTGTGTGAACAATCTAACCAAGTATGTAAAGCACACGAACCTGTGAATGGGGTTAGAAGATATAGATCAATGACACACGATAAACAACCCACAACACAGGGATTTTTAAAGTGGTTCGGTTGCAACCCCGCAACCTACGTCCACCCCTCACCAAAACCTGGTGAGGCTTCCTTGCTGACTCACAGCTTGACCTGGGGACACGCCCCAAACCATAGAATAGAGAAAACCCTCTTTCTGTCTTCCTACACACAAAGCCGGCAGGGACGGCTATACCGCAGATCGGAGAACTCCCGATTGCCTTCCTACTAACCACCTGGTAGGGACGTCAACCGCAAATTGGAACACCCTCCAATTGCCTTCCTACTAACCACCGGTAGGAACGAATCACGACTTCAATGTTTAACAATATTGAAAGTAAAACAACTGTGAAGGAACTAAAACAAGAGATTGAGTAAGAAGGAATTGGCCCTTGAATAGATATGATTTGTTGATCAGCAACAGGGATCTCTTCTTCTTGCAAATCAATCTTCTTGATTCACCATTGAATGGATGAATGTTCTTCACAGAGTACTGTTCATGTGAACAGTAACTGTTCTTCCAATCCTCCTCTTTTGATCTTCTTTTTGATCTCTTTGAATGGATGAAGAAGTGAATAGATGCTACCTTGATCCTTGCTTCCTTCTTCACAGATCTTGGAAGATGATTGCTTTGATATGAACTTTGAATACCTTGGATTGGATGAAGATGTTCTTCACGGAGTACTGTTCATGTGAACAGTAACTCGAACTCCTCTTCCTTGAACACACCCTTGCAGCCTCCTTTGATTTCCCTTGTTAGCCTTGCTTTCTTCTACTCTTCCTTGGAGGTTGCTGGATTGAGATATGAGCTTGAATCACCTTGAGTTGATGGAGAGGATATTGGATGTAGCTTTGATCTTCTTTGAATCTCCTTGAGTTGATGAAGAGGTGTATGGATGTAGCTTTGATCACCTTTGCAAGCATTGAATGCTTCTTGCTTGATTTGAGGTTGCTTGGCTTCAGATCTCACCTTGAATCCCCTTGGAAGGATGAAGAACTCCTGCCCGAAACACTGTTCACGGAGGTGCTACAGTGCTCTCGAAATGGCCTCCCTTGATTCACTTCATCAACTCCATCAACTAGGGTTTCTAACCCTCTCATGTTGGTTTTATAACCCTTGGAATGGTCCTTGGACACCCTCCAGACCAGATCCACAAATCATGGGAAGTTAGGTAAGGTTTGATTAAACAAATCCATGGAAAGGGGCTAGCCACGAGGTTGATTTCGAAGTCAAACATGGCTGCATCGGGGCTGGCGGTCGACCAGAATTCATGGGCCGGTCGACCGGAACCTGCTGCAGCCAGAACTTTTCGGCTCTGGCAAAATCGGTCGACCGGAATTCATGGGGCGGTCGACCGAAATGTCACAGACCCCGAACCTTTTGGTTCTGAGAATTTCGGTCGACCTAGCTACAGTGCCGCCGGTCGACCTAAAGCTACAGTACATTCCAGATTAACATAATTCAGCCCCAAATGTCATTGTAACCTTTCCGAACTCTGTGGCATCAAACTCCTTTGATCTTGGGGAATATATATTGAGTGTTTTGGCCTGCAAAATCATATAAAAAGGATTAGAACTATAGCTTAATAATCCATATAATAAATGTATGAAATACACATATGAAATCTCATGAATTAGTTATATGTGAACACTTTGAATCACAAGTGTTCTGAGCTAAAGATCAAGAAATAAGAGCTCAACCACCCCAAGTAAAATATCCATGAAACACACTCATGGAATTTCAATAACAAGAAGGATAGAAAAGCTCATTCCCAAATTAACCAGCTCATTCCCAAATTAACCATCCATATCAAAAGAGCAAGTTCATATGACAATGAATTTAAACGAATGGATGATCATCAAGTAACCCAAAGTTTCAAGATTGATGTGAGTATTCAAGAACCACATGTTCCTTGGTATTAATGCAATGTGAGAATATATAATGTAAGTTGTGAACGGGCATCATGAAACCAAATACATGGAGAGTGATAAACAACAATGACTAATAGTGTTAAGCCATTATCAAAACCAAGAATACCACAGAACTCATATGACTATAGAATGATGTCGAATGACCCAAGAGACCACAGAATGACTCAAATGACCTCAGAGACACAACAGGGGACTCCAAAAGCATCAGAGAAATAGAGAAATGGAGGAAAAATGAACAACACATCATACAGCATGAAAACTGGCGTAAACCACTCAAAAATAACAGAGAAACCCAAGGAGGGTGATTTTCATTCATGGGGAGCAAGGGGCCGTGGCCATCCATATACATTGCCGAGCACGCCCGAGTCAAGGCTACGGGCAAGGAAGAGAACCAAAATACAAGATGAAGGGAGGAAGAAAACAAGGAAAACCACGGAAGGGAAAGTGTTGGGGATTGAAGCAGGGACGAGCGTCCACTGCTCGTTCCCCCGCACCTTCCCCTGTTACATTCAGCCCTCCTTCTCTCTTACTCTCTCTTCTGCCCGGTGGCCGTCGGAGGAGACTCACGCCGGAGCCCTTCTTCTTCTCCCTTCTTTTCTCTTCCTCTCTTGCGTATGTCTCTCCCTCTATCTGTGTGTGTGTTCCTCTCTAGCCTCCTCCTTTTTTTTTTGCCGGAACAGGAGTCGTTTTATACTCACAGCCGCGGGAACTTCTGAGCACGGCCGTCGAAGGCGGGAAGCAGCTCCGTCATGATGGGGTTTGACGTCTTCTGTCTTGGCTATCAGGGGAGTAGCCTGCGTGGCCCAACGGTTGGTTGACACCTCAGGGAGCTCATTGCGCGCCAAGGACGCGTAGGGCATGGGCACCACGTCGTTCAGCCGTTGAAAAGGCTTAACGTTGTGCCGCTGGTGGGCTGAATAAGTGTGCCGTAGGAGGGCCAAAAGGGCGTGCCGCGGGAACACCCAATGGGCGTGCCGCTGAAGGCCCAGAAGAGTGTGCCGCTAAGGGCCCAAAGGGGCGTGCCGCTGAGGGCCATGGGGCGTGTGCCACTGAAGGCCCCTCTCTTGGGTGTGCCGTTGAAGACCCTGAGGGGTGTGCCGCTGGGGACCCCTGGGGGTGTACCGTTGAAGCCCCTGGGGGTGTACCGCTGGAGCCCAGGATGGGCGTGGCGCTGAAGGCCCTGGGGGCTGTGCCGCTGAAGGCCCTGGGGGCTGTGTGCCGCTGAAGGCTCCCTCCCTGGGTGTGCCGTTGAAGACACCCCCCAAAGGGGGTGTGCCGTTGAAGCCCCCCCCCTTGGGTGTGCCGCTGGGGCACCCAGGGGGTGTGCCGTTGAAGCCCGAATGGGCGTGCCGCTGAAGCCCCCCCCCTTGGGTGTGCCGCTGGGGCACCCAGGGGGTGTGCCGTTGAAGCCCGAATGGGCGTGCCGCTGAAGCCCACTTGAGCCCGTCTCGAACACGAGTTGTGGACCATTTGATTTCCTTCGAGGCCCATGGATTGTGGGCCCCCCCTTTTTTGTGATTGGTTTCTCTTCACTATCATGACTCCGGAGACGGCTTCACGGCAGTGTGCATATTTGGGGAGTCCGGATGACCAGTCCCTCCGGGGGTCCTTCACTCGGTGCCGTTGTTAATGCTGGGCTGAGCTGGATATCTGGGTGTGCAATTTTTGGTGTCCACAGTCGCGTGTCCATCCCGCATCAATTTGGTATCAGAGAGTCAGTTTGAGTCTAGGGTGTTTAAAAAAAATTAAAAAAAGTGTCTAGGTCTAGGTGTCCCATTTGCATACCATTGTTCGGTATATCAAAAGGTGTCACCCGACCGTTAGGTTACGCCTATCGGAGAGGTGATTCACTCACGTGAGGAGTTCTTCAGATCAAACCTCTGCCTTGTACCGCATCTTGGTTGTGTCTAGGTTGGTAGTCGAGTCTCATTCCAACTTTTCATTAGTTAGGGTCGTGTTTAGTGTTTTGTACGACTGTCGGTATGGCCATCCACTAGCTTCCTCATGCCACATGGATTACCAAACGCCCGGATCTTATGCATGGTGGTGATACTATCTACAATGGGAGAACCACCCGGACCACCCCAGAGACCCGTAGCTCGAGACTTCTATGGCTCCGAAGCCCGTGTGACTACCTAGAGTGGGAAGCCGTTATGGACGACTACTTTGAGTGTTACATTATGTCCGGTCCCATGCAAGTTGACTTTGCCAAAAGGTGACTTTTCTATGAAGCCGTCGAAATATGGAGGGACATCAAATACTTGCGGGAAGATAGGAGGCTAAGGCCCATCGAGTCATGGTGGGATATGAAGAGAGCGCTTAGGAGGGTCTACGTTCCCCGCCCACCTACCTCAACCACGGGGTCATGCCACTAGCCAACCCCACCAACTCACCCACAATCAAGTGGTCCACACCTCCAGCCAACCCCGCCCCTTCACCTCCATCCAAGCCCACCAAAGTACTCCCAATCAAGTGGCCCGCCCAGTCGCCTCCATCCAACCTCCCCTTGGCACCTCCGTCCCATCCCACCCAAGCACCTCCAACCAAGTGGAAGCCCCACTTATAGCCGAGCCTAGGTCCACACCCGAGCCGAGAGACGAAGAGCGAGTCCACCCCAAGGCCCCTACTCCAACCCGCACCTTTGATGAATTCATGAAAATGTTTTCGGATTGGTTGGATAGGATGGAAAGAACACGTGCTCCTTCACCAGCCGTGAGTGCTCCATTGCTACCCTCCACTTCTGACCCTCATCCGGAGCCATCATATTTGGAGCCACCAAGGCCCGAGCCACCCGTATTTCTAAGGAGTACGCTTTTCATCGCTGAGCCGCTTCTTAGTTTACTCAAGGATGGCTTGGTCCCACCTCCTTACACATCCATGGACCTCACCCTACCACTAGTGTCCGTCAACTCCTACCACACTACCTTTCGGTCTAGTCACCATGTTGATATCTTGGATGACCTCGTTATGGGATTAGTGATGGAGGCATCATCCACAATTCCCTTTGGCTAGGGTCTTCTTCACACTCCGGCATCGTTTGAGTTCGGGCCTCTCTCTATAAAGGCCCACTTATCCTTTTTATGCTATTTACTTGAGTCATTTGATGTAATTTGCAGTTTATTTGAGTCATGTCCCTAGGTCTTGCATTTATTTTCCTAAGTATTGAGTGTCATTAGATTGTGTAATGAGCTATTGGGCTCAATTCTTCGGGCTTGGCCCATGAGCCCCCCTACCCCTTCGGTTATTTGTTATTGAGTCTTTTGTAAGGGACTTATTATAAAATGTGGGTTTCCTATATATAGGGCCCCATTTCCTTCATTTGGAGGTAATGAATGATTCAATACAAAAGATTTCCATTTGAGTGTTCAAACTTAGTTCTAGTGGAGTGAATCCTATAGTAGGGTGAGAAGCCCTAGGGGAGTGATTCCCCACCCCACCTCTCTCTCTTTCTCTCTCCTAGGCTCGCCCCTTTCCTCTCTCCTCCTCCTCCCAACCACCTCCAACCCCCACCTACCTCCATTAAGGCCCCTCCACTTCCCCACACCCCATTTACTTCCCCCCTAGTCCCAAGGTAGAGCCCTCCCCATTCCAACACCATCTCCCCCATTCCAACCAAATCTTCCCCATTCCAACACATTCACCCCTCTTCCCCACACCATCTCCCATCTTCCAAGGCCATTTTTAATTTGAATTCCCCTTCCCTCCAAGTCTTTGGCCGCCCCCCTCCCATCTCCATTAGGCTAGGTCGCCCCTTTCTCCACCCATTCTCCACCACCCTTGCATACCCCACCCCTCTTCCTCCATCTGAAAACCTGCGACCTCCCCTTCTTCCTCTACCTCCCCTCAACCATTTGCACCCCTCCACACCTCCCATACCTTCCCCCCACCATTCTTCATCCACCCCTTCACCATATACTATCCCCTTCTTCTTCTTTTAGGGTCACTTGGAGGCTATGTCAAAGCTGCTGTTTGCAGTCCAGAAGTAGCAGCTGAACCAGCAACTTGCAGCGGCCACCACGACCTCCTCCGGACGAGTTTGAAGACCCAAGAGCAACCGTGGGAAGCGCCTACCAGTCACCTTTTCAACAGAAGTGGTTTCGTCTTCATCCGAGTTGTGCGCTGCCCGGGGGCTCCATTCTCCCACGACTGCGCAGAGTTGGCTCTGCAGAGATCCTGATCCGGAGAGAAAGCTTCACCACGACAATGCCCTGAGGAATCAGTCCAAGAGCTCTTCTTCAAAGTTCTTCATCGCTCAGTCTACTTCCATAATCAAGAAACAGAACTTCATTTGGCATTCGTGATCCAGAGTTCTCATTTTTCTCCCTCAGCTACGTAGATCTGCTACCCACAGTCTTCACTGACCTATCACCATTCTTCTGCATCCCCTAGTCTTCTCCAACATCGGTTGGCTTCCCCATCAGTTTTGCAGCGATTGAGGACGCGTCCACGATTCCAACGACTCTGACGGCGCTTGATTCCGTGATCGGGAGCTGCCGGGGCGTTCTCTGCAATTTGCTGTTAGAAGTCTGCAACTGCAGGTCTGAGAATCTGAAGCTCTGTTCAAACCTCCATCCCAGTCAGCAGCGGCTCCAGAAGAAATTAAAGAACTTCTGAGGCATTCCCTTCCCAGCTACGAAGATTTCCTCACCAGTCTCATTATCAGCGAAATTCTTGAGCAAGTTCTACAGCAGCAACACCGACTACATGTCCCTGTTCGGAGAGAGCAGGCAGAACTGGTGACTTCATCGTTCAATGCTTTTAACCCTAGTTTCCCCTCCCCGCTTGGCCGGCTGAAGGCCCCTCCCTGTGCGGAGGTAATTTTGGTTGTAATATCCCTTAACCCGCACCCCAAGATCCCCCTCTTGCGAGAGCTGTAGTGTTGTAACTTACTTGGGCAGGTCAAGCTACCCCGACGCGGCGTGTGGGGATCCACTCGCCTCCCCGCTCGCCCTCGTCTCCGCCGGGACCGGTTTCTTCAAATTGGTCAAGTAAGTGCTCAAACCTTCACTCCATTTAGTGTTTGTCTTTCAATATTAGTTCTTAATTCCACTGGTTATGCGAGAGAGAGCCCGGTCCTCAAGCCTCGTTGTCTTGAGTGATCACCGTGGGAGAAGTGCAACCGGTGCCTTTGGCACTTTGTCGGCCCCCTTGAATTGGGCATCCATACCCATTGGGAATCTCATCTTGGCCTTGCTGGCCCTCTACCAGCAAGGGCCCAACCCCTCAACCTCACCTTGGCATTGCCAAGTTACCCCGGGCTTGGGTGAGTGTCGATAGAGCGGTGGCCCAATTCGGTCCATTTGAATGCGATTGTGCTTGCTTGCATTAGGTCCGAGGTTGTGTCACATCAATTGGTATCAGAGCAAGTCATTAACTTGTCTCTATCAAGTCTAAGTCCTAGGACCATTGCATTGTGTGTCCAACATCTTTGGCCCCTTGTCTTGCATGTCCACCCGTAGTGGTGCTAGTTACCGATCCGATCCTTCATCTTCAAATCCACCCATGGATCCCCATCCTCAACTCAATCAAGATGCTCCTAGGGAGGAACCTCAAGGTCAAATGAACAGGGTAGATGCTGCCCTTACAAACATTCTTGCCCAACTTGAGTCCCTTACCACTCGAATTGCTCGGCTTGAAGAGCATGAGTTCCACCCAAGGAACAATGAGCCTAGAGTCCACCTTCCACATGTTGAGCCTCCTAAGGAAGACCCTCATCCAAGGAATAATGAGCCAAGAGTTCATCCACCACATGGTGAGTTGCATAGGAATGAGTTCCACCCAAGGAACAATGACCCAAGAGTCCACCCTCCACATATTGAGCCTCATAGGGATGAGTTCCATCCTAGGAACCATGGACCAAGAGCCTATCATCCACATGCTGAAATTTATAGGGAGGACTTGGATCATGACCCTTACCATGACCATGAGAGACCCCGACACCATCCAATTCATGAAAGGCGTCCACGGGACGACCCGGATGACCCTCTCTAAAGGATGATTAAAGTAGAGACCCCAAACTTTGATGGTTCCCATGAACCAAGTGTCTACTTAGAGTGGGAAACCGCCATGGACCAATACTTTGAATGGTACCCTATGTCCGACCAAAGGAGGGTAAGGTTGGCCAAAATGCATCTCATCAAATTAGCCAAAACTTATTGGTTAAACCAAGAGGGTCTAAGAAGGATTAGGCGGGAAGAGCCTATTGATACTTGGGAGGGTATGAAGAACCAACTTAGGAACAAATACCTCCCCCAATCCTACCATCAAATGCTCTTAGATGAATGGCAAAGCCTCACCCAAGAAGGGAAGACCGTGGTTGAATACATTGAGAAGTTTGACTCCTATCTTTTGAAGTGTGGAGTTCATGAAGACCCGGCCGTTACCTTGTCTCGCTTTAGGAATGGACTTCAAAGTCACATCAAGAGAGAGCGTTTTATGAGAGATGTTGATAACCTTAAGATAGCTTATCAAATAGCTAGGGATGTAGAAAGATTCTCTAGGATCCCTCAATTTGCTACTCCCCGACCGGTCGATCCCAAAAACATGGGACCACGGCCCATTCCGACCACTCCCATGAAAGCCCATAATTCAAGTGGGAACACCCCATTAAGGCCTTACAACCCTCCTCCCACCATCACTCCAAACAAACCCACCCCTAGTCACCCCCTCCCACGGAGGGAAGACATTCCCAAAGGCCCAAATGTAGGAACTACTACGGGTAGCGGGCGTCAACAATGCTTTAGGTGTCAAGGGTTTGGCCACTTTGCGGGGCAATGTCCATCCAAGGGATTATCTAGCTTGCTTATTGAGGAAGAAGCTCCCCTACCCCAAAAGGAACTTGAGAGTGTTGTTGAGGACCATGAAGCCTCACTAGATTGGGAAGAAGAGTATGAAGCCCAATACCTAGAGTCGGGTCTAGATCACTCCACTCCATCTACCAACTCTCATCTAGGAGTGATTAGATGCACCCTCACAAAACCCCAAGAAGAGGATTGGCGTCGAACTTCAATCTTTCACACCTTTGTCAAAATAGGGAGCCATGTAAGGAAAGTGATCTTGGATAGTGGGAGTTGTGTCAATGCCGTGTCACCCGATACCGTCAAGCTTCTTGGGCTAGCTATCACCCCTCACCCAAGTCCATACCGGGTCTCATGGATCAACAACAACTCCATCCCGGTCAACACTCAATGTCTTGTGCCCCTCACCTTCTCTTCATACCATGGTCAAATATGGTGTGACATCATACCCATGGAAGTAGGTAGTATCCTACTAGGAAGACCTTGGCTTTATGATGTAGATGCCACCATCTTGGGTAGGAGCAACAAATGCACCTTTGAACATGAGGGTAAGACTATCTGTCTTAACCCCTCCCCACCTCGTCCCATGACCAAGAGGGACACTCCCCCTCAAGGACAACACCCCACCACCATACAAGTCTCGGGGAACTCCACCCCTCCAACCCCATCCCTCACCCAAACTCCCAAACAAAGTGGGACCTCGGGGTTGGCCAAGGGTCTTCATCTCATCACTAGGAAAGAACTTGAAGAGGAGATAGTTCAAGGAGTACCACTATGTGCGGTGGTCATTTGCCTAGGAGAGCCCACTCCCACCAATCCACATCCCATAGAAATCCAACAACTCCTAGAAGAATTCCATGATGTGTTCCCAACGGAGCTCCCGGACCAACTCCCTCCCATGCGGGATGTGCAACATGCGATTGATCTAGTCCCGGGGGCCACTCTCCCAAACCTTCCTCATTATTGCCTCAATCCCACGGAACATGCTGAACTTCAGAGGCAAATAGAGGAACTCATTAGGAAGGGCTTCATTCGCATTAGCAAAAGCCCATGTGTCGTACCGGCCCTTCTTACTCCTAAGAAAGATGGGTCATGGAGAATGTGTGTGGATAGTCGGGCCATTAACAAAATCACCGTCAAGTATAGGTTTCCCATCCCTAGGCTTGATGACATGCTTGATATGTTAGCCAGAGCCACCATTTTCTTCAAAATTGACCTTAAGAGTGGCTATCACCAAGTTAGGATAAGGCCCGGGGATGAGTGGAAAATGGCTTTCAAAACAAAAGATGATCTCTTTGAATGGTTAGTCATGCCTTTTGGGCTTTCAAATGCCCCAAGTACTTTCATGCGTCTTATGACGGAGGTCCTTAGGCCATTCATTGGGATCTTTTTAGTGGTCTACTTTGATGATATACTCATCTATAGTCAATCCCAAGAGGCCCACCTTGACCACCTTAGGCAAGTTTGTACCATCCTTCGACAAGAGAGCTTATTTGCCAACTTAGGAAAGTGCCACTTCATGACCACCTCCCTCACCTTCCTAGGATTTATGGTGTCCACCAAAGGCGTCTCCATGGACCCCGACAAGGTCCAAGCTATTCTTGATTGGCCGGAACCCCACACCCTTCATGAGGTCCGAAGTTTCCATGGATTGGCAACATTCTATAGGAGGTTCATTCGTGGATTTAGCACTATCACCGGCCCAATCACCAATTGTCTCAAGAAGGGAACTTTTGTGTGGACCAAATCAGCCTCTAAAGCCTTCCAAGAACTTAAGGAGAAGTTGACCCAAGCCCCGGTCCTATGCCTTCCTGATTTCTCTAAAGTCTTTGAAGTCACATGTGATGCATCCGGGATAGGGATAGGAGGGATTCTTAGTCAAGAGGGACACCCGGGAGCCTACTTTAGTGAGAAGCTATGTGATGCTAGGACCAGATACTCCACTTATGACAAGGAGTTCTATGCCGTGGTGCAGTCCCTCCGACATTGGAGGCACTACTTGTTACCCAAAGAGTTTGTCATCTTTTCCGACCATGAGGCCCTCAAATACCTCAACTCCCAACAAAAGCTAAATGCCCGACATGCCCGATGGGTTGAGTTCATCCAATCCTACACTTTTGTCATCAAACACAAAGCCGGGAGTGAGAATCGAGCGGCGGATGCCCTTAGTAGGAAAGTTTCCTTGTTATCCACTATCCAAGTGGAAGTGAGCGGATTTGATAGGATCAAGGATGAGTACCTTAGCTGCCCCGACTTTGGGCACATCTATACCACCTTGACCACCCATTCTAGCAAGGAACATGAGGGATTTGTCATAGAGGATGGGTTCCTCTTCAAGGGACCAAAGCTTTGCATCCCACAGACCTCACTCCGCGACTTCTTGATTTGGGAATTACATGCGGGAGGGCTAGCTGGTCATTTTGGAGTCCACAAAACCATTGCTCTAGTTGAGGGACAGTTTCATTGGTCAAGTCTCAAGAGAGATGTAGGCAAGATAGTGGGTCAATGCCGAACATGTGCTTCGGCCAAACATGTGAAATAAAATACTGGCCTATATACCCCACTCCCCATCCCCGACCGTCCATGGCAAGACTTGAGTATGGACTTTGTACTAGGATTACCCAAGACTCAAAAAAGGCATGACTCTATCTATGTGTTGGTTGATAGATTTTCCAAAATGGCTCACTTCTTCCCATGCTCCAAAACATCCGATGCCTCCCGTGTGGCCCGATTGTTTTTTGATGAGGTTGTCCGTCTCCACGGGCTACCTAAGACCATAGTCTCTGATAGGGATGTCAAATTCACTAGCTACTTTTGGAAAACTCTTTGGCATATGATGGGCACCCTCCTAAAATTCTCTACTGCCTACCACCCCCAAACAGATGGCCAAACCGAAGTTGTCAATCGGAGTCTAGGGAACCTTCTTAGGTGTCTTGTTGAGGATCGCCCCGAAAATTGGGATCTCATCTTACCCCAGGCTGAATTTGCATATAACAACTCCATCAATAAGTCCATAGGGATGAGTCCATTTGAAGCCGTGCATGGATACAAACCAAGAAAGCCTTCCGATCTCATTCCCCTTCCTCAGCATGCTAAAATGTCCATTTCAGCCGAGTCTTTTGCACAACATATTAGAGAATTGCATGAAGAAATTCGCAAGCACATTAGCAAAAAGAATGAGGCTTATAAAAGGCTGGCCGACTCTCATCGATGTCACCAAGAATTCCATGTGGGTGACTTTGTGATGGTAAGGACAGAGAGGCTCTCCCCGGGAGCCAATTCTAAACTGAGGCCACGTGGGGCTGGTCCCTTCCAGGTCTTGAGACGCATTGGTGCAAATGCCTACGAGTTAGATCTCCCTGAGGAGTATGGAATAAGTCCCACATTCAATGTCGCCGACCTAGTGCCATATAAGGGACCCACGGTGGTACCTAGTGAGGAGATTGAGCCTACTTCTTCCCTTGAGAGAGCACCCACCCGTGAGGAGAGACCACCAGCCAAGAGAGCCCAGCGTGAACAAATTGAATAAATATTGGATGAACAAGTCACTACCACTCGGAGCAAGGTATATGAGCGCTATCTCGTCAGGTGGAAGGATCGACCTCCTTCAGAGGATTCTTGGGTGAGTCGGGAGGATCTCCAGCAGTTGGATCCGGACCTCCTCGAGCAGTACCACAGCCGGATGGACCCCTACTCGATGGAGTCGAGCTCTTCACAGCCCAGGGGATTTGATGGAGGCATCATCCACAATTCCCTTTGGCTAGGGTCTTCTTCACACTCCGGCATCGTTTGAGTTCGGGCCTCTCTCTATAAAGGCCCACTTATCCTTTTTATGCTATTTACTTGAGTCATTTGATGTAATTTGTAGTTTATTTGAGTCATGTCCCTAGGTCTTGCATTTATTTTCCTAAGTATTGAGTGTCATTAGATTGTGTAATGAGCTATTGGGCCCAATTCTTCGGGCTTGGCCCATGAGCCCCCCCTACCCCTTCGGTTATTTGTTATTGCGTCTTTTGTAAGGGACTTATTGTAAAATGTGGGTTTCCTATATATAGGGCCCCATTTCTTTCATTTGGAGGTAATGAATGATTCAATACAAAAGATTTCCATTTGAGTGTTCAAACTTAGTTCTAGTGGAGTGAATCCTATAGTTGGGTGAGAAGCCCTAGGGGAGTGATTCCCCACCCCACCTCTCTCTCTTTCTCTCTCCTAGGTTCGCCCCTTTCCTCTCTCCACCTCCTCCCAACCACCTCCAACCCCCACCTACCTCCATTAAGGCCCCTCCACTTCCCCACACCCCATTTACTTCCCCCCTAGTCCCAAGGTAGAGCCCTCCCCATTCCAACACCATCTCCCCCATTCCAACCAAATCTTCCCCATTCCAACACATTCACCCCTCTTCCCCACACCATCTCCCATCTTCCAAGGCCATTTTTAATTTGAATTCCCCTTCCCTCCAAGTCTTTGGCCGCCCCCCTCCCATCTCCATTAGGCTAGGTCGCCCCTTTCTCCACCCATTCTCCACCACCCTTGCATACCCCACCCCTCTTCCTCCATCTGAAAACCTGCGACCTCCCCTTCTTCCTCCACCTCCCCTCAACCATTTGCACCCCTCCACACCTCCCATACCTTCCCCCCACCATTCTTCATCCACCCCTTCACCATATACTATCCCCTTCTTCTTCTTTTAGGGTCACTTGGAGGCTATGTCAAAGCTGCTGTTTGCAGTCCAGAAGTAGCAGCTGAACCAGCAACTTGCAGCGGCCACCACGACCTCCTCCGGATGAGTTTGAAGACCCAAGAGCCACCGTTGGAAGCGTCTCCCAGTCACCTTTTCAACAGAAGTGGTTTCGTCTTCATCCGAGCTGTGCGCTTTCCGAGGGCTCCATTCTCCCACGACTGCGCAGAGTTGGCTCTGCAGAGATCCTGATCCAGAGAGAAAGCTTCACCACAACAATGCCCGGAGGAATCAGTCCAAGAGCTCTTCTTCAAAGTTCTTCATCGCCCAGTCTACTTCCATAATCAAGAAACAGAACTTCATTTGGCGTTCGTGATCCAGAGTTCTCATTTTTCTCCCTCAGCTACGCAGATCTGCTGCCCACAGTCTTCACCGACCTATCACCATTGTTCTGCATCCCCTAGTCTTCTCCGACATCGGTTGGCTTCCCCGTCAGTTTTGCTGCGAAGAGGACGCGTCCACGATTCCAACGACTCTGACGGCACTTGATTCCGAGGTTGGGAGCTGCCGGGGCATTCTCTGCAATTTTCTGTTAGAAGTTTGCAACTGCAGGTCCGAGAATCTGAAGCTCTGTTCAAACCTCCATCCCAGTCAGCAGCGGCTCCAGAAGAAATTAAAGAACTTCTGAGGCATTCCCTTCCCAGCTACAAAGATTTCCTCACCAGTCTCATTATCAGCGAAATTCTTGAGCGAGTTCTACAGCAGCAACGCCGACTACCTGTCCCTGTTCGGAGAGAGCAGGCAGAACCGGTGACTTCATCGTTCAATGCTTTTAACCCTAGTTTCCCCTCCCCGCTTGGCCGCCTGAAGGCCCCTCCCTGTGCGGAGGTAATTTTGGTTGTAATATCTCTTAACCCGCACCCCAAGATCCCCCTCTTGCGAGAGGTGTAGTGTTGTAACTTATTTGGGCAGGTCAAGCTACCCCGACGCGGTGTGTGGGGATCCACTCGCCTCCCCGCTCGCCCTCGTCTCCGACCGGGACCGGTTTCTTCAAACCGGTCGAGTAAGTGCTCAAACCTTCACTCCATTTAGTGCTTGTCTTTCAATATTAGTTCTTAATTCCGCTGGTTTTGCGAGAGAGAGCCCGGTCCTCAAGCCCCGTTGTCTTGAGTGATCACCGTGGGAGAAGTGCAACCGGTGCCTTTGGCACTTTGTCGGCCCCCTTGAATTGGGCATCCATACCCATTGGGAATCCCATCTTGGCCTTACTGGCCCTCTACCAGCAAGGGCCCAACCCCTCAACCTCACCTTGGCATTGCCAAGTTACCCCGGGCTTGGGTGAGTGTCGATAGAGCGGTGGCCCAATTCGGTCCATTTGAATGCGATTGTGCTTGCTTGCATGCATTAGGTCCGAGGTTGTGTCACATCAATTAGATTCATAATGAAAGTTGACGCACTCATTGGATCGAGGCTTCGACCAACCCACTAATCTTAGCTTCACCCATCCGGCCTTAGGATCCATTACCTCCGTGTGCACCGTGGGTTGTGTCACCACAGAGATTCTTCTATTCCTCCCTATGCCGGCCGAGCCCGACTTCATTCCCTTTTGCCCAAGGGAGGAATCTTATTTTTTTCACATGACCACCGTCCCATTCACCATGGCGGATGAAGGTGACCACCCACACCTTCAAGAATTTCACAATTGGGACCGTGTCATATAGGAGCCCATCTCATGGGGTCATACCTTCTTTGACCCTTTTGACCCCTTCACTAGTGAACCTCCCAAGCTATCATATTCACTCCACTTCTTCCAAGGAGTTCACTATCACACCCATACCCCTCGGTCTAGTTGGCAAGCCTTATCTACGTCTAAGGGTGAGGATGAAGGTAGTTTTGGATCTCCTAGCCCTTCCCCACCAAAATCCCATAAGTCGCCAATACATGAGTGGTACATCTTAGGATGTCTAGGAGCCCTCCATTCCGTCAACCATCGAGTACATCTAGTGTATGCATGGCACACATTAGGATGTCCTGGTCCACCTTTGCATATGCATGAGTCAGACTAACCGTAGGTTTGTTCAGGGTCATGTGTCAGTCTTTGTTTCGTACCATTTGTCTGTCGAGTGCATGTGCATACGTCAAGTCGAGTTGATCTTTTGTATGCTCACGTTGTCAGTCCCTTTCGAGTGCGACACTTGTCGGACTTTGGGTTCGGTTCTACTTCACATAACGGATCTAGTCACATAAGGGACAAGCGGTGATTCCTAGTGAGCCTTTGAGCCGCCTCCCTTCCTTTGAGAGTGACCCCACCCGGGAGTGTTCACCTCTAGCCTCACTCCCCAGCAGCGTGTGCATATCGAATCTATACGGGATGAGCATGTGTCGATTACTTGGAATGGAGCATACTATGCGCTTCCAGGTTCGGTGACGCATCCGCCGGAGCTACTCGAGCAGCCGCACCCCTTACTCGACGGGGTCGAGTTTTTCCCACATGGGGAGAATTGATGGGGACAGCAGAGCAAGAGCACTGACATTTTTAATTTACGTTTGTGTCCTTTAATTTACTTTTATATCCTTGGGAAAGTATGTTTACAATTGTAAGGTTTTAGAAGTCAATATGTCATTCCCTAAGGATCTTTGGGTTTATTTCCAAAATATCAGTAGGACCAGCAAGGGGGTCCTCACTCCTTCTCCATTTGTCCACTTAAGCCATAGGGGTCCATGTGGGGCTGGTCAACTATCCTAGGTGGCTTCTAGATGGTTGGACCATTCAAAGGAGACAAGTGGAACACAAAGTCCAAGATGCTTACCAAGAAGTCCAAGGGGCACCCTCCCCTTATTATTTCTTTAATGTGGTTCCAAACCACATGGGAGAATAACATTTGAACTCCCTATTTTACCCCTCCCAATTCTAGATCTAGGGTTATTTAGAGTCTTTTTACATTTCTTATAAAATGCTTGTATTTCACATTTTTAGTAGAATTAATGATGAAAAATTGAGTGACATTTGGTTGGAGCTCCTTGAAGGGTGCGCCCCTCTCCCCTCTCTCTCTGGTTTCCCTCTTCCTCCTCCAGCCTTCCAAGGTGTGAGACCCATTCTATCCCTCCCTCTCATCCTCTGAATTCTGATTCTACCGCCGCCGCCATCGCGCCGCCGTCACCATCGTCGGAGTTCTATCCAAATCAGGATAGAACCTCAGCTCTAGAATTTTATCTTTCTTTCTTGTTGTCTGATCGAGCCCCAATTTTGAGGGTTTGTTCCCCCTGCCACCCCTAGTCTCCAGTTTAAATTTCGTGCCATTTGGCTTTCGTTTGGTATTTTTTCATTATTTCTTATTTTCTCCCCTGTAATCTGCCATTCAACAGATCTACGGGATAGTGTCACCTATTCGTATTTTTCCCACCCCCATAGAAATTTCCAGAAAATTTACAAAACTTCCTCAGTGTTCCTCACATTCTCCCCTACCTCCCATAATTTTGTCAGCCCCTTGAAAAATCATTTACTCCTCGGTCAAAGGTCAGTTTCAGGCAGATCCCCTTCTATCCTGAGTGTCTGTAAACAGACCCACAGAAAAAACATAGTGGTGCAGAGCCTCTCATTTCTCATCCGTTTGTTGGATTGACCTACAAATAATATATGTTGTAGATCTAGGAGTCCTCTTTCCAACGCCACTGGTCTTGCCTCGATCTGAATTCGTATCTGCAAGAATTAATTCTTGCAGCCGAGGCGTGCAGGTCCAAAATTACAGTCCGGGAGAAATTCACAAATAAATGCCAAAAGTCAACTTCCGCCACCGCCGCTCCCAAGAGTCGACCAGGGTCGTCCTGCCAACGTTCGAGCCAAGCGGCTCCTATAGAAGATCTCAGGAAGGCGGCGTTCCTTTGGAGGACAAGGCTTGCTGTCTAGCAAGTTAGAATCGAGTCGGCGCAGCACCGAGTCGGTGCAGTACCGAGTCGGACCAACAGGCCGAGTTCGCCCCAAACGCCCGTCAAACATGCTGCCCGTCAACCCCGGGTCGTTGCTCCCGGGCCCACTTGTAGCCCTTTACCTCCCTGCGTGGAGTGGGCAATATAATTCACTATTGTAATTAAAATTTAACTGTTGTTACCGAAAGTTACCGTACTTGGCCGGGAAGTCTTCCCCACGCCCGGAGCGTGGAGGTAAACTCGCTACCCTCCTCGTAGGCATTTACTTTATCTCCTATATGTTTGAATGCCACTGTATGTGATAGGTTCTTAGCCCGATATATGCTTTATTCACAGCTGCGAGAGAGCGAGAGTGAGTGTCTCGTCCCGTGACTCGATCCGAGTATACGCGGAAAGCCGATACCCGAGACTCACTGCCGATTTCTCAACCGCGCACGGTCCCACGTCTTCCCTCGCTTAGGGGCGATCGCGAGCTAGAGTCCCTGGTCGCGTGTCCGTCCCGCATCACAAAGGAACCGTGATCTTAGAGAAATCTTTAATAAATCTTCTGTAATAACCAGCCAAGCCCAAAAAACTTCTAACTTCTGACACGGTCGTGGCCGGCTCTAGTTTTTGACAGCTTCCACTTTAGAAGGATCCACAGTGATACCTTTCTTTGAAATGATGTGGCCAAGGAAAGAGACCTCCTTGAGCCAGAACTCGCACTTACTAAGCTTTGCATAGAGTTTATGTTCTCTCAGTGTCTGCAAGGCTATCCTTAAGTGTTTCTCATGTTCTTCCTTAGTCTTGGAATATATGAGATTGTCATCAATGAATACGACCACAAATTGATCGAGATACGGCCTGAAGACATTATTCATAAGTTGTGTGAATGCTGTCGGGGCGTTGGTTAACCCGAATGGCATTACCACAAATTCATAGTGGCCATAATGGCCCAGGAAAGCCGTCTTATATATGTCTTCATCCTTTATTTTGAGTTGATGATAACCTGACCTGAGGTCGATTTTGGAAAAACACTCTGCTCCCGAAATCGGATCAAAGAGCTCATCGATATGCGGCAACGGATACTTGTTCTTGACAGTAAGTTGATTCAGTCGCCGGTCATCGATACATAACCTGAGAGATCCATCTTTCTTCTTGACAAAAAGAACCGGCGCACCCCTAGGGGATGTGCTGGGTCGAATAAAACCCTTGTCCAGCAACTCCTGAAGTTGTCTCTTCAATTCCTTGAGTTCAGTGGGGGACATCCTGTAGGGAGCTATTGAAACGGGTGTTGTGTAACGCCCCGGGATCTGATTCCAAATTTATCGGTATATTTTTTTTCTTTCATCGGACCTCGAGCCATTACTTCGTATGTATCACGGAAGCACGATATATAAATATGCGTACATTCGCATGAGAGAGAGAGAGAGAGAGAAACCATAGTTACAAAAATGTAATCAGCATTTCAACCATTCATAATTTCCAAAAGGAGTATAGATACATTATTCCAGATTGAACATGAGTCCACATAGGCTCACCCACCCATGACCATATAAGAGAGATAGTCCACCATACATCCGAAGCATACCCACTTGAACTATAACTTAGCTCTACTCCTCAGCTGTAGGCTCTTCCTCAACCTCCTTCTCTATGTCTCCTAAAAATGTGTGTCACAAGGGGGTGAGTGTGACACTCAATAGGTAGCCTAAACAAATTGGGGTTAACTCACATCTATATAGCCATTTTATAGACATATTCTAGATGTTAATAATAGCATAATCCATTCATTATCATCTGTTGAAAATAACTCAAATGAGGAAAATACACATTTTAACTAACATATAAGGTACCCATGCATGCACTAAAACCTCGGTGAAAGAGCAGTTTTCATATTATCACCCTTTTTACATTTTCACATTTCCATATTTTCACATTTTCACATTTTCACAATTCTGTTAATCTTTGAAACAAACAACTACCACAACACAGGTGACCCCATACACACACAAACGAACGAACGAATGAAAGAGTATTGCGCAGACCCGAGAGCGAATTCCCACCTAGATTCTTGGTGGCCTCGAGGCATTACGTAACACCACATCACAAAGGCCGCCACCCCGGGGACCGAAGATTGAATCAATAGGATTTTAAACTAGGGCCGTCCCCCCACAGGGACCGAAGTCCTATCTCACAGAAGGCTGTTGTTTCCATTTATATCATTTACATCGTATTCGCATTCACATACATACCCATTTTACACATATTAGTATGATACTTTATCATAACAAGCATGCTTTCATTGATTAAGGGGCCAAACAAGCTCACAGTCATGCTTCTCATAATTTAAACATGCTGACAGATATGCTTCTAATAGTTTTAGAGGGCTATGCATACTTGTAGTCATGTTCAGGTTAGTAGAGGTTTATCCTTCTAGGCTACACATGCACGAAAATGATTTATATTTGAAAGTATATAATTTCTATGCGCATGAAATTTTTACTGTGGGTTACTAACTTAGCGTTCTGCCATTTTCTAATTTTTTAGATTTTTTTGAATTAATATGCCCCCCCAAAATTCTCCTTTTCTCAGTTTTTGGAAATTGGGCAGACCCACAGGTACACCGACCTTGCTCATAGCTGGGGCCAACCTGCACCGACCTCACTAGCACATGCACCGACCTTGCTCATGGCTAGGGCCAAACATGCACCGACCTACTATGCACGGACCTTGGTTATGCTAACACAAAATATGCACAGACATACTATGCTCAGTCCTCACCGTGGCCAACACAAAACATGCACAGACCTACTATGCTCAGACCTCACCGTGGCCAACACAAAACATGCACAGATGCAAAACATGCACTGACACAAACATGCACTGACACAAAACATGCACAGACCTTTACCTACGCATGGACCCAATAGTGCTCAGACCTTGCAACCAATGCACAGACCCCTTTTACCTACGTATGGACAAAAGTGCACAGACCTTATAAACAATGCACATACCCCTTTTACCTACGTATGGGCAAAAGTGCATAGACCCTACAAACAATTCACATACCTTACTATAATTAAAACATGCACAGACCTTAAAACATGCACTGACCTTACCTATGCATCGACTAAATGTGCACCGATGCCAACAAAAACATGCACAGTCCCTTATGCATGGACTAAATGTGCACCGATGCTAATACAACATGCACGGACCCCTCTTGGCCGAAAACATGCACCAACCTTATGGCTAGAACTAAACACGCACTGACCTAATACGGGACTTGCTCAGACCTGATGTATGGACTCTAACACGTATGCTCAGACTTGACTTGGCTACCCCATTGGTGCACCCACTATGGGTTTCCTATATATGTGTTCTGACCCTCCCAAGGACTGTGGAAACTCGTGAAACACAAATTGATTTGAAAAACAAACCCCAAAATGGATATGATGGTCGTCCCCACCTGCCCTCAATCCCTCTTTAGAGTGTATGAAATACATTTAAAATCATTCTAATGTAGCATTGACCCCCAAAGTTTGAGGTTAGGTGCCTACCTTTGAGATGTTAACCAACGATCCAGAGATAATATCCACACCCCAGATCCTCCTCAGCTTTACCCTTTCGATCCGGGGATGAGATCCACACCCCAGATCCTCCCAAGACTCCGCCGCAGGTTCACCTTTCTACGAAATGCCAAGGTTCCTCACCTCTCTTCCTTACCCAAGAGAAACCGTAGGCGACAAAGAACGTTAGATTAGTGTTGCTAAAAAGGCTATCCACCCATGACACCCCCTTCCCTTTATACTTTTCAGGCTTCCCAAGGGTTTATCCACGTCCCTCAAGGCTCTAACAAGCTCCAAGGTCGCTGGTTAAAGAAGGGGTTAATGCTAAGCACCCCTTGGGTTCGAACAGAGGTGACCCTTCGTCTACCTGGTCATATATGTGAGTGGATGCACTTTTCCGTTGGAAATTAGGTTGGGACGTCTTCATTTGAAATGAAGAGGACTTCAGGAGCTAACTTTGGGTCATAATTTCATCAAATGTTAGCAACTCTAGCATGAGTTATGATTTTCGCAATATTAACATTTATTTCCGCGTTCTAGTCTCGACCCTTCGTCTACCTGATCATAAATGAGAGTGAGCGCATTTTTCTGTTGGAATTTGGGTTGGGGTGTCTTCAAATGAAATCATGAGGACTTAAAGATCTAACTTTCAGAGGTGGTTTCATCAAGATTCCTCATTTGTAGCCCGAGTTATGATTTTTTCAATATTATCATTTATTCCCCCTCATTCTAGTGGTGACCTTTCGATAGCCCGAGGTAATCCGGGTATAGCTCTAGAATCCATGCAGTATTTGACCTCGAGCTCAACATAGAAGTTGTAGCTAACATCTCAATAGGACTTATGGCTTTGGTTTAAGGTCATTTTATTAACCACAGACAAAGTTATGAATTTGCCATAAATCACATCTGAGTTCTCCTAATAGTCACACCTCTTCAAGATAGCTGGCAGCAAATAGGCTAAGAACCTTGGGTTCTAGTGCGAATTGGGTTTCCATGTCAACAGAAGAGTTTGGTCTAAGGGCCCAAGCTTTCTAATGAGCCTAGTTTCATCTCATTTGGTTGACTTTGGACCAAGATATCCTAATTTTAACGGGTGACTGTATCTTTTCTTGTAATAATTTTGGCCCATTATCATAACTCCTTCTTATCTCCTATTAGGCCCATTTTTCAGAAGCTATACTCTTCATCAAGGTTGTTCCCTACCTAATGGTCATTGCATGGGCTTTGGTTTCATCTAATTCTGATCTCCCTATAGTAAGTTACCAATTTCCTAAGGATCCTTCAATAATCTATCCATATTTCTAGCTCATGGAGTTCACGGGCCCGAATTATTCTCAATTGGGCCAGTGCCCAAATTGGTGGTTGTAACATCCCCTCCCCCTTAAAATAATTTTATCCTAGAAATTAACTTGCAAAATTTATCCATAAAACCTTCACCAGCCAGATGGTTTAAGATTGCCCGTCGTACTTCCTAACCCACTCATCAATGATCAGTTGACCTTCTTCTGACATGGAGAAGAGGCTTTCACGTGTAATGCACAAGCTATGTTTTCAAGGGCTCATTAAATATCATCTTACTTAAAATAATTGTAACCTACAACTCATGCCACACAGTGTATGCTTTTAGGGTTTTTATCAGTTACATTCAGAGGTTCAACCTGTTATGTGACTTGCAAACTAAAATGGGTCATTGCTCTGTACCTTCAGCCACGGTAGGGGTATTGTCTTCCTCCTTTTGCATTAGTGTATAAACTCGCCCTCTATACCGAATCCTCTCCAGCGGTGGTACTAGCTTTTGCTGAGTCTTTTTAGAGCAGTTCCTTGCAATATGTCCAGCCTCGCCGCATCCATAGCACTTACCCTTTGTCCTCCAGCACTCCTGCCCCGGATGGATGCATTTACAATGGACACATAATGGAACCCCCAGCCTGTTCCTTGGTACCAGCTCCTAACGTGCCACCTTTTCCTTATCCTGCCTGCCTAGGCCTCTTGCCCATCGTCTTCTGCTCCTTAGTGGACCTATACATAGGTATTCATTAGAACCTAACTTAATATGTCCCTAAAATACTTATGGTTTCAGTTATTACCTATGAGGGTTTGTTTGTTTGAAATGGGTTCTAAATATACTCTACCCCTTTTCACTCTAGCCTACCTCTTCTTCTACTACTTGGGCAATTGGAATCGTTGTAACCATGGTTTGTCTCTCGTGCTCTGATACCACTCTGTAACGTCCCGGGATCCGATTCGCAATTTATGTGTATATATATTTTTTCTTTCATCGGACCTCGAGCCATTACTTCGTACGTATCACGAAAGCACAATATATAAATATCCGTACATTCGCATGAGAGAGAGAGAGAAAGAGAAACCACAGTTACAAAAATGTAATCAGCATTTCAACCATTCATAATTTCCAAAAGGAGTACAGATACATTATTCCAAATTAAACTTGAGTCCACATAGGCTCACCCACCCATGACCATATAAGAGAGATAGTCCACCATACATCCGAAGCATACCCAGCTGAACTATAACTTAGCTCTACTCCTCAACTGCAGGCTCTTCCTCAACCTCCTTCTCTATGTCTCCTGAAAATGTATCACAAGGGGGTGAGTGTGACGCTCAGTAGGCATCCTAAACAAACTGGGGTTAACTCGCATCTATATAGCCATTTTATAGACATATTCTAGATGTTAATAATAGCATAATCCATTCATTATCATCTACTGAAAATAACTCATATGAGGAAAATACACATTTTTTAACTACCATATAAGGTACCCATGCATGCACTAAAACCTCGGTGAATGAGCAGTTTTCATATTATCACCCTTTTTACATTTTCACATTTCCATATTTTCACATTTTTACATTTTTGCATTTTCACAATTCTGTTAATCTTGGAAATAAATAGCTACCACAATACAGGTGACCCCACACACACACAAACGAACGAACGAACGAAAGATTACTGCGCAGACCCGAGAGCGAACTCCCACCTAGATTCTTGGTGGCCTCGAGGCATTACGTAACACCACATCACAAAGGCCGCCTGGGGACTGAAGACAGAATCAATAGGATTTTCAACCTAGGCCGTCCCCTCACAAGGACCGAAGTCCTATCTCACAGAAGGCTATTATTTCCATTTATATCATTTACATCGTATTCGCATTCACATACATACCCATTTTACACATATTAGTATGATACTTTATCATAACAAGCATACTTTCATTGATTAAGGGGCCAAACAAGCTCACAGTCATGCTTCTCATAATTTAAACAAGCACACAGATATGCTTCTAATAGTTTAAGAGGGCTATACATACTTGCAGTCATGTCCAGGTTAGTACAGGTTTATCCTTCTAGGCTACACATGCACGGAAAATGATTTATGTCTGAAAGTACAGAATTTCAGTGGGCATAAAATTTTTACTGTGGGTTACTAACTTGGCCTTTTGCCATTTTCTAATTTTTCAGATTTTTATGAATTAATATGCCCCCTCAAAATTCTCCTTTTCTCAGTTTCTGGAAGTTGGGCAGACCCACAAGTGCACCGACCTTGCTCATAGCTGGGGCCAACCTGCACCGACCTCACTAGCACATGCACCGACCTTGCTCGTGGCCTGGGCCAAACATGCACAGACCTTGGTTATGCTCACACAAAACATGCACAGACCTACTATGCTCAGTCCTCACCGTGGCCAACACAAAACATGCACAGACCTACTATGCTCAGACCTGACCGTGGCCAACACAAAACACGCACAAATGCAAAACATGCACCGACACAAAACATGCACAGACCTTATTCTGCACAGACCTTTACCTATGCATGAACCCAATAGTGTTCAGACCTTGCAACCAACGCACAGACCCCTTTTACCTACGTATGGACAAAAGTGCACAGACCTTAGAAACAATGCACAGACCCCTTTTACCTACGTATGGGCAAAAGTGCACAGACCCTACAAACAATGCACAGACCTTACTATAACTAAAACATGCACGGACCTTAAAACATGCACTGACCTTACCTATGCATGGACTAAATGTGCACCGATGCCATCACAAACATGGACAGTCCCTTACGCATGGACTAAATGTGCACCGATGCTAATACAACATGCAGGGACCCCTCTTGGCCTAAAACATGCACCGACCTTGTCATGCCCCGACGCGGAATATCGGGACTGGCAATAGAAACAGTTAATAATATCAAGGATGCTGTGTCAAGTTAATGATACTAAAGATCATCCTCAAGACCTGAAGTGGATCAAAATTTCTGTATTGCCTGGAGTTCTGTTCAGTGATGCTCGGTTGACTAGAGCCAAGGCTAAGGTATTGGCTGCCAATTTATATTCTTCTTCTGATCATGTTTAACTCAGTGCTGATATGGAATGTGAGAGGAATTGGCAACAAGGCTACTGTCAGAAGTTTAGCCCAACATATCAAAGCTCATGGTGTTTGCATTGCTGCCATATCTGAACCTCCTATAGATTTGAGTCGAGCCCAGGGAGTAGCTCGGCGCATAAATCTTTGTTTCTTCAGTGGTTATAATGGTGATTCTTCTAAAATCTGGTTGTTTCATAAGCCCAGTTTATGTCTTGATATTATAGAACTCCATTCACAATATATGACTATTGCCCTTAAGGAGAATAATTCAGCAACTTTGTTCCTTATTGTTATATATGCTTCATGCTCCATAAGTTCCCGAAGAGAAATGTTTGATTCTCTTATGAAGTTTAGTTATGGGGTGTCTATCCCATGGATAGTTGGATGTGATTTTAATAGTATAGCTTCTCCTGAAGAAAAGATAGGAGGCTCTTTTTTCTCTATGACTGCCATGACAGATTTTCGAGGCTTTATGTCGGCCACTAGTTTGATTGATGCTGGTTATTCAGGTCCCACCCACACTTGGACTAATAATCAGACTGGGCTTTCTCATATTAGAGCTCGCATGGATAGGGTTCTATACAATACTCATTGGCTGCAACTTAGTAATAATATGTCTGTTAGACACTTGATGAGAGGGCCTTCAGACCATGCTCCACTTCTTCTACATATGAATAACGCTCATTTTTCTTCAGGGAGATTCTTATATCAGCACATGTGGCATACTCATGATGGATTTATGGATTTTGTGAAACTACAGTGGTGCAAAAATAGCAATGTGGAGATTCATCCATTTCAATCCCTCCAAAAGAAACTCACTCAGCTTAAGGCTGCCTTATGGATATGGAACAAAGAGGTCTTTGGCAACATTAATCAGACCAAAGTTAGAGTTGAAAGTCATGTTGAACAAGCCCAAGCTTCATATGATGCTAACCCAAGTGTGGAAAATGGAATTAATATCCAGAAAGCCAATGCTGAGATGCACAATATTTTGTATAGAGAAGAAATATTTTGGTATCAAAAGTCCAGAGTTCAATGGCTTACTAGTGGATACAGGAATACATAGTTTTTCCACCATTATACCAAAGTTAAAAGGCAGAGGAGCTTTATTCAAAAACTCAGAGTAAATGACTGTTGGGTGGAAGATCAAGATATTTTATCTAATGGTGCTGTTGAATAATTTAAAGCTCTCCTTTCTTCTAAAGACCACTGCATTAAGGAATCTCTATTTTCAGTTATTCCTCAATTAATAACTGAAGACCAGAACAAAGCACTTTGCTCCATCCCTTCGGCTGAAGAAATTAAATCTGTAGTTTTCTCATTATCAGGCAATAGCTCCCCTGGGCCAGATGGATTCACTGGTGGGTTCTTCACCCATTGCTGGGATATTGTTAATGAAGATGTAATCAGGGCTATGCATAATTTTTCCAAGGCCGGGGTTTTCCTCGGGGTGCCACATCTACTATTATATGTTTGATTCCGAAGGTCAAAAATCCTATTACTTATGCTGATTTCAGACCCATCAGTCTATGCAACTTTATATATAAGATTGTATCAAAAATTATCTGTGGTCGACTGCGTCCCATATTGCCTCTCATCATATCCAATGAGCAAAGTGGTTTTGTAAGTGGTAGACAAATAACTGATAATTTTTTGCTGGCCAAGGAAATGTTCATGGAGATTGATAGGCCGGTTAGAGGCCATAATATGCTTTTCAAGCTAGATATGGCTAAGGCATATGATCGCCTAGAGTGGGACTTTCTCCTCAAGGTATTGAAAACATTTGGGTTATCTAATAGATTTACCTCTCTTATTGCCCAAATGTTGACCAACTGTTGGTTCTCTATCTCCTTTAATGGTCATATCCATGGTTTTTTTAAATCTTCAAGAGGAGTTAGACAAGGGGATCCGTTAGCCCCTGCTCTTTTTATTCTTGCTGAAGAAGTGCTATGTAGGGGTTTAAGTCAGTTATTTGTTTCTGGTCATTGCAAGTATTTTCACCTTCCACAAGGGGTTCATCCCATATCTCATATACTATATGCTGATGACTCCATTATTTTTATGAATGGTGGGGCCTCATCTATTAAACATCTCCTTCAGTTTCTGGAAGGATATGAACTCTCTTCAGGTCAGTGGATCAATGCAAATAAAAGCTGCTTCATGGTGGCAAAACAGATGCCCCATTGCTCGATTGAGCGCATATGCCAACTATCTGGTTATCAATATAAATCTGGTAGCATTATGTATCTGGGTATACCCCTGTTTAAAGGCAGAGTTAAAGTCCCCCATTTCAAATTTCTTCTGGATAAGGTTACCGCCAAGCGGGCTGGTTGGCAGAGCAAGTTTCTTTCCTAGGCAGGCATACTTGTATTGATTCAGGCAGTTTTGGCATCAATACCAATTTATTCAGCTAGTGTTGCTTCAATTCCACACATTATCCTCAAGCAAATTGGTCAAATCTGCTCCGACTTTCTATGGTAGGGTTTTGAAACTGATCACAGGAAACACTGGATCTCTTAGGACAAGATATGCAGTCCAATTGATGAAAGAGGACTTGGCATCCGAAGCCTTCTAGATTCTCAGATGTGCTTCTATGTTAAGCACATATGGTTGTCTCTGCAAAGCAATTCACTCTGAGCCAAGTTTGTTAGAAGCAAGTATCTTCAGGGTGTACACATTTCAGAATGCAAAAAAACATACCCTGCGGGCATTAAAACTAGTGATTTCGAGAAAGCCCGGTCTGTCATCATTGCAGGAATCAGAATGATTGATCATGATGGTGCTTCCACTAATTTTTTAAAAGATAAGTGGTGTAAAGATAAGGTCTTAATGGATTACATTCACAGTCAGAATCATTCTCAGATTGAAGATGATTGCACTGTTCAAACTGCATTGGAAAATTTTCATCATCCGATATGGTTCCTTTTGGGTGATCAGCAGTTAAGGAATGAAATTCAGAAATTTGCTACTCAAAATGGGAATGATAAACTCATCTGGTCCTTCTCTAACTCTGGAAAATTTAGTATTAAAACTGTATACTATTTTATCAGAAGGCAAGGATAGAGAGTTGGATATTGGATATGAACCTATGTTATGTAAACTGTGGAACCAAAGACTCCCCCCGAGAGCCTCCTTTTTCTGTTGGAAAATTCTAAGGCATGCAGTCCCTGTTGACAGTCAAATTCAAGCTTGTGGTATTCCTTTAGCATCATGCTATGTTTGTTGCCAAGTTTCTCATGGTATTGAGGACGAGGATCACTTATTTGTTAACAGTGATCTAGCAAAATTTCTGTAGAGTAAATTTTCCCCATTGTTAAGTACTCCCTATATGGAAGCTACCTCTCTTAGTGGTAGGCTGAGAGCAGTTATTCATGGAGCTGACATTAACAAACCTAAAAGATTCATCTCTCTGCTGGTTACTATTTTGACTGTTTGGGAAATCTGGAAGCATAGATGTCAGCTCAAATACGAAGATCTTCAAACAGATTTTATGAGGTCATTAGATCTGATTCTCTCATAGATCAAGCAAATTGCTACCCAACTAAAATTTAAGCGAGAGCCCAGCTCTAGTTACCCGAAAACTCTGTAGGAATTTGGTATCAGAATTAATTATGCCCGGTCTGATTACATCACAGTCAGATGGTTAGCTCCTGTTATTAATTTTTCTCTAAATGTGGATGGAGTAAGCAAAGGTAACCCCGACCCCTCCGGTGGTGGTGGATGTTTCAGAAATGTCAATGGCCAAGTTAAGCTGGGTTTTTCTTATTATTATGGTATTGGCTCTAACATGGTGGTAGAAGGTCGGGCATTACTAGATGGACTTCGGCTTGCACAGACATATTCTATTTCTATATCTGTCTTTATTACTGACTCCAAGATTCTGATTGATCTGCTATATAACAAAAAGGAACCCCCGTGGTCTCTTCTGCCTTCGTGGAGTAGCCTTATACAATTATTTTCTTCTCTTCAATGTCCTATAGTTCATACATACAGAGAAGCCAACCAGCTAGCCGATGCCTTAGCAAATAATGCGATCCTCATGGAATGCAACAAAGAGTTTAGATCTACTAGGGAGTTACCATTGCTTGCTAAAGGGTATGCCATAGCTGATGCTATTGGCATTCCAAATATCCGCAGGAGACTTGTATAGTTTTGACTTTCTTTTTTATTCTTTAGAGGCAGTGCCTCCTCTGATTCTGTACATGTTTTCTATAAAGCAATAAAATAAAGCATCTAATGGTGAGTTGGTGGAGTGGGAACATCCCCTGTCCTTTGGATTGGGGGTGCACTCTCCCTGTGTCCTATTAGATGACTTGGTTCATACACTAAAGCTAAAAGATCAACACAATACCATGAATAGAAAATAACTCCATTAATCTAAATAAACATTTAAATGATCCATTACATCTTTCTTATCAAACCAACTTAAGAAAGACTTCCAACATAACATTCACTTGACACTATTACAACCACTGATTCCATTACACTCTTACCAGACACACTTTCTAGATCATAACTAGACACAAAACAACTCTAGATGACTTTTGAAGTTCGTCCAACAGGTTCGCTCCAGGGTCGTCAATCTGGCCCATCCCCATTAGTTTGTGAATCCTCACCTGAGCTACCTGAAAAAGGGGGGAAACAACTAGGTGAGCGAACGCTCAGTAGGTAATAACATGCAAGTTTAAGCGATTAACAAATTATACTTAATATGAACGAAAAGAAAAGGAAAGACGACGTGACAAAGTAGCATAAAAAGAAAGTGCGAGATCAAGAACATGATGTAACTGGAAATTGGCCAACAATCAATAAATGACCAAGTCAAGCAAGATTCAAGCAATAGATTGTGTCGTAGACATCACGCTAGTCATGCACTCGGTACAATGCCTCACCATGTCATTACAAACTCCCTGGGGCACAAGTACTTTCGGGCGCTCCTCCTAGGACCAGACCGGGCCCTTATGATGCCTTGGCATTGATTTAGTGTATCCAAGATCCCAAGTTATGTCTAGACATTGATCAAGTTAAATGGCCCATATATCCAGGTATAACTCACCTCAGAAAATCCAAGGATAAGTTGAAGAGATACTTTACCCAGAAAGTTCAAATTATCAAGAACCAATAGGTCCTTGGATTCAGAATCATGAAACACAGAAATCAATTCTTGGTGATACGCGGTCCAAACTGGGCCGCTCAGAGGATATACGGTCTCAACTGGGCCGTTCAGGAAAGAACTGGGCCGAAGATCAGCCTCACCGAAGTCAAGGATAACGGACCATTTTGGGCCCCTCTTAGAGAAGAATGGTCAGCAATGGGCCTTTCAACTAGTATAGACGGTCAAGAATGGGCCGCACATGGCCAGAAAGACTTGAAGCCCAAGAATAGGATAAACGGTCCTAGATAGTCCGCTCAACTAGGCCTGACTAGTAAACTAGAAATCCACCCAAAATGGGCTCCGGGCTGCCATAGGTGGGGCAGAACTTAACTAGGGTCCAACCCACTTTCCACTAGTCAGTCCAGGGCTTGTTGGATTGCTCAAACCATGATTTGGTTGAAGAAAGAACAAGGTTAATCGACCATCATTAAAGGGCAATCAGCCAGGGATGCACGATCTTTAATGGGCCGCCCACTGAGACAAACGGTCCGATTCCGATCGTTCAAGACTCAATTGGTCCCAATTGAGCCGTGACTCACAACACACCAATCCAAGCGGTTCGATCACGTGACAAGTTCAGGTGTAATGCCCCGAGTTTTTCGGATCCTCGTTCGTGGGTCCCGGATCTGGTTTCTCAGAGCATCCGACTCTGTTGTGTCCGGAATTTCATTTCGGACATCTTTCGTGTTCGGATCGGTGCGATCCCGAGTCATTTCGGAGGCCCGGAGGCGTTCCGCGGCTTTTTCCGCGTGTGTTTTCTGATTCCCGGCGTGGGTTTCGGCTTTCCCTTCGGAACCTCGTTGCGGGTGAACCAGGCCGTTCACCTAGGCGAGTGTGGTACCGTTGCGATCGGTACGTTTCGAGGATCGCGAGGGTGTAATTTTCTATTTTTTGGGATTTTTTCGATTTTCCGGATTTTCCTATATATTAACCCACCCTCTCTCTCCCCTCTCATTTCTCTCTTCTCTCCCTCTCTCTTCTCACGCTCTCTCCTCTCTCCCTCTCTCTCCTGTGGCCGACGGGGCGGAGTACGGGCGAGGCGGGGACGCCGCGGGCGAGGCGCGGGCGAGGATGGATGAGGATCGAGGCGGTGGAGGCGTGGTGAAGCTCGGCCGTAGGTTCGTGGAGCGGCGAGGCTTCAACGGCATTTTCTTCGTGGATCGGCGTCCACGGTGCGCGAAATCTTCGATGGAGGTAGGGTGATGGACCCCCAGCTCGTGCGCTTCATTTCCCACGAGTTTCGTAGGCCGTGGTGAGCCGAGCGGGTCGTTTGGGGCGTTTTGGGGAAAATCATGTTTTGGGGAGTGATCGCCCAATCTAGCGTTTTATTGCGTTTCTGGCCGATCCGAGACCGTAGATGCATGCTAGGGGTTATTTGGGGGCTTCCCCTATGTTTTCCCCCTCATCCGTGGATGTTTGGGGGCGTGGCGTGGATTTTTGGGGTTTTCCCGCCGTTCCCGATTTTCTGAAATGGTCGCGGTCCACCAGAAACCGCTACCATCTGGTCGCGGTCCTGGGAGAACCGCTTTCACCCTTGTGTTTGGGTCGGAAAGGCCTTCGAGCGTCACGGTCGTGCGATAGACCGCTTTGGCCTAGTCGCGGTCATAGGATGACCGCTACTGTATGGTCGCGGTCCTTGGGCGACCGCTACCATCAGGCTTGCGCGTGGCTGGTCGCGGTCGCGAGATGACCGTGACAGCATGATCGCGGTCGCCGGTCGATCGCTACCATCTGGTCGCGGTCACCAGGTGACCACTACCATGTTCTGGTTCCTGTTTGCACTGTTTTGGTCTCCGGTCGACTCGGTTGTGATCCAGTGGTCGACCTCCGGCCTTGTGAGTATCCCGGACACCCCGTGGGTTCTGTGTCTGTGTTTTTGGGGTGTCGGGAGGGACCGTGTTGCCTCGATTAGCATGCCCGTAGGTGTGGTGGGTCCGGGTGACCCCACGTGTTCCGGGCTTTCGTGTTACGCATGATCGAGTCACCGTGCATTGGTGTGCGTGCGGTGGGGTCTCCCCCGCATGTTGTGGGTTTTCTTTAGAAGGTGATTCCCATGTGGGCCATGTGCTTGGCCTTGGACTGCGAGTCCAGTTATCCGGCCTGGGGCTGGAGGTTTCCCGCTTGCTACAAGATGGGAAATCATCGTGGTGGCTTGTGTGCTGCCCTGGGAATCGTACTTCTGTGTTTTCCGTGTGGCCCGTGTGGGTGGCCTTGGTCCCTTGCGTTCTCTTCCCGAGGGAGTGGTCTTGGCGACTCGTGAGTTGTCTCGGTACTTGTGCTACCGTAGTTTTAGACCTAGAGATTGGACTAGATTGACGGCCTTGTGTTGTTCGTACAACGGTCTTGACCCCGAGTCTTGTGACTCAAGGATCGTTGGGTGTAGTGCGTTTGGAGGACTGTCCAGAGTCCAGTGGCTTAGCACCACTTGAGTTTTCTCGACTCTAGCGCACGGTGCGTGCGTGGCCATGGACTGTGAGTCCCGTTTCTTCTCCGACTGTGGTCACCGTGCGACGGGGTCGGTACGTGGGGTGGTCCCCGTACATCGTCAGATTCGGATGTTGTTTTCCGTTGACTTGAGAGTCTACTCCTTCAGTGACCCTCCACTAGTCGTAGCCTACCAGTACGCGTGTGCTGGTCGCACCAGGGAGTGGTGTACGGGCTTACCCTGAGGACGGTTTTAGACTGGTTACCGTCGGGCCCCTCGTCACATCAGAGTCCAGTGCCAGGGGAAAACTAGTCAGAGGGCCAGACCTAGGATGCGTGGTCTGTGTGTGCACACGTGGTTGGGGACAGTGGACGCACGTTGACGGGCGTGACCCCAGCTAGTCACTTGTTTGTGGTTACTTGTACGGTGTTCGCGCCTCGGGTAGGACCTACCACGTCAGGCGGTTCACCTGCGGTGCGGTGTAAGACGTCAGGGGACGCTACCGGCTGTGCTTCTAGTGGGTGGTACTCCTGTCGAGTACGGAGTGACAGACTGTCAGTTTCCGTGACATTGACCGTTGAGTTTCGGTTGGTTCACCGTGACGCGTGTGTTGGTTTTCACGTCATGAGATTAGTGCTAGTGGCTTTACCGAGGTGGCGTCTTGTGCTGCGGTACCCGCGATCGGATGGTCGGGGTTGCACCTTGGACAGCGTGTCCAGGTTGGCTGTCCGGGGGACAGGCCCCTATGGTGTGGTTGCCGTGTGTTCTTACTTCGGTAGGTGGTACTAGCGTGGTTTGGTAGCTTCGACTTCGTGATCGAGGTGTGCCTTCTGGCAGTAGGAGTAGCTGTAGTGCCGAGTTTTGACCGGCCACCGGTTTGATGTTCCTGCTATAGTTATAGCTCTCCTTTCCACTACCGCCGTTGTTTCCGGTTGGGGTTCCGCGGGATCCCTACTGAGTCTCTATTTTGGAGACTCATTCCCTACTTTTCAGGGGTAGCGGTTCTTCCTCGAGGTTCGAGGGTGCGGAGCAGAGGTTCTCAGTTGCCAGCTTGCCGGGCCGAGTGTTCACCTGGCATGTGGTACGTTTTACTGCTTTAGACTGTACTTTCTGTTGGACTGGACTCTGTTGTAGTTGTTATTTATTTCTGTTAATTATTGAATTGTCCTGCTTTATTTCCTATTTCTTTGTGCCTCCACACTCCTTTTAGCCCTTCCGAGCCCTCTCGGCTCGTGGGCGGCGGTGCGAGTCTCGGGTTATCGGGCCTTCCCGGTAATCGGATTCTCGGGTCGTTACAGCTGGTATCAGAGCGGTGGTTGTGGACGTACATAGGAATTCAAAATGTTGCAGTGATCAGAGTCCATAAGGTCCAGTACAATCGGTAGCTGTTGCTCGTGTCGAGGGTCGTGATTCCTTGGTGAGCGAGATTGTGGCTGCGGTGCCAGGTTGGTTCTCGCGTTGTCTGAGGTGATGCCGGACTGTGTCCTTTGGTATATGCCTACTCTGTTGGCCAGTGTGCTCGGCGCGAGGAGCGAGGTGTTGCTTGTGATTGTAAGTCTGGCTGTGTCCCTCAAGACTGGTGTTTTCTTGACAACCGAGATTTTCTGTGCTGGGGCTCTGACAGCGTTGTCAGTTCGTTCAGTGTTCTTCCCCTGGGACTTCGTGCTTGGTCCTGAATTTCGAGGATGAAATTCCTTTAAGGGGGGAGGGCTGTAATGCCCCGGGTTTTTTGGATCCTCGTTCGTGGGTCCCGGATCTGGTTTCTCGGAGCGTCTGACTCCGTTGTGTCAGGAATTTCATTTCGGACATCTTTCGTGTTCGGATCGGTGCGATCCGGAGTCGTTTCGGAGGCCCGGAGGCGTTCCGCGGCTTTTTCCGCGTGTGTTTTCCGATTCCCAGCGTGGGTTTCGGCTTTCCCTTCGGAACCTCGTTGCGGGTGAACCGGGCCGTTCACCTAGGCGAGTGTGGTACCGTTGCGATCGGTGCGTTCCGAGGATCGCGAGCGTGTAATTTTCTATTTTTCGGGATTTTTCTGATTTTCCAGATTTTCCTATATATTAACCCACCCTCTCTCTCCCCTCTCATTTCTCTCTTCTCTCCCTCTCTCTTCTCACGCTCTCTCCTCTCTCCCTCTCTCTCCGGCGGCCGACGGGGCGGAGTACGGGTGAGGCGGGGACGGCGCGGGCGAGGCGCGGGCGAGGATGGATGAGGATCGAGGCGGTGGAGGCGTGGTGAAGCTCGGCAGTGGGTTCGTGGAGCGGCGAGGCTTCAACGGCATTTTCTTCGTGGATCGGCGTCCACGGTGCGTGAAATCTTCAGTGGAGGTAGGGTGATGGACCCCCAGCTCGTGCGCTTCATTTCCCGCGAGTTTCGTAGGCCGTGGTGAGCCGAGCGGGTCGTTTGGGGCGTTTTGGGGAAAATGATGTGTTGGGAAGTGATCGCCCGATCTAGCGTTTCATTGCGTTTCTGGCCGATCCGAGGCCGTAGATGCATGCTAGGGGTTATTTGGGGGCTTCCCCTATGTTTTCCCCCTCATCCGTGGATGTTTGGGGGCGTGGCGTGGATTTTTGGGGTTTTCCCGCCGTTCCCGATTTTCTGAAATGGTCGCGGTCCACCAGAAATCGCTACCATCTGGTCGCGGTCCTGGGAGAACCGCTTTCACCCTTGTGTTTGGGTCGGAAAGGCCTTCGAGCGTAGCGGTCGTGCGATAGACCGCTTTGGCCTAGTTGCGGTCACGGGATGACCGCTACTGTGTGGTCGCGGTCCTTGGGCGACCGCTACCATCAGGCTTGCGCGTGGCTGGTCGCGGTCGCGAGATGACCGTGACAGCATGGTCGCGGTCGCCGGTCGACCGCTACCATCTGGTCGCGGTCACCAGGTGACCAGTACCATGTTCTGGTTCCTGTTTGCACTGTTTTGGTCTCCGGTCGACTCGGTTGTGATCCAGTGGTCGACCTCCGGCCTTGTGAGTATCCCGGACACCCCGTGGGTTCTGTGTCTGTGTTTTTGGGGTGTCGGGAGGGATCGTGTTGCCTCGATTAGCATGCCCATAGGTGTGGTTGGTCCGGGTGACCCCACGTGTTTCGGGCTTTCGTGTTACGCATGATCGAGTCACCGTGCATCGGTGTGCGTGCGGTGGGGTCTCCCCCGCATGTTGTGGGTTTTCTTTAGAAGGCGATTCCCATGTGGGCCATGTGCTTGGCCTTGGACTGTGAGTCCAGTTATCCGGCCTGGGGCTGGAGGTTTCCCGCTTGCTACAAGATGGGAAATCGTCGTGGTGGCTTGTGTGCTGCCCTGGGAGTCGTGCTTCTGTGTTTTCCGTGTGGCCCATGTGGTGCGTTCCCTTCCCGAGGGAGTGGTCTTGGCGACTCGTGAGTTGTCTCGGTACTTGTGCTACCGTAGTTTTAGACCTAGAGATTGGACTAGATTGACGACCTTGTGCTGTTGCGTACAACGGTCTTGACCCCGAGTCTTGTGACTCAAGGACCGTTGGGTGTAGTGCGTCTGGAGGACTGTCCACAGTCCAGTGGCTTAGCACCACTTGAGTTTTCTCAACTCTAGCGCACGGTGCGTGCGTGGCCGTGGACTGTGAGTCCCGTTTCTTCACCGACTGTGGTCACCGTGCAACGGGGCCGGTACGCGGGGTGGTCCCCGTACGTCGTCGGATTCGGACGTTATTTTTCGTTGACTTGAGAGTCTACTCCTTCAGTGACCCTCCACTAGTCGTAGCCTACCAGTACGCGTGTGCTGGTCGCACCAGGGAGTGGTGTACGGGCTTACCCTGAGGACGGTTTTAGACTGGTTACCGTCGGGCCCCTCGTCACATCAGAGTCCAGTGCTAGGGGAAAATCAGTCAGAGGGCCAGACCTAGGACGCGTGGTCTGTGTGTGCACACGTGGTTGGGGACAGTGGACGCACGTCGACGGGCGTGACCCCAGCTAGTCACTTGTTTTTGGTTACTTGTACGGTGTTCGCGCCTCGGGTAGGACCTACCACGTCAGGCGGTTCACCTACGGTGCGGTGTAAGACGTCAGGGGACACTACCGGCTGTGCTTCTAGTGGGTGGTACTCCTGTCGAGTACGGAGTGACAGACTGTCAGTTTCCGTGACGTTGACCGTTGAGTTTCGGTTGGTTCACCGTGACGCGTGTGTTGGTTTTCGCGTCATGAGATTAGTGCTAGTGGCTTTACCGAGGTGGCGTCTTGTGGTGCGGTACCCACGATCGGATGGTCGGTGTTGCACCTTGGACAGCGTATCCAGGTTGGCTGTCCGGGGGACAGGCCCCTACGGCGTGGTTGCCGTTTGTTCTTACTTCGGTAGGTGGTACTAGCGTGGTTTGGTTGCTTCGACTTCGTGATCGAGGTGTGCCTTCTGGCTCTAGGAGTAGCTGTAGTGCCGAGTTTTGACCGGCCACCGGTTTGTTGTTTCTGCTGTAGTTGTAGCTCTCCTTTCCGCTACCGCCGTTGTTTCCGGTTGGGGTTCCGCGGGATCCCTACTGAGTCTCTGTTTTGGAGACTCATTCCCTGCTTTTCAGGGGTAGCGGTTCTTCCTCGAGGTTCGAGGGTGCGGAGCGGAGGTTCTCAGTTGCCAGCTTGCCGGGCCGAGTGTTCACTTGGCATGTGGTACGTTTTACTGCTTTAGAATGTACTTTCTGTTGGACTGGACTCTATTATAGTTGTTATTTATTTCTGGTAATTATTGAATTATCCTGCTTTATTTCCTATTTCTTTGTGCCTCCACACTCCTTTTAGCCCTTCCGAGCCCTCCCGGCTCGTGGGCGGCGGTGTGAGTCTCGGGTTATCGGGCCTTCCCGGTAATCGGATTCTCGGGTCGTTACATCAGGACTTGGTGGTACAACCTGTCCGACGTCCTAGTGGGAATCCCAGGCTCGCGGGGACTTACGGAGGTCCCGTAGTGGAGGTCCTAATCCGACGGAAGGAGTATCTGACGGAGAGTCCCAACCATTACATCGTTTGGAGGCTAGTAAAACATCAGAAACCAGTGTAGCGGTCAGTCAATCCTACCGGAGTAGAAAGACTGTCAAACATCCCTAATATCATGGTTCATATAGTCATGCTTGAAATTAACTTTATTGAAATAATAAACCAATGTCATGATAAAAATGAACAAGAAATTATAATTTTAATCTCCCATATGTTCCATTTACTTGTTGGTTGCTAGCCTATCATTAAGATTAAATAACTAGGGATGAAACAAGCTAGATTTTGAAATTAACACAGTTCTGGGAAGAAGAACGGTTCGTCCAGAACCTTTCAAAGGCCCGTACGGTCGTTCCACAGGCCGTTCATGCCCTGCAGACCAGAGGTCAGGCAGGAGATGAGAGGTTTATGGATGGCCGCATGGGTCTTTGAGCGGTTTTGATCTAGCCGCTCGTCTCATGAAAATATAATAACGTAAACCACATAGGCGGTCAGGAGTTGGCCGTTCATATAGACAAGCGGTCTATCGCATGGCCGCTTATCCCAGAACAATCTCCGCTACCTTCGCCTTGCCCGCCTCCGGCGAGTTTGGCTATGGTTAGCTACTATAACTAAATACACACTATAGAGAGCATGAAAATTGAGGCTTTTACAACCAATAGAACGAGCACACACTTTTATACAAGATGGCATGATCAATTGAATGTTTAGTGCCTGAAATCCCTACTTAAATCAAGGTGGAACATAATTAACCCTAATTATGACATGCTTCCACTAAAACTAAAAAATCTCGCAGGATACTACACGAAATTTAGGGCTTTTTAGATCAAAAGAAAGAGGACACGGTGACGCTTCTAACCATGTAAAACACTTAGAGTTTGGTGTACTATCACCTACCTTAATCAAAGGGTGAAGGTGGAAGATGGTTGCCGATCGTGCTAGAAACACACCGCCGGTAAACGCCAGATTTCTCTCCCGTTCGAGGTCCTCGCCAGCTGCCACAGCATCTAAACGATTCTAGGGTGGCTGAGGTTCGTTTTTATAGGTTTAATTGTATCTGGAGAGTTCTAATCTTGGAGATAGAGTCCACACACCGCGGACATGCGTGAATCGCGTCAGATAGGGTTAACGCCGCCGTTGCGCCGCCAAATACACCTCCTAGGGTTAGGGTTTCGGAGAACAACAAGAGGGGAAATGTTCTACTAATCCTCACCGTTCATTTGAATCTGGTTTGAGCTAAAATGATTAAGTATTGGGCTCTAATTTCGTGATTTAAGGTCCAATTAAGCTAAGTGTTGATTTGGGCCTTAATCAGCTAATTCGGCTTGTTTAAGAATTTTATTTGGGTTGGTCATAGAAGAAAATTTTACTAAACGTTTTATCCACTATAAGATTATAATTTTTCCAAATTTCTATAATTTGGTCAAAATTTTACTTATCCTTTCTTTCTTAAGGAATTTTCTTATTAATTTTGCATAATTTTCTATTCATTAATAAATCGGGGTGTTATAGACCTTATGGCTTCAACTAAACATGCATCGACCTAATACGGCACCTGCTCAGACCTGATGTATGGACTCTAACACGTATGCTCAGACTTGACTGGGCTACCCCATTGGTGCACCGACTAGGGGTTTCCTATATATGTGCTCTGACCCTCCCATGGACTGTGGAAACTCATGAAACACAAAATGATTTGAAAAAAAACCACAAAATGGATATGATGGTCATCCCCACCTACCCTTTCCATCTTTAGAGTGTATGAAATACATTTGAAATCATTCTAATGCATCATTGACCCCCAAAGTCTGAGGTTAGGTGCCTACCTTTGAGATGTTAACCAATGATCCGGGGATAATATCCACACCCCAGATCCTCCTCAGCTTTACCCTTTTGATCCGGGGATGAGATCCACACCCCAGATCCTCCCAAGACTCCGCTGCAGGTTCACCTTTCTACGAAATGCCAAGGTTCCTCACCTCTCTTCCTTACCCAAGAGAAACCATAGGCGGCAGAGAACGGTAGATTAGTGTTGCTAAAAGGGCTGTCCACCAATGACACCCCCTTCCTTTCATAGTTTTCAGGCTTCCCAAGGGTTTATCCACGTCCCTCAAGGCTCTAACAAGCTCCAAGGTCGCTGGTTAAAGAAGGGGTTAATGCTAAGCACCTCTTGGATTTGAACAGAGGTGACACTTCGTCTACCCGGTCATAGATGTGAGTGGACGCACTTTTCCGTTGGACATTAGGTTGGGATGTCTTCATATTAAATGAAGAGGACTTCAAGAGCTCACTTTAGGTTATGATTTCATCAAATTTCATCAACTTTAGCACGAGTTATGATTTTCACAATATTAACATTTATTTCCTGCGTTCCAGTCGTGACACTTCATCTACCTGATCGTAAATGCGAGTGAGCGCTTTTTATTGTTGGGATTTGGGTTGGGGTGTCTTCAAATGAAATCATGAGGATTTACAGATCTAACTTTTAGAGGTGGTTTCATCAAATTTCCTCATTCGTAGCCTGCGTTATGATTTTTTTAATATTATAATTTATTCTCCCTCATTCCAGTCGTGACATTTCAGTAGCCCAAGGTAATCTATGTATAGCTCTAGTATCCAGGTAGTATTTGACCTTGACCTCAACATAGAAGTTTTAACTAACATCTCACTCGGAATTATGGCCTTGGTTTCAGGTCATTTCATTAACCATAGACGAAGTTATAATTTTTTCATTAATTACATCCAAGTTCTCCTAATAGTCACACCTCTTCGTGACAGCTGACAGCAAATGGGCTAAGAACCTTGGGTTCTAGTGCGAATTGGGTTTCCACGTCAACAGAAGAGTTTGGGCTAATGGCCCAAGCTTTGTAATGAGCCTAATTTCATCCCATTTGGTTGACTTTGGACCAAGATATCCTTATTTTAACAGGTGATTGTATTTTTTTTGTAATAATTTTGGCCCATTATCATAACTCCTTCTTATCTCCAGTTAGGCCCATTTTTCAGAAGTTATACTCTTCATCAAGGTTGTTCCCTACCTAATGGTCATTGCATAGGCTTTGGTTTCATCTAATTCTGACCTCCCTATAGTAAGTTACCAATTTTCTAATGATCCTTCAATAATCTGTCCATATTTCTAGCTCATGGAGTTCACGGGCCCGAATTATTCTCAATTGGGTCAGTGCCCAAATTGGTGGTCGTAACATGTTGCTCCAGGAATAAGTTAAATGGAGAAGTTTACTCCCCTTTTGGGCAGTAAATCGAGTAAATCTGATGGAAATACATCCAGAAAATCATTGACAATCGGGATATCTTCTAAGATGAACTCCTTGGATTCGGTGAGGATAACGGACGCAAGAAAAGCTGCACATCCTTGCGAAATTAATTTACAAGCGTGCAGAGATGAAATAAAGGCAGGATGGTTCCTATACTTGATACCAAGGAAGGAAAATCTTGGAAGACCTGGTTTGCGAAAGGATATTATCCTATTTCGGCAATTTATGTAGGCATCATGGTCAACAAGCTAATCTACGCCTAGAATAGCATTGTAGCCCTCCATATCAAGGCATACGAGATTTGCAGGAAGATTATGTCCTTCTACCCAATTCTCGCATAGGTGGAGAATTTCTTTCCAATTTTCATAGGTGTGGGTCCTGATGTGACACAAATATGCAGCAAGTGAAATGATCCTTGGACTTTATTCGCAATCACAACAACGAGGTTGGGAGCAACTTGAAAGTCGCCGTCACACCGCGCACACCCGCTTCCCGTGGTGACTCGGGGATGCCGAGTCGAGACAGTGGAGAAAGCCCCTGGCTGGCTAGAGGACCAGCACCGCTAAGGTTGTCCCTCCCGAGGATAGGAAGCCCACAAACAAGGGCGGCCGGGTGCCTTGGGGGCACTAGGTCACTCGCTCACTATCACCCACGGTGACCACACAAGGGTTGGTGGCTCCGGGGTCGGGCACTCTCTCACCGACCAGCGGATAACTTTTGCAGATATGAAATGAACAAGAGTAATGGAGCAAGGGCAGAGGCTCACCTGGTTGGTTTGAGGAAACCAACCCCGTTCGGAGACGAGGGCGAGCGGGGAAGTGTGGATTCCCCGCACACTGCGCCGATGAAGCTTGACCTGTTTATCGGTTACATCCACTACGCCTCACACAGGAGGGTGAACTTGGGGTGGGGGGCTTTGCTGTTACAATCAATTACTACCTCCACACAGGGAGGGGCGTTAAGCCAGCCCGGCGGGGAAGGGAGAGTCGCCGATAAATCCGAGAGGAGGCCGCTGCGGATAACCCTGCTTGCTGTGGAAGATGACAGTCTGTCGGTGTCGCGGCCGTAGATTCCGATCAGGAATTTTTCCGATGACGAGATAAGGGGGGTTCTCTTCGGACAATGAACCTGGACTTCCCAGAATTTTACTGATTTCTTCTGATGTCGTCACTGGCCGCGGCGGGGGTTCGAACAGGGTGGCAGGATCTGGGACTGGCAGCTACTAATCTGATGCAGCAGGATGCAGAAGTTGTCCCGATGGCTCCCAGACTCCGAATCATGAACTGTTCAGAGTTTCTGGGTCCGTGGACAAACCCTCTGTGCAGCAAAACTGACGGGGCAGCCGTCTGATGTCGGAGGAGACAGGTAGATTCAGAAGAGTGAAGGTCGGTCGCTGCAGGCTGTGGGAGGCAGACCCGACCAGTCGAGGGAGAAAAAAGGGAACTTTGGCCTCCGGGCGCCGAATGCAGTTCTGCTTCTTGATCCTGACTGAAGACTGGAGGACGAAGAACTTTGTAGAAGGACTTGAGGCCGAATTCTTCCGTGGTTCGTCGGGGTACAGCTTCAAAGCCAATTCAGGTACTCTTCAGGGGGGTCCAGCGCAGTCAGGGAAGAATGGCTCTCCCGGACGGCCCCGAACTCGGAATGGGATGAGGTTGCCTCGCCTGCAAAGCTAACTAGACGACCTTTCCAGATTGGTATGGTAAGCCTTCAGATGTGGCCATATGAATCCGGGGTGGCTTCTGTAAGTCGAACCTTCTTCTGCCACCTGCAGACTTGGCCAAATGAAAGGGATGGTGGTGGAGCTAGGCTAAAGGGAATGGAGATTTAGAAAATGGTGGGAAGGCTGGTGGTGATGGTAGATGGGGGTGGGATGTTTGGGGATGATGAGTGGGGTGGAGCAGGGGATGTGGAGTTCCAAGAGGGTGGAGGGGAGGGGTGAGGGTCGCAGCTATGAGAGGGGGATGGAGGGGTCGGCCAAGGCAAGGGGGGGGGTGAGTAGATGGGGAGGGCTGGTGCGGAAGTTGTGGTGGGATAGGGGTTTGATGGCCCTGGGGATATGAATGGATGTGTGGGGGAGTGGAATGGTTGCTTGGGGAAGAGGGAAGGTTGCCTTGGAGGTTGAGAAGTTGTATGGGGAATGGGAAGGGTTGCCTAGGGTGGGGGAGGTATTGAAGGGAGTTATGGGCCTTGGGAAGATGAAGGGGTGGAGGGTTGAGGTGGCAGCTGAGGTGGCAAGGGGGAGGGAAGGTGAAGGGCCAGGTTCGCCCAGGGGAGGGGAGAAGAGAGTGAGTGGGGTTCACCCCCTAGAGAGAGAGGAAGAGAGAGAGCTAGTGAGGGAGAGAGAGAGGCACTCAAGTGGCAAATTTTCTTCAATATCTCATTAGCTCCAAATGGAGGGTTTGGGGCCCTATTTATAGGGAATCCCCAATTTACAATAAGTCCTTGCAAAATAGATAACTGACACAAGACTAGGGGAAGGAAAAGAGGAAGTGGGCCAAGCCCAAGGATTCGGGCCCAGAACCCACATGAAGACTACTAAACATAGGGAAATAAACACGTAACCTAGATACTGGACTCAAATAAAAGCAAATTACATCATAATGACTCAAAATAAAGGTAACAAGTGCACAAAGATGATCCTCAAGGTGCTGCAGCGAGCGGTGAAGTGATGGAGCTCAGGACTGGATCTCGTCGGAGGGGAGGGAGGTCCCGAGCCAGAGGGAATCGTGAGTGATGCCCTCATCAATTCCCCCGGGCCGTGAAGAGCTCGACTCTGTCGAGTAGAGGTCCTCCCTGCTGTGATACTGCTCCAAGAGGTCGGGGTCCAACCGCTGGAGGTCCTCCCGACTCACCCAGGCGTCATCCGAAGGGGGCCGTCCCTTCCACCTGACCAGGTATCGCTCATACGCCTTGCTCCGTGTATTGGTGACCTGTTCATCTAATATCTGCTCCACTTGATCATGCTGGTTTCTCAAGTTGGGTGGAGCTCTCTGAGGTGTGGGGGCGCTCTCAAGGGGTGGAGTAGGCTGGATCTCCTCACTGGGTGTCACCGTGGGGCCCTTGTAGGGTACCAGGTCAGCCACATTGAATGTGGGATCTACTCCGTATTCTTCAGGGAGGTCCGACACATAAGCATTGGTGCCAAGTCGTCTCAGTACCTGGAAGGGGCCGGCTCCACGAGACCTCAACTTTGAGGTATTCCCAGGGAATAGCCTCTCAGTTCTCACCATCACAAAATCACCAGTTTGGAACTCTTGGTGGCAGCGGTGGGAATCAGCTGACTTCTTGTAAATCTCATTGCTCCTGTTGATGTTTTTGCGAATATTCTCATGTAACTCTCTAAGGTGTTGTGCAAAAGACTTAGCAGTGATGGATACCCTAGCATGAGGGGGTAGGGGAATGAGATCTGTTGGTTTCCTAGGCTTGTAGCCATGCACAGCTTCGAAGGGACTCATGCCTATGGACCTATTGGTGGAATTATTGTATGCAAACTCGGCTTGAGGCAGAATGAGATCCCAATTTCCAGGGCGGTCCTCAACAAGGCACCGCAGGAGATTCCCTAGGCTCCGATTGACAACTTCGGTCTGGCCATCGGTTTGAGGGTGATAGGCCGTGGAAAATTTAAGCAGGGTCCCCATTAGATGCCAGAGGGTCTTCCAAAAGTAGCTGGTGAATTTGACGTCCCTATCTGAAATGATGGTTTTGGGCAAGCCATGGAGGCGGACCACCTCATCAAAGAACAGACGGGCCACATGGGAGGCGTCAGAGGTTTTAGAACAGGGAATGAAGTGGGCCATTTTTGAGAATCTGTCCACTACGACATAGATGGAGTCATGTTTCCTCTGGGTCCGAGGTAGTCCTAACACGAAGTCCATGCTCAGGTCCTGCCATGGCCGATCCGGGACGGGTAGAGGGGTGTATAGGCCTGTGTTCTGTTTGACTTGTTTAGCAGTCACACATGTACGGCATTGCCCCACAATTTTGGCCACATCCCTTTTGACGCTGGGCCAATAGAACTGTCCTTCAACCAAGGCAATGGTTTTGTGAACCCCAAAGTGCCCATCCAGGCCTCCTGCATGTAATTCCCAGACTAATAAATCCCGCAGTGAAGTTCTAGGTATGCAAAGTCTATGCCCTTTGAAGATGAATCCGTCCTCTAGGATAAAACCCTGGTGTTCTTGGGGTGAGTGGGTGATTAGGTCGGCATGGACATGTCCAAAATCGGGACAGTTTGGGTATTCCTCCTTAACCCGATCGAACCCTATTACTTCTACCCGAATGGTAGCTAGCAGGGAGATCCTCCTACTGAGTGCATTAGCAGCACGGTTTTCACTTCCGGCCTTATGTTTGATCACAAATGTGTAGGCCTAGATGTACTCGACCCATCGGGCATGCCGGGCATTCAGTTTCTGCTGGGAGTTGAGGTATTTTAGGGCCTCATGGTCGGAGAATATGACAAATTCCTTGGGCAGGAGGTAGTGCCTCCAATGGCGGAGGGATTGCACCACCGCATAAAATTCCTTGTCATAGGTAGAGTATTTCATCCTGGCATCACACAACTTCTCACTAAAGTAGGCCACTGGGTGTCCCTCTTGGCTGAGGATCCCGCCAATTCCTACCCCGGAGGCATCACAAGTCACCTCAAAGACTTTGGAGAAGTCAGGGAGGCACAATACAGGGGCTTGGGTTATCCTCTCTTTGAGTTCTTGGAAGGCCCTAGAGGCCGACTTGGTCCAAACAAAGGTCCCCTTCTTAAGGCAGTCGGTGATAGGGGCTGTGACTGTGCTAAATCCACGGATGAATCTCCGGTAAAAGGTGGCCAATCCATGGAAACTCCTGACCTCATGGAGGGTGCGGGGCTCCGGCCAGTCAATGATAGCTCGGACCTTCTCGGGGTCCATGGATACTCCCTTAGTGGAAACCATATACCCAAGGAAAGTAATGGACTCTGTCAGAAAGTGGCACTTTCCTGGGTTGGCATAGAGACTCTCTTTCCTAAGGACAGTGCAGACTTGCCTGAGGTGGTTGAAGTGGGCCTCCCTAGTCTGACTGTAAATAAGGATGTCATCGAAATAGACCACTAGGAAGACTCCTATGTAAGGTCTAAGGACTTCCGTCATGAGATGCATGAAGGTACTCGGGGCATTTGAAAGCCCGAAAGGCATCACAAACCATTCATAGAGCCCATCTTTGGTTTTAAAGGCAGTTTTCCATTCATCCCCTGTCCTTATTTTAACCTGATGGTAGCCACTTTTGAGATCTATTTTGGAAAAAATGGTGGCCCCGGCTAGCATGTCAAGCATATCGTCAAGTCTAGGTATGGGAAACCTATATTTGACTGTGATCTTGTTGATGGCCCTGCTGTCGACACACATTCGCCATGTCCCGTCTTTCTTTGGTGTGAGGAGGTCTGGGACAGCACAAGGACTTTTGCTAAGACGGAGGAAGCCTTTTCTAATGAGTTCCTCCACTTGCCTCCTCAATTCAACATGCTCAGTGGGGTTGAGGCGATAGTGGGGAAGGTTTGGGAGGGTGGCCCCTGGGACAAGGTCAATAGCATGTTGGACATCCCTCATGGGTGGCAGTTGATCGGGGAGCTCTTTGGGGAACACATCCTTGAATTCTTCTAAGAGAGGGTGGATTTCCACGGGATGAGGGTTGGAGGGGGTGGGTTCCCCGAGGCATATGACTACAACGTATACAGGTGTTCCGAGAGCTACCTCTTCCTCGAGTTCTTGTCTAGTGATGAGGTGTAGGCCCTTGGTGGGGTTCTCATGGGTGGACGGTTGACTTGTTGGTTGGGTTGGGGGTGATGAGACCCCTGGGCTTTGAAGTGGTGTAGGGAGAGTTCCCTTGGAGGGTGGTTCCTTTCGGGGTGGGGAAGGGTTGAGGTGAATGGTCTTCCCCTCGTGTTCAAAGGTGCATGTGTTCGTTTTCCCATAGATGGTAGCATTAACATCATATATCCAAGGTCTCCCTAATAGGATGCTTCCTACAGCCATAGGTATGATGTCACACCATATTTGTCCTTGGTAGGATGAAAAGGTGACGGGGATAAGGCAACATGTGTTGACGGGTAGGGAATGGTTGTTTATCCATGATACCCGATATGGTTTGGGGTGGGGTGTTGGGGTAAGCCCTAGGAGCTTGACGGTGTCCGGGGACACGGCGTTGACACAACTTCCGTTGTCTAGGATGACCTTCCTAACATGGTTCCCGATTTTGATGAAGGTGTGAAAAATGGAAGTCCTCCGCCAGTCGTCCTCTTGAGGTTGGGTAAGGGTGCACCTTATCACCCCTAGGTGGGTGGAGTGGGGGTCATCTTCTACACCTTCCTCAAAGAATTGCTCCTCGTATTCCTCTTCCCACCCTAAAGCAGCCTCGTGTTCCTCAATAGTATTCTCATGGGTTTCCTGGGATGTGGTAGGTCCGCTCTCAATAACAAGGCTTGACAACCCCTTGGAAGGGCATTGGGAGGCTATGTGGCTATAACCATGGCACTGAAAACACTTAACCGTACTACTCCCTGGGGTCTTCCCTTTGGAGGCTTCCTCCCTTCGGGGAGGAGGGTTGGATGGAGTGGCCTTTGTGGGGGTAGGATTGGTTGGCTGGGGGTAGGACCGAGTGGGGGTTCCCCCACTGGGAGGAGGTGTTCTCAACAGGGGAGGGAGGTTGGGTCGGGGTCCCGGGCCCTTGGGGGGGGCAAACCTTGGGTTCCTAGAAAAACTTTCTACATCCCGGGCTATTTGATAGGCGACCTCAAGGCTATGAGCTTCCCTCATGAAAAGTTCCCGTTTGATGTGGGGAAGGAGACCATTCCTAAACCGGGATAAAGTGACGGCTGGCTCTTCGACGACACCACACCTTAAGAGGTATGAGTCAAATTTTTCTATATACTCTTCCACGGTCTTTCCCTCTTGGGTAAGGCTTTGCCACTCGTCAAGGAGGAGTTGGCTATAGGAATTGGGAAGGTATTTGCTTCTGAGTTGGGTTTTCATGTCAAGCCAAGTGTCAATGGCTTCCTCCCGCCTAATCCTCCTTTGACTCTCTACCTTTAACCAATATGTCTTGGCTAGTTTGAGAAGGTGTATCTTGGCCAACCTAACCTTTCTCTCCTCGGACATTGGGTACCAATCAAAGTATTGGTCCATGCCATGCTCCCATTCTTCATAGGCACTTGGGTTATGGGACCCATCAAAATTCGGAGCATCTACCTTGATCATTCTTAAGAGGAAGTCATACGGATCCTCTCGTGGTCGCCTCTCTTGGTACCGAGGTTGTGGGGCTCTCTCTTGCTCACGATACCACTCATTCTCTAGGGCTTCCCTCTAATGTTCAACCCGCGGAGGAGGAGCCATGTGGACATGATTCCTAGGTGGGGCCCTAGCTTCTTCTAATCTCTCTAATCGGGTGGAAAAACCATTCATTTGCTCCGTGAGGGCTTGAATGGCAGCCTCAAGTCGATCCGTAGGAGCTTGGGAATTTTTCCTAGGATGTTTTGGTTGCCTTGGAAATTGGAATCCATGGGTGGATCGGAAGTAGAAGGATCGGTCCGGTATATAGTACCCCTACGGGTGGACATGCACAAAGACAAGGTGACCGACACGGGATGGTAATGCAATTGCCCTAGGACCTAGGCTTGTAGAGACAAGTCTAACACTTGCTCTGATACCACTTGATGTGACACAAATATGCAGCAAGTGAAATGATCCTTGGACTTTATTCACAATCACAACAACGAGGTTGGGAGCAACTTGAAAGTGGCCGTCACACCACGCACACCCGCTTCCCGTGGTTACTCGGGGATGCCGAGTCGAGGCAGTGGAGAAAGCCCCTGGCTGGCTAGAGGACCAGCACCGCTAAGGTTGTCCCTCCCGAGGATAGGAATCCCACAAACAAGGGCGGCCGGGTGCCTTGGGGGCACTAGGTCACTCGCTCACTATCACCCACGGTGACCACACAAGGGTTGGTGGCTCTAGGGTCGGGCACTCTCTCACCGACCAGCGGATAAATTTTGCAGATATGAAATGAACAAGAGTAATGGAGCAAGGGCAAAGGCTCACCTGGTTGGTTTGAGGAAACCAACCCCGTTCGGAGACGAGGGCGAGCGGGGAAGTGTGGATTCCCCGCACACTGCGCCGATGAAGCTTGACCTGTTTATCGGTTACATCCACTACACCTCACACAGGAGGGTGAACTTGGGGTGGGGGGCTTTGCTGTTACAATCAATTACTACCTCCACACAGGGAGGGGCATTAAGCCAGCCCAGCGGGGAAGGGAGAGTCGCCGATAAATCCGAGAGGAGGCCGCTGCCGGATAACCCGGCTTGCTGTGGAAGATGACAGTCAGTCGGTGTCGCGACCGTAGATTCCGATCAGAAAATTTTCCGATGACGAGCCAGGGGGGTTATTTTTGGACAATGAACCTGACTTCCCATAATTTTACTGATTTCTTCTGATGTCGTCACTGGCCGCGGCGGGGGTTCGAACAGGGTGGCAAGATCTGGGACTGGCAGCTACTAATCTGATGCAGCAGGATGCAGAAGTTGTCCCGATGGCTCCCGGACTCCGAATCACGAACCGCTAGAGTTTCTGGGTCCGTGGACAAACCCTCTGTGCAGAAAAACTGACGGGGCAGCCGTCTGACGTCGGAGGATACGGGGAGATTCATATGAGTGAAGGTCTTTCGCTGCAGGCTGTGGGAGGCAGACCCGACCAGTCGAGGGAGAAAAAAGGGAACTTTGGCCTCCGGGTGCCGAATGCAGTTCTGCTTCTTGATCCTGACCGAAGACTGGAGGACGAAGAACTTTGTAGAAGGACTTGAGGCCGAATTCTTCCGTGGTTCGTCGGGGTACAGCTTCAAAGCCAATTCAGGTACTCTTCAGGGGGGTCCAGCGCAGTCAGGGGAGAATGGCTCTCCCGGACGGCCCCGAACTCGGAATGGGATGAGGTCACCTCGCCTGCAAAGCTAACTGGACGACCTTTCCAGATTAGTATGGTACGCCTTCAGATGTCGCCATATGAATCCGGGGTGGCTTCTGCAAGTCGAACCTTCGTCTGCCACCTGCAGACTTGGCCAAATGAAAGGGATGGTGGTGGAGCTAGGCTAAAGGGAATGGAGATTTAGCAATGGTGGGAAGGCTGGTGGTGATGGTAGATGGGGGTGGGATGTTTGGGGATGATGAGTGGGGTGGAGCAGGGGATGTGGAGTTCCAAGAGGGTGGAGGGGAGGGGTGAGGGTCGCAGCTATGAGAGGGGGATGGAGGGGTCGGCCAAGGCAAGGGGGGGGTGAGTAGATGGGGAGGGCTGGTGCGCAAGTTGTGGTGGGATAGGGGTTTGATGGCCCTGGGGATATGAATGGATGTGTGGGGGAGTGGAATGGTTGCTTGGGGAAGAGGGAAGGTTGCCTTGGAGGTTGAGAAGTTGTATGGGGAATGGGAAGGGTTGCCTAGGGTGGGGGAGGTATTGAAGGGAGTTATGGGCCTTGGGAAGATGAAGGGGTGGAGGGTTGAGGTGGCAGCTGAGGTGGCAAGGGGGAGGGAAGGTGAAGTGCCAGGTTCGCCCAGGGGAGGGGAGAAGAGAGAGAGTGGGGTTCGCCCCCTAGAGAGAGAGGAAGAGAGAGAGCTAGTGAGGGAGAGAGAGAGGCACTCAAGTGGCAAATTTTCTTCAATATCTCATTAGCTCCAAATGGAGGGTTTGGGGCCCTATTTATAGGGAATCCCCAATTTACAATAAGTCCTTGCAAAATAGATAACTGACACAAGACTAGGGGAAGGAAAAGAGGAAGTGGGCCAAGCCCAAGGATTCGGGCCCAGAACCCACATGAAGACTACTAAACATAGGGAAATAAACACGTAACCTAGATACTGGACTCAAATAAAAGCAAATTACATCATAATGACTCAAAATAAAGGTAACAAGTGCACAAAGATGATCCTCAAGGTGCTGCAGCGAGCGGTGAAGTGATGGAGCTCAGGACTGGATCTCGTCGGAGGGGAGGGAGGTCCCGAGCCAGAGGGAATCGTGAGTGATGCCCTCATCAGGTCCTTAACCTTGGACTTAGCCTATGACATGACTTTTTTCCCTATGACATACTTATACCTAGGCTCTGATACCAACTTAACTGTCACGCTCCGAGCTTTTATTATAACAGAAGATAATCTCGAGAATCATGAACAGCCGGCATGGTAAGCCTCTTGCAAGCAAAAATAATTAGAGCGTAATAACAATCATACATAAAATATAATTGCACAATAAGTTACTCAAACCTTCACTTTTATTAATAAGGAGAATAACTCAAATACATCAACTAGTCAACTCTTTCAAATCTACTTGACTCAATAAAAAGGAAATTACATGAACTCGATCTAGACATTTATTGACTTCCTAAGTCTTCACTCTCAATCTTATATGACTTTCATTCGCTCTCGGACCCATCACTTGAATAACTCGAATCCGAATCCGAATCTGAACTACTTGCATCTCCTAAAAAGATTAAAAATAGGTAATGAGCACACTTACCCAGTAGGTATCTGCGCATCAACATGATTGGCAATGTTAAAGTGATTAAAATTTTAGCTCTAAAGAATAAGATAAAATCATGCGAAATGCGGTAAATCACGTGAATAAAACAAGTAACAAGATACGATGAAGTTAATATATGATTGAGCGAACATGATCAAGAAAGAATGAAACTATGGCATTTCATGAACAAGAATGTACTAGAATGTCAAGTAACAAGCAAGAATGTACTTCTTCACTTAGTAACAAATACTTCCTGAATTGATGTGGAATTTCATTTCACGAGTCGTGAATATTTTCGTGGTTGCCGTGGATATTTCACTTATTTATAAAGAAAGTACTCACAGGGTAATGCGACGCCAGTAGCATCATACCCCATGGTTTATAATAGTATGTTTCCGATAATCAGCCGAGGGTACTAGCATAGAGCCCTTGAACATAATCAGTGTTTGATCTGCATCTTCAAGTATAAATCAAGCTACTTCCACGGATGTAAATAATGTGACCAAGAATGTACAATTTTAATGATATATTCATGATAAAGTAACCAAAAATACAAACGCTTGTACGAGGAAATAAGGAATTTTAATAAATACTTTAATGACTAGGTTATGCCATGGAAATAAATCGGCAGCATAACGGTATGTTCTTTATCTTTTCATAAGTTACCTTAGACATCTTTGAATAAGGTCACAAGTCCTAGACTATCATTAGTCCATCTAGGATCATAGGAAAATTAACCCCTTTGGGTCAAAACTTAGGAAACGTAGCGGTCTATAATTGGGCCGTCACATGACTACAGTGGTCTAGTTCTGCACCGTTAAGTACAAGACTGTCCGATAGTTGAAAATAGGTTCTCTAGAGTCTTTAGCTGTCAAAGGTAGATCCGTCATGGTCCCTTTAGCGGTCTATATAAGGCGCGCTAGAAGACTATGGGGGTCAATTATTGGGCCGCTAAGATCCAGAAATACAAAACATCGGTAGTGCTTTCTAGACAAATGGGCTTTAATGGTACAACTAACTCGGCGTCCTAGTGGGAATCCCAGGCTCGCGGAGAATTACGGAGGCCTTGAAACAAGATTTCCTAGTCGATTGGAAGGAATATCCAAAGGAGAGGTCCTCATGTCCAAGATTGTGTTCCTATAAGTGCAAAATGTTTAAGTAATGGTCATATACCGGAATATATGCCATGAACTTACAGAATATTGACTCTGAGATAAGAACAGAATGTGTAGAGTGAGAAATCAGCGTTAAATCTCGTCAATATAAGCATTCAAATCATAATTTAACACAAAATTATATGGTTTTTGGCACAAAATACTTTATGCTTAAAATAATCCTAAGTACCATAAAGAAACATGAACTCACTGTCTATGAATCAGGAATTAAAACTCAGAGTAATATATACCATTAAAATAGGTTAGTATATAGTTAACTAGGCTTAATTATAAGTTATATGGCTGTTCATAAATCTACCTCGGGTTGACAGAAAATAGCACAGTGGCGGTCTATCATACAGCCGTTACAGGACGCTGGCAGTTTATCGTAAGGCCACCAAAGTAACTTTAATGTTCTATTCTCGGTCCGTTAGAGGCTTCATAAGAATCAAGATTACAAAGTGTCCAGCGGTTCATCGTAAGGCTGCTACAGAGAGATGGCAGTCAAATTCTAAGCCGCTAGAGCACGACAGATAATAACTTAAATAAGAGGGTTCTAAGGTTTTTAACTCACATCATGTCTGAAAATCATATATAAACTTTCCCTATCAAGATAAAACGAAGGTTAAGCTAACAATATGCTTGGGTTTTCTGTGAATTGACAAGAAAGTTCCTCTTAACTTATTTAGGGCTAAGAATATGCATGAATGTACACTAGATGCATAAAACATGAAATTCACAATCTATAAAACATGAAATCAAGTGCAATAAGAGGGATTTTATCCCTAGAGTGATGTTTTAGCTGTTCATGAGATGGCCTATCTCTGCTAAAGCCTTTAAACTTCGAATTTGATACTAGATGCTACCCTTCATCCCTTGCACTTCTTGTGACAAATCAGCAACTTCAAGATGTTCTAACTCCTTACTCTCTTGACCTATGGACATGAAATTTAGAGGGTAAGAAGTAGATACTAAGGGGAACAAAAAGTTGTAAAGGCGCTTAGGCTAAATACCTTGATTTGGTTCTCTAATCCTTTGATCTTCACCGGACTTCTGCACAGTTTCCTAGGTCGCTAAGGTGGAACCAGCAACTTTGCAGGCTTCTATCTCCTTGTGTGCTTGATCTTCTAGCACAAAATTTTGAGAGATGTTAGTCCTATATATTATCAATAAAAACTTCTAAAGAACCTACTTGAAATAATGTCGTCTTACCTTGATTCCATGTGAGCCATTGTATAGGTCGCGCAGGTCAAAAGTAGGTCCTATTTATAGGGTTTTACTAGGGTTTGAGGATTAGATTGATTCTAGAGTCCTTGTTAAACCTTAGATCGACTTCTGGGAGTCCTAAACATGATTACTAGTTCTTCTATCTCGATCTCTAAAGGATAGACTAGCAAAAATTCCATCTTTTTGCTCTTTCTTCAATTCACGGAACTGACAGAAAATAGCAGTCGAAGCTTTGTCCGCCAAATGACTTGTAGCGGTTTTACGATAGGCCTCTATAAACCCTGGGCGCCGAAATTGAAACTAGTTCAAACTCTAATTTCATCTTATCCATTAATTTATCTAATTAATGGGTATTTATCCTTATAATTCGTGAATAAGCCAATTAACCTTCTAGAATATGGGCCAAACTTCATGGGCTTGGTCCATAAGTCTTTTGGGCTTCATTTAAATAGGCTAGGTTAATGGTTTACCATAATTGGGCCTTAATAATGATTTATTTAACCCAATAATTATTTATTAATCCATTTTGGTCTTTTAAAATTCCTAAAAAATCCTTAAATATTCCAGAAATAATTTATAAAAATTCTGGGGCATTACATTAAGAGGTTGGAACGATTTTTTTAAATTATCTATGAGTAAATTGGTATGTTGGTGTAATTCTTTCCCCTTGCAAATTATATTCTTTTATTTCTGTTATTGCTCTGTTTATCATGAATGTATATAACTACTGCGTTCCGATATTCCGCATCGAGGCATGACATTTGGTGTTATTGAAATGACCTGAAACTAACGCCATAATCTCGATTAGAATGTTAGCTACAACTTCTTTGTTGAGGCCAAGGCCAAATTCCATCTGGATACTAGAGTTATACTCTAATTACCTCGAGCTACCGAAAGGTCACGACTGGAATGGGGGAAAATAAACAATTAATCTTACGAAAAGTATAACTTGAGCTAGGATTGATGAAACTCGATGAAATTTTGTCCCAAAGTTAGATATGAAAATTCTCTTGATTTCATCTAAAGATGTCCCAACTCAAATCCGAACTGAAAAGCACACCCACTCGCATCTATGACCGGGTTGACGGAGGGTCATCTCTATTCAAACCAAGGAGGTGCATGGCATTAACTCCTCTTCAACCAGCTACCTTGGGGGCTGGACTAAGCCTTGTAGGATGTGGGAAAAGCTCTTGGGAGGCTAGAAATCTATATAAGGAGGTAGGTTCCATGGGTAGTAACCTTTCAGCAACCCACATTTTCAATTATCTACCATCTACGGTCCCTCTTGGGTAAGAAAGAGAGGTGAGGGACCTTGGCCCTACGTAGGAGGATGATCCTGCAGTTCCTAGGATGTTCGGCGAAGTCTTGGGAGGATATGGGGTGTGGATCTCATCCCCGGATTGAAAAGGAGAAGCTTAGGAGGATCTAGGGTGTGGATCTCATCCCTAGGTCGTCGATTCAGCACTTCAAGGTAGGCACCTAACCTCAAATCCTAGGGGGGACAACGATGCATTATAACAATTTCTAAATAGTTTCTATACACTAAAGTGGGGCATATGGGATTCACGGGATCGATTGCCATGTTTATTTTTACTCGTCCTTCCATTAAATTAGGTGTTTTCATGAGGTTCCTCTCAGTTTTATCAAAAATATGGGTCACTGCACTGAGTGTGTCGACCTGCCCTTTGGACATGTCGACACCACCTCTTTCAGAGGGCTGGCAGTGTCAACACCACCTTATGGACGTGTCATCACCACCTTGTGGACAGGTCGACACCACCCTTGGACAGGTCGACACACTGTGACTCTGTCCCAATTTCCAGAATCCTAGAAAGGGAGAGTTTTGAGAGGCCATTTTAATTCAGAAAAATCTAAAAAATTAGAAAATGGTAGAAGGCTAAGTTAGTAACCCACTGTAAAAATTTCGTTCTAACAGAAATTCCGCACTTGAAGTTATGGTTCTTTTCCAATGCATGTGTAACCTAGAAATAAACTTGTCTTTTTATTCAGTAACCTGATCATGTTCTATTTCACATCGAGTAAGATTATGATTGTGAGTTGTCTACTTAAACCATTTGGAAGCATGCTTGCTATGATAAAGTATCATACTAGTATTTGTAAAAATGAGTATGAATGCGAATGCGAATATGATATGAACATTATGAGTGGAAAACAACAGCATTCTGTGAGGTTGGACTTTGGTCCCTTCTGCAGGATGGTGATCCGCAACGCCGCGGAAGTAAAAGAACCCAGGGGATGACGATACGTAATGCCCTAGTTGAAATCCTATGATTCGGCTGATTGTTCTATGGGACGGCGATACATAATGCCACATAACGCTGTGGGCCTCAGGAGTCTAGGTGGGAGTTCGCTCTCGGGTCTACATACTACACTTTCGTTCGTTTGTGTGTGTGCGGGCCTCCTTTGTTTGGGGTAGTTGTTCGATTCCATGAATAACAAGAATGTGAAACTTATGAACATGTGGTGATGTGTAAACTAATCATCCACCGTGGTTTTTGGTTCATGCATGGGTATCTTATCAGTTAGCCAATAAACATGTATTTTCATGTATAAACTATTTTAAGTAAATGGTAATGAATGGATCATGAAGTAACATTTGGTTTCTTTTTTTCTGAACTACTGTTGTTAGATTGTAGCAGGGTTCGGTCAACTGACCTGGGCATTTCGGTCGATCAAATTTACCAGTGTTGGATGGTTTGTAAATTGTTACAGTTCGGTCGATCGATGGCCTAGTTTCGGTCGGCCGATGTCCGTTCTACTTCCAGGAATTTCATCAAGCTGGTTTTCCCTCCTTTGCCCCATTATCCCTGAATTCTTGATTGATCTAAGGATCGCTACGGAGGATTTTAGAGAAATCATATGGGTCATTTGCACACTTTTGCTATGATCGTCAAAATTATACTTTTGTTATGATCGTTGAATTAAGTATATAGATTTGGTTATATGAATGTGAGTTAACCCCCGATTTGATTAGGCTACCTACTGAGCGTCACACTCACCCCCCTATGTGACACACGTTTCAGGGGATGCTGTAGAGGAGATCGAGGACGCTGCTGCTGTCGAGGAGTAGTTTAGTTTTGCCTACATCACGGTAGGCTTCGGATATCTATCTTCTTGTTATGGCTAGTTGTGGTTTGGTGACCTTGTATGGACTCATATGTAATTGTGCAATGGACATGTAGCCTTTGAAATATGAATGGTTGTAATGTAATTTACTTGTCTTGTGACTATGGTCTCTCTCTCTCTCTTGCGTATATACATTGATATATAAATCTGTGCTTCTGCGATACGTATGACGTAATGCCTCGAGGTCTGATGGAAGAAAAGAAAAAAGAATATATGCCCATAAATTGGGAATCGAATCTCGGAGCATTACAGAGTGGTATCAGAGCGCACGAGAGACAAACTATGGTTACAACCATTCCAATTGTCCAAGTAGTAGAAGAAGATAGGCTAGAATGGGAAAAGGGTAGAGTATAGTTAAAACCCACTTAAAAACTCTCTCACTTAATAATTGTTTATTTCTCAGAACTATGCCGCCAAGAAGGCAAAGAGATCTTCACCAGGCAAATGAGAGGGGATCAGGGGTCGATGACCCAAATGGGGTGAACGATGGGGCTGTCCATGCTATGGCGGTTGGCGGCGGACATGTGCCCAATGTAGGGGTTAATCTGGAGGTATTCATGTAGAGTTTCCAAGGGCATATGCAGGCCATGCTGTAACAGATGCTGCAGGAGCCCACGCCCGCACCACATCATGACTTACCGGTGCTTGATCGGTTCCTAAGGTTGGCACCTCCATATTTTAAGGGGGAGAGCCGTCTAGAGGTGGAAGAGTCATGGCTCAGCGAGATGGAAAATAAATTCGACGCGATGCAATGTCCCGAGGAGGAAAAAATGAATCTAGCAGCCTACATATTACAAGATCAAGCCGACTTATGATGGAAGGCCAAGTTAAGGACCACCTTCGTAGGGCACAATAGAGACATTCTATGGGAAGAATTCCTAGCGGCCTTCTGAGAAAAATACTTCCCCGAGCATGTGCGAGACGCTAAGGAGCAAGAGTTCTTGAGCCTCAAACAAGGAAGCATGTCAGTAGTAGACTATGAGGCCAGATTCTCCGCTCTAGGCCAGTATGCTCCACACATATTCGATGAGGCATGTCGAAAGGTGAAGAAATTCATCAATGGTCTACATAGAAGCGTCCGACGCTATGAGGCTACCCAAGACCCTTACTCCTACACTATGGCATTGAGGCTTGCTCAGCTAGCCGAGCAAGAGAATGCAAGGTAATAATCAAAACCATAAAAATTTATGAGACATATAGAGTTAGGTTCTAATGGATACCCATGTGTAGGTTCACCGAGGAGCAGAAAAAGAAGGGCAAAAGGCCTATGCAGGCTGGAGGGAGGCAGGACAAGGAAAAGGTGGCGCACCAAGAGCCAATGCCTAAGAGCAGGCCGGGGGTTTCGTTCTGTGTCCATTGTGGGTGCAACCATTCGGCCCAAGAGTGTTGGAGGACAAAGGGCAAGTGGTACAAGTGCGGCAAGGCTGGACATATTGCGAGGAACTGCCCTAAGAAAGCTCAGCAAATGCCAGTGCCACAGCAGGAGAAAATTCAGTTCAAAGGGCGGGTTTATGCATTGATGCAAGAAGAGGTAGACAACAACCCTACTGTGGCTGAAGGTACACTTCTTGTGGATGATGTCAATGCAAAGGTTTTGTTTGACCCAAGGGCTGCACACACATTCATATCCACTAGTTTTGCTAATCAACTGAAGAACAAACCCCAAGCCACATTTTTTGGGGAAATGGTAGTTAGTAGACCAACCATGAAACAAGTCCACACCAAGCTTGTGATCCCTACTATTGAGGTTAAAATCTACGGGAGAAGATTGCTAGGGGAAGCATACATCCTAGACATGGCCGATTTTGATCTCATTCTGGGAATGGACTGGTTAGACAAACACTATGCTCTCTTGGACTACCGTTGGAACAGAGTGATTTTTCAGGAGTCGGGGAAGGAGACATTCTTCTTTCAATGCCCAAAGGACAAGTCCGTGAGAATGATGGTATCAGCCATCCAAGCTTCCAAGCTGATCAGCAGAGGATATGACTATTTCTTGGCTAGTGTGGTGCTTGAAGAAGGCTATGTCAAGATTTTGGAAGACTTGGACGTAGTCCGAGAATTTCCTAACGTATTTCCCGAAGATCTAGCGGGACTGCCACCAGCTCGAGAGGCAGACTTCTTTATTAAGCTAGTGTCGAGCATCGCACCCATCTCCGTTCCACCATATAGGATGGCTTGGGCAGAACTTGCCAAACATAGGAAGCAATTGCAGGAGTTGTTAGACAAAGGCTTCATCAAGCCCAGCGTGTCCCCATGGGGAGCACCAATCTTATTTGTCCAGAAGCAGGATGGGACCATGCTGCTGTGCATTGATTATCGCAAGCTTAACCAGGCCACCATAAAGAACAAGTACCCTTTACTAGGGATTAAAGAGTTATTTGGCCAATTATCATCTGCCAAGGTCTTCCCCAAGATTGATCTGAGGATGAGTTATCATCAAATCAGAATCAAGCCCGAAGATGTGTCGAATACAGCCTTCACGACTCGGTATGGTCACTACGAGTTCTTAGTAGTACCATGTTGCATCCCATACTTCGTGCTTGGTTTCAATGATATCAAAATGATTGTGTTTGTATGTGTATATGTTTCATTGAGTAACATGTGTTATATCTTGATTTGATGAGTTAAAAGATGGAGTCAATGTTTACTCTTGAAAGCCATGTGAACTCTCGGTGTTTAAGGAACTAATGTTATATTTATGTTGGTTTGTAGGAACATAACTTCATGGCTCATACTTGGAATCTTAAGGAGTCCATCAATGAAGCTCTTCTTCTTAGAGGGAGTTAACTCTGTTCATGTTTGAAAGTTATATGAATGATTTATATTTAAGGATCTCATGCCTTGAATATTTTGATTTGCAGGATCAAAGTTCATGATTCACGTTTTGGAACTCAAAGGAGTGCATCAATAAAGTTCTTCTTCAAAAAGGGAGTTACCTTTCTCATTGAATTGCATTTCATCTTTATATGATTCATACATTTCATCAAGTAAAGTTTCAAGTCTTGATTGGGGTATTTCCTTACAATTTCCTCTCAAGGCTTTTGGACTAGAAATATACTTAGCCAATTTACTTGAATCTTGATGAATGTGATTTTATATCAATGTTCCTCTGTGGATAAGGCTTCATGAATATTAATTTTTGTCAACAAGAATGCCATTTGAATGAATGTGGTTCTATGATATTATGTATGATTTGCATTTGACATGATTGTTAACACTTGTGTAATGAAGCATCTTGATGTTGAAGATTTGGTTGATTCAAGAATGTGATTGAATGGTTGAGCTTCCATGTTATTATATTTGATTGAATGATAGATTCATGCTTATCATTTTAAAACCTTGTCATTTGGTCAAATGTATTTTTGCTAAGTGATTTGAGAAGTAAAACACATGTTTGAATAGGTTCAATGATGTATTTCATTGTGAACATGTTCATAGTGTTAATGCAAAACTCATATATTTTGATTCTCAACTAACCTCTTGGTTTATCATGTTTTTCAGGATACAAAATCATTGTTGATCTTCATGGGATTGTGGTAACATTTAATCAATTATTTCCCTTTCGTTTGATGGAGGTTTTAGTTGTTTTTCAAACTGAAACTGTCTTACAGTCATCACCATTTTCAATCCGACCGTTGGATCTCCCCTCTACAAATTTTATGTTGTAGCTCTGGGAGTCCTCTTTCCAACGCCTCCAGTCTCGCTTCGATCGGAGTTTGGAGCTAGGAGAATTAATTCCTCCCATCGAAGCGTGCAGAGGTATTTTTTGTGTGCCCAGCCACTGCATGGGTCGACCCCTGGGGTCGACCCCTATAACATAGGGTGTTTTTTTATATTTTCCAGCAACCTGTTGCCCGAGGGTCGACCCCAAGGGTCGACCCCTTCCGGACGGGACTTACAAAAGTGGTCAAATCTCATTGAAAACCTTTTCAAACCTTTCTATAATATACCCTAATGGTTCCTAATCATGTTAGGGTGTTTTAAACTCATTTTAGAAGGGGTATATGGGTCATTTGGTATGTCTCCTATATATATCAATGTTTTGCTCCGAATTTGAGCAAGGATTAACCCTAATGCTCATTTGCTCTTTCGTATAGGTGAAGAAAAGGGAGAAAACATGGTGGAGCTCTTGCAAGAAGGAAATCATGTACTTCCGTGAAGATCTGGAGCTCGTGGAAGAAGAAGAAAAGGAGCGGATCGAAGAGAGGATCAAGAGGACGTAAGAATCATCTTCATCCGGCTTCTCTCCAACTCGTGGTTCAAGGAACATCATCAACCGGCCTTGAAGATCAAAGGGGGACTTCTTCTGTCTTCTATCAGTTCTTTGTGATATGTTCTATGATCTATATTTTGGGTTTGAGCATACTTGAGTATTTGTGTTTATTTTCTGAAAAATAGAGATACTCGTGTGTGTGACCGTTTGTGTATACGGTCGTGTTTGATCACCTTCGTGCGATCGTGTTTGTGTTATTGTGATGTGGTTGTTGCAGCGTGTGTGTGTGTGTGTTGTGATCCGGTCGTCGGATCGTGTGTGTTTTGTGATCCGGTCGTCGGATCGTGTATGTGTTTGTGATCCGGTCGTCGGATCGTGTGGGAGACTTAGTCTCCGTCTGTGTGTGTGTTGGGGCGTGTCCCCGTGTGTGTGTGGGGATTCATCCCCGTGTGTGTTTGGAGCGTCGTCTCCGTGTTGGGGATTTATCCCCGAGTGAAGCCTCACCGGGTTTGGTGGGGGGTGGACGTAGGGAGCCCGTCGTTGTCCCGAATCACCTTAAAAATCTCAGTGTCCTATGGTTTGCATTGTGGTTTGCCTTGTTATGCTTAACAGCTTAATGTGTTTATCTTAATCGTGTGTGAACGGTGAGATTGAGAGAATTTAATCATCTTGCTTGAGTGAAATCTTCAATCTCGTCCAGGTTGTTAATTCCGATGTGCGCTTGTCTATGTTTTTAATCGGTCATAGTTTTTAGTAGTAGGATCTTTTCAACCCCCCTCTAGATCTGTGTTCCTGCACTACGGGACCCAACAATTGGTATCAGAGCGAGGCTCTACTGTCCCTAGATCTCACGATCTACAGAGTGATCCTAGTGCATTCTACAATCATGAATTTTTCTGTTGAGCATGTGTCGATGAATTGCCTTCCTATTCTTAATGGTTCTGATGTTACTTCATGGATAGGTAAAATATGTGGACTAATCAATTCAATTAATCCTAATCTTGGAAGTTGATTTATGATGGTCCTCACATATTGCCTCTAGATAAGACCAAGTGGTCTAGTCAAGATAAATTGAAAAACCATGAAAATGTCACTGTCTTAAATTTATTGAAAGGAGCCATTGATACTCATATGTTTTCATTTGTTTCTTCTTGTAGAACGGCCAAGGAGCTCATGGATCAGTTGATCAAAGCTCAAGAGATGGAAGGACAAAATTATCTCATGGCCGACAATGATGATCAACTCAATAAAGAAAATTATGATGAGGTAAATTCTGAATCCGAAGAACTCTCTATTGAGGAATGGCAAATGGCTTATGCTACGGTGTATGATAAATGCAAGAAACTCAAATATGAAAATAAAACTTTGAAAAGGAAGATTAATGAGAATGGGCATGCTAATTCCTCCTGTGAGAACTGTAAAATCTTGGAGTCAAAAATTGAACATCTGCAAGAAAAAAATGAATCTCTTGAATCAAAAGTTGAATCATTTTCAGAAGAGATTTCTTGTTTGAACGAAGATGTTGAAATGGCTAGAAAAAATAATACAACTCTTCAAATTGAACATGCATGTGATGAATTGCGGGAACAAAATAAAATCTTGTTGTCTCAAATTTCCATGCTTGAGAAATCTGAAGAAAGCTTAAGAAACAAATTAGCTTCTCTTTCTGATGATGAGAAGATGTTTGAGAAATTACTTGATTCTGAATTTGATAGCAAGAGCATCATGAATGAAAATGAAAAACTCAAAAAGGAGAAAGGTTCCATGTTGATTCAGATTTCTCTACTTGAAAGTAGATTGAAAAGTTTTGATAAACTTGAAAAGTAAAATGCTTTGTAGAAATCTGAAAATGAACAAATTCTTGCTAGGATTTCAAAACTTGTTGAAACTGAGAAAGTCCTTGAGAAATTGACTGAAAAACTACATTTCATGAATGTTGAAAACAAAGAACTCAAGGAAGAAAATGAAAGCTTCAAATCTGTGAATCGCTTGTTGAATGAGAAAGTTTATGCATGTGAAGAAGAAGTCACGAGTGCTGAATTGTATGTTTCTATTCTTGAAGAAGAAGTGCAAAGCTTAAAAGATGATTTATCTAGATTTGTGAAAGGGAAAGAAAATTTGGATAAAATGTTGGGTGTTAAGGTGAACTTTCAAAAAGAAGGTCTTGGATACACCCTGGTCAACAAAAAGTCTTTTGAATCCAAATTGAAAACTTCATTTGTTCATGCATCTGATATTCCGAGCACTTCTAAGGCATCACCTCCAATTGCACAAATGAAAATTTTTGAAAATGATTTTACGAAAAAGAAAAATGTCAAACCAACCATGCCAAATGGATTTCAAAAATGAAAGTCCAATGTTGAATGCTTCTATTGTGGTGTGTTTGGACATGTAATGGATGATTGTGTTGTTATGAAAGAGGATGACAAACTTGCATGTAAAAAGAAAAATGTCTCATCCTTTTATTGTCACAAACTTGGCCATGTCATGGATGATTGCTTTGTGAAAAAAAATGATGATTATCGTGCCATGAATGCTAAGTTTAACTTTCAACGAGAATTTAGAAATGAACATGCTTCCCATGCTAAAAGGTTTGCATCCCATAAGAAAAATTTGCTCACAAACACTCATGCGAATAATGGAAAGTCATTCCGTAGACCCACATCTCCTTGTTACTTTCATTGTGGGAAGTACGTGCATGTTATGAAAGAGTGTTGGTTTTTGAAAGCAGAAAATTTCCATGCTTCTAGAATGCATGCTAGGTCTAATTTTGTTAAATCTAGACCTTTTGAAAATAGAAGATGGAATGGATTTGAAACTTCCTTTACTCCAAAAAGGAAGTCTTTTGGTAAAACTGCTTCTCCTCAATGCCTTTATCGTGGAAACCATGGACATGCTATTGAGAATTGCAGGATCATGAAGAATGATGATGTTGTAGCAATGAAAAGGAAGAAAGCATTTGGTGGCAATGCTACCAACCTCTAGGGACCCAAAAAGGCTTGGGTGCCCAAATCTGTTGAATGAATTATTTTGGATGTAAGTGTGTCTTGAGGTAAATTAAAAATAAAAGGGGTTCCAATAAAATGGAACAAGGCACACTCATATGGTAAAACTCTAACTTTGCTCCTTCATTGTCAAACTTGGTGGTCATGATGTTTTGGAATGAGATTTTGGTATATTCTCATGTTATGCTCAAAATTCTTCACAAGCCATACATATCTACAATGGATGAATATTTGGTATATCAAATGGTGGTTAGAGAAGGTTGGACTACGTTCAACTGGATACTTCCACTAAGCGTGATGGTAGTCTTCGGAGCTATGTTCTCCGCCTAGTACCAAAATTCAAAAATTGAATTATTTGGCTTATAAGGAACTAAGTGTTTTGAATGAAATCAATTTGCCTTTGATTTGCATATGCTTTCAAATTGAATTTGAAAACCCTTCTTGTTTCAAAAGGGCAAAATTTATGAACTGTGGAATTGCTTGATCATATGCAACAATTGATATTGAAATGTGGAAACATGTCTTTTGAAGGAAATCAATTTGCCTTGAAATTCTGAAATACCATGTGCGTTCAAATTGATTCTGAAATTCATTCTTGCTTCTAGAAGGCAAAATTTCTGATATGCAGAATTGTTCCTTTGACAGATATTGTTTCTGAACTTGATCTGTTGTTCTTGTATTCTGCTATGATGAACATGTCTCATTGGTTGAATGAATCTAAAAATTTTAACGAATAAGCATGATGTCTTTGCCTACTTAATACTTTTCAATATGAAATGCATGAGCATCTGAGTGAAATTGAGTATCTGGTATATCAAATGGTGTGTAGTGGAAAGGTGGATTATGTCCACCTAGAAGCTCTCACTATGTGTGAGTTAGGTTTTAAAACCTTCACCTCCACCTCGTACCAAAACATATAAAATCTGTTTGGTTTGTGGATGACACTCTAAGCTCTTGAAATGTTATTGAAAATCTGTTTTTGAACATTTCTGAAAATAATTTGGGTTCACTACTTGATTTTGATCATTTGTGTACCCTTGTTCAAAAAGGGCAAGTCTTGGAAAATGGTTGCTGCTCATCAGTTGAATATGTATGTCTCCTTGTGCATTCTATCATGATGTTCTAAAATAAAAATAAAATAAAAAATTTGCATCCGGCATTGCATTCTCATGCTTTTATAAGTTACATGCATTATAAATTGCATAAGGTGCATTTAGATCATTCATATGAAAAACTGAAAACTTGCATCTTGCACCCATATTAAATTTTGCAATGCATTTAGAACTTTTTAAACAAAAATCTGACATTCTGCATTGCATTGGCATCTTTGCATATCATTCATATACTATGCATATAAAATGACCAAAAGATGCATATTGCATATTCATGCATATAGAGCATATGCATATATTTCATGATAATTGCATATCTTCACTCGTGAATGCTTGTATATATGCTTTATGAATCCTTGCATGCTTGTAAGTATTTACCCTATGAAACTATTTCTTGATCTTTCTAAGACCTCACCTCCTTGATAAATAACAATGCAGTGATTTTATTCATATGTGATACATGTCATATATTAAGGGGGAGGATTTGATTCCGACCGTGCATACATTTAGGGGGAGTCATAGCTATGTCTTGTCGAATTCATTTTATACATACAAAATAAAAATTTACCCCCACACTCTTGCACATAATGAATTCAATGACTTTCATTGATAAGGATTTAAGAAATTCTTTCCAACACTCTAAAGGGAACTGAATCTCTACATTGACATTAAAGAGTAATCGTGAGGAAAAAGCTGCCTACCCCAAAAAAATTCAATAAGTGGAATGTAGATCAGAGTAACCGTTAATCCCCCTGAAACAAAGGAGGAAACTCGTGTCAAAAGGAGAAACAAAAATTCATTTGTGTGGGGAATCCAAGTAGCCAGGAATCCCCATTGATACATATGAGGAAACTCGCGCCGAAAAGTGAAGTCTATTAAAAAAAAATTCGGGGTTGTACGAAGCTACCGAAAGTCGAGAATCTAAAGTGAAAGTGTAGAGAGGAGATTACCTTCTAGTGTTCTTTAGAAAATCTGAAAATCTATATGTTTTGAAGCTCATTAGTCATTGCCTCACATTTCACATGGATATTTTTGTAATGTATGTATCTTATGAATTTGCCTACATTCATGGTTTATGTAGTACTCCTAGTTGTGTATGCACAGATCTCTTAGTTACGCTTCATGTCTTATATTCTTGAATTTGAATCACATGCTCTTTTGTTAACCCGTGCCTCATATAGGGGGAGTTACTATATGTACTATTTGTGTGCATGACAATTGTGCTTGTGTGCTTGCATGTTCATGCATTCCCCTTGAGTCTAATTTTGAGCATAAACTTTACATTTGAAGGATAGAAGTCATCATGTGCATAGCTTCATAACTTGCATGATTAGCATTCACATAGTGCATATTAAGTGCTAATTTACATATTTGCATATTTGACATTTTCAGCATGCATATAGGTCATTCATGATATCATCTTGATCAAATCCATACTTTTCACCAATTGGCACAGTTCATTTTGAAATGCATATTCTGAACACTTCATGTTGCATAAATGCCAAAATGAGTTCAACCAACAAATGGTATCATGATCAATAAATGCTATCTTTGAGGCTCTCTCTCTTCGAGAATTGAAATTGCCTATGTTTGTGCCTCTATCTTGATCAACACTTGGTATCATATATTTGAGCCCCTACTTAACATCAATTGGCCTTTAAATTGGAAACTTATCATTTGGCCTCACATGTTCATTTTATGTCACATGCTCCCTTGTCTTTTTGTAGATGACAAAAAGGGGGAGAATGATTGGTGTGTGCTCAATGGTCTTTGAATGTTGTTGTCTTGGGGAGAATGTGAGAAGTGGTTATGCTCAATGTTTGCACATGTTTGCAAAATCTGTATTATCACACACATCGTTTTATCATCATCAAAAAGGGGCAGATTGTTGCATGCCATAGTTCGTGCCTGGTTTCAATGATATCAAAACGATTGTGTTTGTGTGTGTATGTGTTTCATTGAGTAACATGTTTTATATCTTGATTTGATGAGTTAAAAGATGGAGTCAATGTTTACTCTTGAAAGCCATGTGAACTCTCGGTGTTTAACGTACTAATGTCATATTTATGTTGGTTTGTAGGAACACAACTTCATAGCTCATACTTGGAATCTTAAGGAGTCCATCAATGAAGCTCTTCTTCTTAAAGGGAGTTAACTCTGTTCATGTTTGAAAGTTATATGAATGATTTATATTTAAGGATCTCATGCCTTGAATATTTTGATTTGCAGGATCAAAGTTCATGATTCACGTTTTGGAACTCAAAGGAGTGCATCAATGAAGTTCTTCTTCAAAAAGGGAGTTACATTTCTCATTGAATTGCATTTTATCTTTATATGATTCATACATTTCATCAAGTAAAGTTTCAAGTCTTGATTGGGGTATTTCCTTGCATTTTCCTCTCAAGGCTTTTGGACTAGAAATATACTTAGCCTATTTACTTGAATCTTGATGAATGTGATTTTATATCAATGTTCCTCTTGGGATAAGGCTTCATGAATATTAATTTTTGTCAACAAGAATGTCATTTGAAAGAATGTGGTTCTATGATATTATGTATGCTTTGCATTTGGCATGATTGTTAACACTTGTGTAATGAAGCATCTTGATGTTGAAGATTTGGTTGATTCAAGAATGTGATTGAATGGTTGAGCTTCCATGTTATTATATTTGATTGAATGATAGATTCATGCTTACCATTTCAAAACCTTGTCATTTGGTCAAATGTATTTTTGATATGTGATTTGAGAAGTAAAACACATGTTTGAATAGGTTCAATGATGTATTTCATTGTGAACATGTTCATAGTGTTAATGCATAACTCATATATTTTGATTCTCAACTAACCTCTTAGTTTATCATGTTTTTCAGGATGCAAAATCATTGTTGATCTTCATGGGATTATGGTAACATTTAATCAATTGTTTCCCTTTGGTTTGATGGAGGTTTTAGTTATTTTTCAAACTCAAACTATCTTACAGTCTTCACCATTTTCAATCCGACCGTTGGATCTCCCGTCTAAAAATTTTATGTTGTAGCTCTGGGAGTCCTCTTTCCAACGCCTCCAGTCTCGCTTCGATCGAAGTTCGGAGCTAGGAGAATTAATTCTTGCCGCCGAAGCGCACAGAGCTATTTTTTGTGTGCCCAGCCACTGCATGGGTCGACCCCTGGGGTCGACCCACTGCAAGGGTCGACCCCAAGGGTCTACCCCTGTAACACAGGGTGTTTTTTTGTGTTTTCCAGCAACCTGTTGCCCGAGGGTCGACCCCAAGGGTCGACCCCTTCCGGACGGGACTTACAAAAGTGGTCAAATCTCATTGAAAACCTTTTCAAACCTTTCTATAATATACCCTAATGGTTCCTAATCATGTTAGGGTGTTTTAAACTCATTTTAGAAGGGGTATATGGGTCATTTAGTCTGTCTCCTATATATATCAATGTGTTGCTCCGAATTTGAGCAAGGATTAACGCTAATGCTCATTTGTTCTTTCGTATAGGTGAAGAAAAGGGAGAAAACATGGTGGAGCTCTTGCAAGAAGGAAATCATCTACTTCCGTGAAGATCTGGAGCTCATGGAAGAAGAAGAAAAGGAGCGGATCGAAGAGAGGATCAAGATGACGTAAGAATCGTCTTCATCCGGCTTCTCTCCAACTCGTGGTTCAAGGAACATCATCAACCGGCCTTGAAGATCAAAGGGGGACTTCTTCTATGTCTTCTATCAATTCTTTGTGATATGTTCTATGATATATATTTTGGGTTTGAGCATGCTTGAGTATTTGTGTTTATTTTCTGAACAATAGAGATACTCGTGTGTGTGACCGTTTGTGTATACGGTCGTGTTTGATCACCTTCGTGCGATCGTGTTTATGTTATTGTGCTGCGGTTGTTGCAACGTGTGTGTGTGTGTGTGTGTGTGTGTTGTGATCCGGTCGTCGGATCGTGTATGTGTTTGTGATCCGGTCGTCGGATCGTGTGGGAGACTTAGTCTCCGTCTGTGTGTTTGTTGGGGCGTGTCCCCGTGTGTGTGTGGGGATTCATCCCCGTGTGAGTTTGGAGCGTCGTCTCCCTGTTGGGGATTTATCCCCGAGTGAAGCCTCACCGGGTTTGGTGAGGGATGGACGTAGGGAGCCCATCGTTGTCTCGAATCACCTTAAAAATCTCAGTATCCTATGGTTTGCATTGTGGTTTGCCTTGTTATGTTTAACTGCTTAATGTGTTTATCTTAATCGTGTGTGAACGGTGAGATTGAGAGAATTTAATCATCTTGCTTGAGTGAAATCTTCAATCTCGTCTAGGTTGTTAATTCCACTGTGTGCTTGTCTATGTTTTTAATCGGTCATAGTTTTTAGTAGTAGGATCTTTTCACCCCCCCCCTCTAGATCCGTGTTCCTGCACTACGGGACCCAACATACCATTCGGGTTGACCAATGCACCAGTTGTGTTCATGGAGCAGATGAATCAGATCTTCTGACCTTATCTAGATCAATTTGTCGTAGTCTTTATAGACAACATCCTGATATATTCTGCCAGTCAGGAGGAGCATCGGCAACATCTGAGAGTGGTTCTATAGACTCTCAAGGAGAAAAAGTTCTACGCCAAATTCAGCAAATGTGAATTTTGGCTAGATCAGATGATGTTTCTCGGACAAGTCATATCCTGAAACGGTATATCGGTGGACCCCAGCAAGGTTGAAGCAGTGACAAAGTGGGAAGCTCCGAAGATAGTCCTGGAGATCAGAAGCTTCCTTGGACTGGCTGGATACTACCGCCAGTTCATCGAAGGTTTCGCCACCATTGCAGCCCAAATGACCAAGTTGACTAAGAAAGGAGCGAAATTCATATAGTCAGAAGAGTGCGAAGATAGTTTTCAGATGCTCAAGGAAAGGTTGACTTCAGCCCCAGTGCTGGCACTCCCTCAAGGCGATCATGGCTTCACCGTTTATACAGATGCCTCCAGGATCGACCTTAGTTGGGTACTGATGCAAAATGGCCGAGTGATCGCCTATGCCTCGAGATAGTTGAGGGACCATGAGAAGAACTACTCTACTCATGACCATGAGAAGGCAGCGGTGGTCCATGCCTTGTGCATCTGGAGACACTATTTATATACGGTTTGATTTGAGGTCTTCACCGACCATCAAAGCCTCAAGTACATACTCACTCAGAAGGAACTCAGTTTGAGGTAAAGAAGATGGGTCGAGCTACTGAAGGACAACGACTTCACCTTGCAATTCCATCCCGGTAAGGTCAATGTTGTAGCTGATGCCCTCAGCTGTAAATTGATGGCGCTGAGCTTACACTGAGAATGGGATAAGATGGAGGGTGTGATTGAATCACAACCTGAGAGGAGAAAGAAATTTTGTCTTTTGGCTGGGTTGTCTGCTAGACCTACATTCCTTAACAGGATTGCTGAGGTATAGAAGCAGGATATAGCATTGCAAAAGCAACTGAATAATGAGGACTTCCATGTGGGGATTGATGGACTGATCACATTCCAAGGAAGGATTTGTGTACCAGATGATGTGGAGTTAAAGAAGAACTTGATGCGGGAGGCTTATAGGTCAAAGTTCTCCATCCATCCCGGAAGCACCAAGATGTTCCAAGATATGAAGGGGATGTATTGGTGGCCAGGAATGAAGTGAGACATTGTGGAGTTTGTGTCCAAATATCTCACATGTCAGCAAGTAAAAAGTGAGCATCTAAGACCTGGCGGTCCTCTTCAGACCATCGAGATGGCACAATGGAAATGGGAACAAACCACCATGGACTTTGTGACTGGTCTACCCATGACCAGGAGGAAGCATGATACCATCTGGGTAATTGTGGACATATTCACAAAGACTGTACACTTCCTGCCCATCAACAAGCAGACTCCAATCGAATCCTTAGCAAAATTATTCATCGTCGAGATCATTCGGTTGCATGGTGCACCCTTATCTATCATCTCTGATCAGGACCCTCGATTCACAGCAAGGTTCTGGAAGAGTTTATAGCAGGCTATGGGGATAGAATTACGGCTCTGCTTGGCATTTCATCCTCAGATCGATAGGCAATCTGAGTGCACTATCCAGACTCTAGAAGATATTCTGAGGGCATGTAGTATTGAATGGAGGGGGAATTGGGATGATCATTTACCCTTGATAGAATTTGTATACAACAATAGTTACCATTCCGTAATCGGAATGGCATCTTATGAAGCACTTGATAGGCGGCCATGTAGATCACTAGTGTGTTGGTATGAAGCTGGCGAGAAGTAGCTGTACGGACCACAATTGGTACAGGACTGCTCGGAGATAATTTCTATGATCAGGCAGCGTCTCCTCACAGCCCAAAGCCATCAGAAAGGTTAAGCAGATCAACGGTGGAGAGAGTAAGCATTTACAGAGGGAGACCATGTGTTTTTGAAGGTGTTCTTGCGATTCAGGAAGAAGGGCAAGCTCAGACCTAGATATATCAGACCTTTCGAGATTCTGCAAAGGATTGGCGAGGTGGCTGAACAACTTGCACTTCCACCTGCTCTATCACATGTATATCCTGTCTTTCACGTCTCTATGCTCAGGAAGTACGTCTCAGATACCTCGCATGTTATAGAGTACGAGCCCCTGGAGGTTCGGGCAGATCTGTCGTATGTGGAGCAGCCCAACGAGATCATAGACTGGAAGGAATAGGTATTGAGGAATAAAACCAACAAGCTAGTGAATGTTTTATGGAGGAATTCTCATTCCGAGGAAGCAACTTGGGAGCCGGAGGACAAGATGCGCTAGGAATACCCTCAACTGTTCCGTGAGTAAAAATTTCCATTTTAAAGAAATTTCTCAAATCAATTTTGAGGACAAAGTTATTTTTAAGGGGGAGAGGATGTTATGACCACCAATTGGGCACTGGCCTAATTGAGAATAATTCATGCCCATGAACTCAATGAGCTAGCAATCTAGATAGATTATTGAAGGATCCTTAGGAAATTCATAACTTAACATAGGGAGGTCAAAATTAGGTGAAACCAAAGCCCACGCAATAACCATTGGGTAAGGAACAACTTTGATGAAGAGTATAACTTCTGAAAAATAGGCCTAATAGGGGTTAAGAGGGAGTTTATGAAAATAGGTCGAAACATTTACAAAAAATACTGCCACCTGTTGAAATAAGGATATCTTGGCCCATGGTTATCCAAATGGGCTGAAACTAGGCTCATTAGAAATATTGGGTCCTTAACCAGAACTCTTTTGTTAAGGTGGAAACCCAATTCGCACCAGAACCCAAGGTTCTGAGCCCATTGTCACCAACCATCATGAACTGGTGTGACTGATTGGGGAATTCACATGTAATTAATTAGATATTCATAACTTCATTTGGTGTTATTGAAATGACCTAAAACTAAAGTCATAATCTCGAATGGGATGTTAGCTACAAGTTCTTTGTTGAGGTCGGGGCCAAATTCCATCTGGATACTAGAGTTATACTCTAATTACCTCGGGCTACCGAAAGGTCCCAACTAGAATGGGGGAAAATAAATGATTAATCTTACAAAAATCATAACTTAAGCTAGGATTGATGAAACCCGATGAAACCATATCCCAAAGTTAGATATGAAAGTCCTATTGATTTCATTAGAAGATTTCCCTACTCAAATCCTAACTTAAAAGTGCGCCCACTTACATCTATGACCTGGTAGACGAAGGGTCACCTCTGTTCAAACCGAGGAGGTGCATGGCATTAACTCCTCTTCAACCAGCGACCCTGGGGGCTGGACTGAGCCTTGTAGGATGTGTGCAAATATCTTGGGAGGCTAGAAATTTATATAAGGAGGTACGCTCCATGGGTAGTAACCCTTTCGAAACCCACATTTTTTATTATCTATCATCTACGGTCCCTCTTGGGTAACAAAGAGAGGTGAGGGACATTGGCCTTGCGTAGGAGGACGATCCTGTAGTTCCAAGGATGTCGGTTGAAGTCTTGGGAGGATCTGGGGTGTGGATCTCATCCCCTAATCGAAAAGGAGAAGCTTAGGAGGATCTGGGGTGTGCATCTCATCCCTGGGTCATCGATTTAGCACTTCAAGGTAGGCACCTAACCTCAAATCTTAGGGGGGACAACAATGCATTATAACAATTTCTAAATAGTTTCTATACACTAAAGTGGGGCATATGGGATTCACGGGATCGATTGCCATGTTTATTTTTACTCATTTTTCCATTAAATTAGGCGTTTTCATGAGGTTCCTCTCAGTTTTATCAAAAATCTGGGTCACTGCACTGAGTGTGTTGACTTGCCCTTTGGACAGGTCAACACCACCTCTTTCAGAGGGATGGTAGTTTCAACACCACCCTATGGACGTGTCAACACCACCCTGTGGACATGTCGACACCACCCTTGGACAGGTCGACACACTGTGACTCTGTCCCAATTTCCAGAATCTTAGAAAGGGAGAGTTTTGAGAGGCCATTTTAATTCACAAAAATCTGAAAAATTAAAAAATGGTAGAAGGCTAAGTTAGCAATTCACTGTAAAAATTTTGTGCTCACAGAAATTCCGCACTTGAAGTTATGGTTCTTTTCCTATGCATGTGTAACCTAGAAATAAACCTATCTTTTAATACAGTAACCTGATCATGCTCTATTTTGCATCGAGTAAGCTTATGATTGTGATTTGTCCACTTAAACCATTTGGAAGCATGCTTGCTATGATAAAGTATCATACTAGTAGTTGTAAAAATGATTATGAATGTGAATGTGAATATGATATGAATGTTATGTGTTGAAAATTGCAGCATTCTGTGAGGTTAGACTTCGGTCCCTTCTGCGGGACGGGGATACTTAACGCTGAGGAAGTAAAAGAACCTAGGGGATGGCGATACGTAACGCCCAAGTTGAAATCCTATGAAGGGACCCTAGCAAGGTGGAAGCAGTGACAAAATGGGAAGCACCGAAGACAGTCATGGAGATTAGGAGCTTCCTCGGACTGGCTGGATATTACTGACAGTTCATTGAGGGATTCTCCACCATTGCATCCCCCATGACCAAGTTGACCAAGAAAGGAGCGAAGTTTAACTGGTCAAAGGAGTGTGAAGATAGTTTTCAGATGCTCAAGGAGAAGTTGACGTCAGCCCCAGTGTTAGCGCTCCCTCAAGGAAATAACGGCTTCACTATTTATATAGATGCCTCTAGGATCGGCCTCGGTTGTGTACTAATGCAAAATGGCCGAGTGGTCGCCTATGCTTCAAGACAGTTAAAGGACCATGAGAAGAACTAGTCCACTCATGACCTGGAAATGGCAGAAGTGGTCCATGCCTTGCGCATCTGGAGACACTATTTATATGGGGTTTGGTTTGAGGTCTTCACCGACCATCCGAGCCTCAAATACATATTCACTCAGAAGGAAATCAACCTTAGGCAATGGAGATAGGTCGAACTGTTGAAGGACTATGACTTCACCTTACAGTATCATCCAAGCAAGGTGAATGTGGTGGCGGATGCTCTTAGCCGTAAATTGATGGCGTTAAGCTTGCATCGAGAGTGGGATATGATGGAGGGTGTGATTGAATCACGTCCCAAGAAAAGAAATCAATTCGGCCTCTTGGCTGGGTTGTCGACTAGACCTACATACTTAGATAGAATTGCTGAGGCGCAAAAGTAGGACGTGGCATTGCAGAAGCAACAGAATAACAAAGACTTCCAAGTGGGGATAGATGGACTGATCACATTCCAAGGAAGGATTTGTGTACCAGATGATGTGGAGATAAAGAAGGACTTGATGCGGGAGGCTCATAGGTCAAAATTCTCCATCCACCCTGGGAGCACTAAGATGTTCCAAGACATGAAGAGGATGTATTGGTGGCCCAGAAAGAAGCGAGACATTGCGGAGTTCATGTCCAAATGTCTCACATGTCAACAAGTGAAGATTGAGCATCAAAGACCTGGCGGTCCTCTTCAGACCATCGAGATGGCACAATGGAAATGGGAAGAAATCACCATCGACTTTGTGACTGGTCTACCCATGACCAGGAGGAAGCATGATATAATCTGGGTAATTGTGGACAGGTTAACAAAGACTGCACACTTCCTGCCCATTACCAAGCAGACTCCAATCGAATCCTTGGCGAAACTATTATCGCTGAGATCATTCGGTTGCATGGTGCACCCTTGTCTATCATCTCTGATCGGGACCCTCGTTTCACAGCAAGGTTCTGGAAGAGTTTACAGCATGCTACGGGGACAGAATTGCAGCTCAGCTCGGCATTTCACCCTCAGACCGATGGATAGTCTGAGCGCACTCTCTAGACTCTGGAAGATATGTTGAGGGCGTACAGTATTGAATGGAGGGGGAATTGGGATGATCATTTACCCTTGATAGAATTTGCATATAACAATAGTTACCATTCTGCCATCGGAATGGTACCTTATGAAGCACTCTATGGGCGGCCATGTAGGTCACCTGTATGTTGGTATGAAGCTGGCGAGAAGTAGCTGTTCGGACCATAGTTGGTACAGGACTGCTCAGAGAAGATATCTATGAACAGGCAGCGACTTCTCACAGCCCAGAGCCGTCAGAAAAAATATGTAGACCAACGGCAGACAGAGTTAACATTTGCCGAAGGAGACCATGTGTTCTTAAAGGTGTCTCCCACCAGGGGAGTCATGCCATTTGGAAAGAGGGGCAAGCTCAATCCTAGATATATCGGGCCTTTTAAGATTTTACAAAGGGTCAACGAGGTGGCTTACCGACTTGCACTTCCGCCCACTCTGTCGCATGTACATCTAGTCTTTCAGGTCTCCATGCTCAGGAAATATGTCCAAGATGCTTCACATGTTATTGAATACAAACCTCCAGAAGTTCGGGCATATCTGTCATATGTGGAGCAGCCCAGCGAGATTATAGACTAGAAGGAACAGATACTGAGGAATAAAACAATCCGGTTGGTGAATGTTTTGTGGAGGAATTCTCATTTCGAGGAAGCAACTTGGGAGCCGGAAGACAAGATGCGGTAGGAATACCCTCAACTATTCGGTGAGTAATTTATCTTAAGAGGAAAATTTGGAGTTAATTTTGAGGATGCAATTATTTTAAGGGGGAGAGGATGTTATGACCACCAATTAGGCACTGGTCCAATTGTGTACAATTCGGGCCCATGAGCTCAATGAGCTAGAAATCTAGACATATAATTAAAGAACCCTTAGAAAATCCGTAAATTAACGTAGGAAGATCAGGATTAGGTGAAACCAAAGTCCATACAACGACCATTGGGTAAGGAACAACTTTGATAAAGAGCATAACTTCTAAAAAATAGGCCTAACAGGGGGAAAGAGGGCGTTTGTGATAATGGGTCGAATCAATTACAGAAAATGTAGTCACCCGTTAAAATAAGAATATCTTGGTCCACAATCAACCAAAGGGTATGAAACAAGTCCCATTAGAAAGCTTGGGACCTTAACCCAAACTCTTCTATTGGGGTGAAAGCCCAATTTGCATCAGAACACAAGGTTCTGAGCCCTTTGGCTGCCAATTGTCACAAAAAGGTGTGACTGTTCGGAGAACTCAAACATAATTAATAGGAAATTCATAACTTCGACTGTGTTTAATGAAATGACCTGAAACTATGGCCAACATTTTGAGTAGGATGTTAGCTACAACTTATAAGTTGAGGTCGAGGCCAAATACAGCCTAGATAGTAGAGTTATGCCCAGATTACCTCGGGCTACCGAAAGGTCGCAATTTGAATGAGGGAGAATAAATGATAATCTTGCAAAAATCATATCTCAAGTTATTAATAAGGTAATTCGATGAAACTATGACCCAGTGTTAGATCAAGAAGTCCTCTTGATTTCATATGAAGACAATCCAACCTAAAACCCAACATAAAAGCATGCCCACCAACATCTATGATCGGGTAGACGAAGGCTCACCTCTGTTCAAACCGAAAGGGTACTTAGCATTAACCCCTCTTTAAACCAGCAACCTTGGGAGTGGGTTGGAGCCTTGTGGGTCGTGGGTAGAACCTTGAGAGACTTTAAAACTATAAAAGGAGAGGGGTGTTAGAGGTGGTCAGCATTTTAGCAACACTAATCTTCTATTCTCTGCCCCCTACGATTTCTCTTGTGTAAGGAAGAGAGGTGAGGAACCTTGGCATTTCGTAGAGGGTGAACCTACAGCGAAGTCTTGGGTGGATCTGGGGTGTGGAACTCATCCCCAGATCGGAAGGAAAAGTTTTAGGTGGATCTGGGGTGTGGATTTCATCCCCAGATCGTCGGTCTAATATCCCAAGAGGTAGGCACCTAACCTCAAACTTTAGGGGTCAGCAATTGATGCTCGCTCGACAGTCGTTGTTAAAATTGCCGTGCCACACAAATTTCAAATATTTATAACCGCACTCACTCACTTATGGATTTGAAAACATGAGTATAATGGTAAGTACTGGTCGATCCCACGGGGAAGGAATTTGGTTTTTTTTCTTAGTTGGAAAATATTCTTGTGTTTTGAAAAATCAATTGTTGGAATTTGGAGTGCGATTATGAAAACTTAAATTGGAAAACATAACAGAATTCAAGTGAAAATAAGGGTTGGAAGAAAATGCATAACTTCAAATATAGACAGAATGAGAAGAAGTGTAAAACATGAAAGTTGTAGAGAATTGAAAAAGGAAGAAATTTTATGAAGAACACAGAAACATAAAATGAAAGGAAGATAAGGAAAAACTTGAAAAACTATGACCTATTGGTTCGGATGAACAGTAATTGATAGAAAACCAGCACCTTGAAAACTTAATTCTAAAGCTCAAAAGAAGAGGAATTTGACAAAGTGCAAGAAGAATAAAACTTAGAGATACAAGAGAGGAACAACTCTTATGAAGAACTCAGAGTTATTTGAGGACTAGAAAGACTTCAAAATGAATGAATGGAAGAAGGTATCACCACGGATGAACAGTGAATGCACAGGACATCACTTAAGAAAATGGGTATTAACTCTATGAATTTGGATGAATTGGAAGAAATGATGAACATAGAAGTTGAAGAAAACTTAAAAAGGAACAACTTTTATGAAGACAAGAATTTGAAATGAGGATCACAATAATGAGAAATAAGGCTATGAAAAGACTGAATTCTAAAATGAAACTTGTATTGCAATAAATTCAACTTACAAATTTGCCTTCAAAAGCTTGGAAACACACAACTTCAACAATCAAAAACTTCAGAAATGGAAGGAACTTACATTACAAATGCTTAAAGCTAGCTCTCTCTCCCTTGCAACCTTGCCATCTAGTTCTAACTCTAACAACCAACCACTTGCTAACTCTTCATTCAAAACCAATGCACCCTTTATATAGGGGTTACAAAAACATTCCAAACAAGTGTACCCAATTTTAGCCTAAAATGGTAGGCAGGTAGGTTCTGCCCACTTTGCCATTTTTTTCGGATTTTTCTGAATTTGTTTGGCATTTTTTTTGGCCTTTTTCTTCTTCTCTTTCTCTCATTCTCTCTCTGCGGCGCGTTGTGCCGACCAGTTAGGCGGGTTCGGCCGCCCGCCGTGGGCCCGCCGTGCGCCGAACCCCCTGCCGCCTGCCGCGTGTGTTGCGTGGCGCACGTGCGCTCGCGTGCCGCCTGCTCCGCTCTGCCTGCCGCGTGTCCGGGCCCCGCCCGCCTGCCTTCGCCCGGGGCCGCCACGACACCCCCCCCCGCTTCGCCCTCCGCCGCATCGTCGCCCGTGCCGGGCGGCGAAGGCGGGAAGGAGCGGGGCGGGGCGGGTTTGAACTTTTTATTTTTTTTAATTTATATATATATATATTATATAAATATATATATATCTATATAACTATATATATATCTATATATACTTAGAAAATTCCAAACAAATAGCAAATAATTTTATTTTTTGTTCTAAAATTTTTTCTTTTCTTTTTGAACCAATCCTCGAGCTTTTGGCCCATTCAACATATAATTTTTATTTTCTTTTATTTTCTTTTTCTTGGAGTTTTCCTCGAACTGCGTTCCTGCATAAATACATAAAAAATGTAATTAAAATTTATTTAATTTCAGAAAAATAAATATTTGATACAAAATCAACAATAAGTGTGAGAAGTGTATATTGATCATAATTTAAGCTCATAAAAATGTGAATAATTATGAATTAACAAGGAAAAATACACACTTATCACACCCCCCAACTTACTTATTGCTAGTCCCTTAGCAATGCACTTAATGAAAAATTTCAGGACCAACAAGAGGTTAAAGTATCCAGACCTCATTTTCAGATCATCTTTCATAGAGTTAACTAAAGATCAGGACTCTGGAGTAATTACTACAGATTAGCCTTATGAACATGATCAAGAATTCTAATCAAAATTCAGTAGCACTTGTGCAAGTGGAATACTAAATTCACAGTAGAGACAATTGCATCCTCCAGTTGCTATTCCGAACAAATGCATTTCAATTCTGCACTTCTTACTTAGAGCGTTCAATGCACACTAGCTTTTTGTCTGCCTTATTGATATGTCCCTTTTGGGATCACTATATATTTTTTTTTCTTTTCTACTTTTCTCTTTTTTTTTCTTTACACACATGATGCTGCACTACCCCTCATTGTTTTACACGAACCTCAACACGTCTCAGGTGAAGTAGGCCCGGTTCCACAGATCAGAGTTCCCTTTTTCTTTTGACGCGAACCTCAACACGTCTTAGGTGAAGTAGGCCCGGTTACTCAGAATCGGAGCATTTTTCATGGTGTTTATTTTTTTTTCTCATATTTGTGTATGGCAGAAAGCTTCTAAAAGATCTCTTTTTCAAAAGTGCAGAATACCAGACAGTATATCTAAAATAGCAGAAGGCTTGTCCTTCTTGTTTCATTAGCGTGCATCGTGATTTTATTTTATTTTTGAAAGTGCATCTGAACTTTAAAGAGATTCTTTAAATCAGTTTTCCATGGCTAGAGTAAATAAATTATCCAGCATCCTTTTCCCAGTTGTTTCTATTCAGAATCACTTTTCATGCGACATGAATCAAGAAACTCTAACTGGGGATGTACTGTAAGGGTAAGGGTTAAAACAAAATTTTGGGCGAAAATTTTGGGCGAAAGTTTGGGCGAAAAGTTTAGAGGTTGTATATATGAATGTAGAATGTGCAACATGATGTCCTGTCCCCCCAACTTAAATGACATTGTCCTCAATGACATAAACAATAGAGAATAATAGAACAATGTAAACATGATAGCTTGTTAAAGAACGGGACAACCTGATGTGTACTTCGACAGCTTTGGCGTGTTGAGAGGCGGTATTTGGCTTTGAAAATCGGAGAAACAGAGTAAGCAATCAGCTCTCTCCCCCCAACTTATCCTTTATTCAAACCTGTAAAATAAACACAAAATCATAATAAAAACTTGGGTTGCCTCCCAAGAAGCCATTTATTCTCACACGAAACTATGAAAGGTTTGGGTTGCCTCCCAAAAAGCGCTAACTTTAACGTCTTCAGCCAGACGTAATGTAGCTCATTAACCAACACGTGGCATTCAAAATGAGCCACCATGTGATCTTGTCTTCCTTCAAATTCCAGCCCTTATGCCATTGGAAGACAAGAGTAGACATGTACGGATTAGGGCTAGAAATATGCGGGTTGCGCACTTTATTGAAATTTTTCCGTGTCCTATAGTCCCTCCTGACAAGCTTTGTAGGAGTATCTACCCAGGGGTCCCCTTGTACTATATCGTCCTTTCTGACGAGCTTTTCAGGTACGGCTTCCTTCATGATAAGTTGTTCAGGCCCTGGTAGTTTAGGAATAAGATTGTTAGCTTGTGACACTTTCATGTCAGTAACAACCTCATGAGCTTTAAGAGCATTGATCAACTTGTCTGCCTGAGAGAAAGTCAAATCAAATGTGAATGTGGTTGGCACATCCCCCTCAGGTCCTAGAATCTCAAATTGGAGAGGCTCGACTGACAGGGGAATCAAAGTAGAAGGAAGCACTAACTCATCCACAGATTCAGACGTCATTGGAGAGGCTTTAGGGGTTAGATCAAATAGAAAAGTTTCAAATGAAACCCCTTCATCACACTCCTCACTCATCTGAGGATTTTTAACCGAATTGCCCACTAATGGGGTGGATAGAGGAAATGTAAATGATTCGAGTCCGGCCCTTTCATCATAGGTTAGATCAAATTTGAATTCCTCTAAGACGGGCCCATCATCACACTCCTCACTCAACTGAGAATTATCACTCAAATTTTCCAGAAATGGGGTCGGTAGATGAAATGTAAATTTTTCTAATAAGGCCCCATCATCATGTTCTTCCAGATAAGGAGGATATTCAGAATTTGGTTCCATTAAGTCAACAATTTTATTACTTACAACGTAATCCTCCTCTTGATTCATTTCCTCAATTGAGTTGTTTGGGCCATTATCCTTTACCGTAGTATTCGCAATCTCAAAACATTCAGAGAATGAGGTGATATGGTCATCATTATGAGCATCATTATCCGTCAATTCACCCCCTACTTCCTTTCCTTCTCCCCCCAACTTCTCACGATCATCATAATCCTCAAACTCATCATAATCCTCTTCATAAGAGGAATTGGATTCAGGCATCTGAGGCTGCTCTTCCTTTAAGTCCTCCTCATAAGATTCTTCTATGATTCCTTCAAAATCAACAGTGATATGAGTGGTAGATTGGGGGATCATAAGTTGATCGTATGGATTTTTATCGTTATCACATCCATCAAATCCAAGAAGTTGGTCTTCAATACTTGTGGAGTTGCTAGACATTGGATCCACTTCCATGTCTATGATGTTTTTAGCAACCCTATTCACTTGGGCCTCAAAGTTTTGCAGTTGTTCCTGAAAGGCTTGTTGTTGCGTTTGGAAGAGCCGTGTCAATTGATCAAACATCTCCTCCTTATTCAAAGTGGGCTGAAAGTCAGATTGAGATGGATAGTAATTTGAAGGGCACTCAGTCTGAGAATGAGGTGGTGGAGAGTGTGTGAGTTGTCCTCCATAATATGGTTGATCATAAGAAGCATTTGGGTATGGAGCCCAATTTGAAAAATCTTGTTCTTGAGGACTTTGGGCTTGATCCTGATAAGACTCCCAAGAAGAATTATGTTGATCTCTCCAACCAAAATGAAAGTTGTTTGGACATGAGTCAAAATAAGGTGGGGAGAGCCTTGGAGACATTTGGGTTTGCCTAGCTTGGTCCATCCAAGAGATTGTTGGTTGATCAGCCCAGCTAGAGTTATGCGTATCGGAAGATGATTCATAATTGGGCTGAGAAAATCGTTGATCATATGGGGCTTGCTCCGGGATGAAAGGTAGATCATGGCCCCCAAACTGAGTGGTTGGAACATGGTCCTGGGTAAACGATGGAAACTGGGCCATCATAGGTAATATGATTTCATTTTGGGCCGACCACGAATATGGACTGTCATAAGAGGTTGGGTTGTTTGGGGTGAGAAATGAATGTGGATTTGGGCAACCACCTACATAAGGGATTGGGTTAGCCCACATGTGATCGTTGTCCTGGCAGCCAGGTGGTATGAAATGGTTTTGATCCATGGCTAGAAATTGATCAAATTTATGAGCCAATTGGTCAAACCTATCTAAGTTGTGTGCCCAATCCATAGATGAAAGTTATGATCTCACCATTTTTTTTATAGATTTTATTTTTTTTTGATTGATTTTTTTTAATATGCAAACACAAACAAAGTAACACACAAATTATCCTAATGACCTAGACGTGACTTAGACATACAAGTAGGGTTTCACAAAGTGATTAACGTGAAACTTAAGTTCACCCTCAGTATGTCCACCAGCCAGGTAAGGGGTGGGGAAGTGGGAGGTTCCCCCTACTTTCGTAGGGACCTTATTATACAAAATCACAATCCCGCTTAAGGCGTTTGCCATCAGACCGTCTTGCCTTAGACACCAGTTTTCATAAGAGGATAAACCTAAATATCACAGGAATCACAGTGTGATCCTAGGGCCAACGTCTACTGGCTTTTATTAAGGCCTAGGTAATGCAGAGATGCGAGGAAATTGTGGTTTCCGGGCTAAGGGAGGGTAATGAAATCCCCACCTTATCTTGTTAGGGGTGTTGCCCTTAAAGTATTTTGAAATGAAATGCACACCACAATTTCAAACAAGGGGTTCTTTATGCAAAAATGAATGCCAGACTGGGATCAGTAGAACGTACCTTGCCCCTCGCGATCTTCAAAATGCAATGCAGAAATTAAACAAAAACAAATTCTAAGCTAAATGATGCATGACCTAGAGCATGAAAGTATAGTTTCTACTCTTGCAATGAGGGCTTTTATTTGGTACAAATGAAGATTTTTTTTTTGTTTTTGTTTTTAGTTAATGAACCTAACTAACCAGCATGAAAATTTTTCTTTTGTTTTGATTGTTTTTTATTTTTATAGAGTTTTCAAGAAATTTTCAGATTTTTGTAAAATTTTTTCAGAAAGTGGAAAGATAGAACCTGTTTCTTGATTTCAGCCCTTTAGCAATGCTTCCAGGCTTTCAACAACGTTTCATATCCTTTGAATTTCAGGTTGCTTTTCCTCTTTCTTTGATTTTCAAATTTTTTTTTCGTTTTCCTGCACAAGTAAAAAGAGCAAAATTAATATTCACATATATACACCAAACACAAGAATATCCAACTATCATCATAATTCCCTCCCCGGCAACGGCGCCAAAAATTTGATGCTCGCTCGACAGTCGTTGTTAAAATTGCCGTGCCACACAAATTTCAAATATTTATAACCGCACTCACTCACTTATGGATTTGAAAACATGAGTATAATGGTAAGTACGGGTCGATCCCACGGGGAAGGAATTTGGTTATTTTTCTTAGTTGAAAAATATTCTTGTGTTTTGAAAAATCAATTATTGGAATTTGGAGTGCGATTATGAAAACTTAAATTGGAAAACATAACAGAATTCAAGTGAAAATAAGGGTTGGAAGAAAATGCATAACTTCAAATATAGACAGAATGAGAAGAAGTGTAAAACATGAAAGTTGTAGAGAATTGAAAAAGGAAGAAATTTTATGAAGAACACAGAAACATAAAATGAAAGGAAGATAAGGAAAAACTTGAAAAACTATGACCTATTGGTTCGGATGAACAGTAATTGATAGAAAACCAGCACCTTGAAAACTTAATTCTAAAGCTCAAAAGAAGAGGAATTTGACAAAGTGCAAGAAGAATAAAACTTAGAGATACAAGAGAGGAACAACTCTTATGAAGAACTCAGAGTTATTTGAGGACTAGAAAGACTTCAAAATGAATGAATGGAAGAAGGTATCACCACGGATGAACAGTGAATGCACAGGACATCACTTAAGAAAATGGGTATTAACTCTATGAATTTGGATGAATTGGAAGAAATGATGAACATAGAAGTTGAAGAAAACTTAAAAAGGAACAACTTTTATGAAGACAAGAATTTGAAATGAGGATCACAATAATGAGAAATAAGGCTATGAAAAGACTGAATTCTAAAATGAAACTTGTATTGCAATAAATTCAACTTACAAATTTGCCTTCAAAAGCTTGGAAACATACAACTTCAACAATCAAAAACATCAGAAATGGAAGGAACTTACATTACAAATGCTAAAAGCTAGCTCTCTCTCCCTTGCAACCTTGCCATCTAGTTCTAACTCTAACAACCAACCACTTGCTAACTCTTCATTCAAAACCAATGCACCCTTTATATAGGGGTTACAAAAACATTCCAAACAAGTGTACCCAATTTTAGCCTAAAATGGTAGGCAGGTAGGTTCTGCCCACTTTGCCATTTTTTTCGGATTTTTCTGAATTTGTTTGGCATTTTTTTGGCCTTTTTCTTCTTCTCTTTCTCTCATTCTCTCTCTGCGGCGCGTTGTGCCGACCAGTTAGGCGGGTTCGGCCGCCCGCCGTGGGCCCGCCGTGCGCCGAACCCCCTGCCGCCTGCCGCGTGTGTTGCGTGGCGCACGTGCGCCCGCGTGCCGCCTGCTCCGCTCTGCCTGCCGCGTGTCCGGGCCCCGCCCGCCTGCCTTCGCCCGGGGCCGCCACGACACCCCCCCCGCTTCGCCCTCCGCCGCATCGTCGCCCGTGCCGGGCGGCGAAGGCGGGAAGGAGCGGGGCGGGGCGGGTTTGAACTTTTTATTTTTTTTAATTTATATATATATATATTATATAAATATATATATATCTATATAACTATATATATATCTATATATACTTAGAAAATTCCAAACAAATAGCAAATAATTTTATTTTTTGTTCTAAAATTTTTTCTTTTCTTTTTGAACCAATCCTCGAGCTTTTGGCCCATTCAACATATAATTTTTATTTTCTTTTATTTTCTTTTTCTTGGAGTTTTCCTCGAACTGCGTTCCTGCATAAATACATAAAAAATGTAATTAAAATTTATTTAATTTCAGAAAAATAAATATTTGATACAAAATCAACAATAAGTGTGAGAAGTGTATATTGATCATAATTTAAGCTCATAAAAATGTGAATAATTATGAATTAACAAGGAAAAATACACACTTATCAGCAATGCATTAGAATGATTTCAAATATTTTTCTATAATTTAAAGATGCTCTAAGGGTACATGGGATCCGCCAGCATGCTCTTTTCTATTTTTCATCAAGTTTCGGGCCCTCATGGGTTTCCTGGGTCTCTACCAGAGTTTAAAGCCTCTGGACGGGTCTGTGTAGATTTTGATAGACTTGGGTAACGTCGTTACACCTTTGGTTAAGTCCCAGGTAAGGTCTGTGCACATTTGGTCCAAGCCTTAATGAGGTCGGTGCACATTTAGTCCAAGCCTTAGTGAGGTCGGTGCACATTTGGTCCAAGCCTTTGTGAGGTCTATGGACGTTCAGTCCAAGTCTTAATGAGGTCGGTGCACATTTAGTCCAAGCCTTAGTGAGGTCGGTGCACATTTGGTCCAAGCCTTTGTGTGGTCGGTGCACGTTTAGTCCATGCCTTAATGAGGTCGGTGCACATTTGGTCCAAGCCTTAGTGAGGTCGGTGCACATTTGGTCCAAGCGATAGTAAGGTCGATGCATATTTGGTCTAGGCCCATGTAAGGTCGGTGCACATTTGGTCCAGGCCATAATAAGGTCGGTGCATGTTTTGTCCAAGCCATAGTAAGGTCGATGCACGTTTTGGTCTAGGCCCATGTAAGGTCAGTGCACTTTTGGTCCAGGCCATAATATGGTCGATGCACTTTTTGTCCAGGCCATAATAAGGTCGGTGCACTTTTTATCCAAGCCATAGTAAGGTCGATGCACATTTGGTCCAGGCCATGTAAGGTTTGTGCACCTTTGGGTCCAGGCCATAATAAGGTCGATGCACATAAGCTGTGGCCTTTGACAGGTCTGAGTAGGTCCCATATTAGGCCGATGCACATGTGTTGTGGCCTTTGACAGGTCTAAGCACATGGGGAACTAGGTCTGAGCATATGGAGGGTAAGGTCGATGCACATAAGCTGAAGCCTTGGACAGGTCCGAGCATATAGAGGGTAAGGTTGATGCACATAAGCTGTGGCCTTTGATAGGTCTGTGCACCTTTGGGTCCAGGCCATAATAAGGTCGAAGCACATAAGTTGTGGCCGTTGACAGGTCTGAGCAGGTCCCATATTAGGTCGATGCACATGTGTTGTGGCCTTTGACAGGTCTGAGCATATGCGGAACCAGGTCTGAGCATTTGAAGGGTAAGGTCAAGGCATATGTGTACAGGTCGAGGCACCTGTAGTTTTGTCCCAAATTTCTTGAAACTCAGAAAAAGAGAATTTTGAAAGGGCATTTTAATTCATAAAAATCTAAAAAAAAAGAAAACTATAGAGGACTAAGGTGGTAACCCACTGTTAAAATTTCATGCACCCAGAAATTCTACACGTACAGTTATAAGTCATTTTCTATGCATGTGTAGCCTATAAATTAACCTGTCCTCCCTTATTTGGTAACCTAATCATGCTCTATTCCTCAACCAGTAAGCTTATGACTATGATTCGTCCACTTAAACCATGTTGCAACATGCTTGTTATGATAAAGTATCATACTAATACTTGTAAATTGAGTATGAATGTGAATACGATGTGAATGTTATGAATGGAAAACATCAGCATTCTGTGAGGTAGTACTTCGGTCCCTTCTGCGGGACGGCGATACGTAACGCCGTGGAAGTAAAAGATCCCAGGGGATGACGATACGTAACGCCCTGGTCAAAACCTATTGATTCGGCTGGTTCGTTCTGTGGGACGGTGATACGCAACACAATAGAACCCGGGGGACGGTGATATGTAATGCCACGTGCAGCAGGAGTTTAGGTGGGAGTTCGCTCTCGGGTCTGTGCAGTACTCTTTCGATTTGTTTGTGTGTGTGGGCCTCCTGTGTTTGCGACTGCTATTCGATTCCATGAATAACAAAAAAATGTGAAAACTCATGAAAATGTGATAATGTGTAAGTGCCCATTCACTGAGGTCTTGTTGCATGCATGAGTACCTTATATGTTAGTTAAAGAATATGTATTTTCCTCGTATGAGTTATTTTAAGTAGATGATAATGAATGGATTATGCTATTATTAACATCTGAATTATGTATGTAATTTGGTTATATAGATGCGAGTTAACCCCGGTTTGTTTAGGCTGCCTACTGAGCGTCAAACTCACCCCTTTGTGACACACGTTTTCAGGAGACATAGAGAAGGAGGTTGAGGAGGAGGCTGCAGATGAGGAGTAGTGCTAGATCATAATTCGTCTGGGTATGCGGTGGATAAATGTTTCTCTTATATGCATAGTTATGGGGTGGTGAGCCTATGTGGACACATGTTTATTCTGGAACAAATGACATGTATTCTCTTTTGGAAATTATGAATGGTTGTGATGTTGTTTACATCTTTGTAAATGTGATTTCTCTCTCTCTCTCATGCATATGAATGAATGTTTATATAATTGTGCTTCCATGATATGTGCGAAGTAATTGCTTCATGGTCTGATTAAGGAGAAACAAAATACCCAAAATTGGGGATCTGATCTCGGGGCGTTACAAGTTTTGCCTACGTCAGGGTAGGCTTTAGATATCTATCTTTTTGTTATAGCTAGTTGTGGGTTGGTGACCTTGTATGTACTCATATGTAATTTTGCAATGGACATGTAGCCTTTGAAATATGAATGGTTGTAATGTTATTTACATCTCTTGTGACTCTGATTTCTCACTCTCTTGCGTATATACATTGATATATAAATCTGTGCTTCCGTGATACGTGTGACGTAATGCCTCGAGGTCCGATGGAAGAAAAGAAAAAGAAATATGCCCATAAAATGGGAATCGGATCTCGGGGCATTACTAACGACCAGTATCTCCCCATGCCATCCAGTCTAGCCCTCCCTTGGTAAATCAGGCACGTCCCTCGCCTCGAGGAGAGCCTCTATAAAAACACGCGGATGTCCGCCTTGTTATGCATTGACCCGGGGATAGACCCACGTGTCGGAATTGTCCCGTGGCTTGCACCATTTGTACATTGGCCTCCTAGGCCCATTTGTAAAGCCCTCGCAGCTTCCATAAAGTATAAAACTAGTTGAACACCCGCACCCATATCCGAGTCTCAGCCTCCTCCCGCACTACCCAGTGTGGGTCCAGCGTCTCCCACTCCAGTAAATCAAAACTCCCAGTCGAATGCGCCCTCATAGCTACAGGGTAACCCCGATCCTCTATCCACAGCTTTAGACATATACAGACTTCTCTTCAGCACAGAACAAAGGTGTTCGGATTCGATATGATGCAAATAAACACCAACCGCTTACGGTCGGTGGGGAAAGACGTCCAGTACATGATTCCCCACAATCACTTGCGCACTCGTACCCATGGAACCTCTTCTCTCCACGTGTCACCCGACTGCCCGAGCCCATGTGTTGCTTCTTGGCGACGCTTCCCCAGTCAACCTTCAGTTCCATGGGTGATTGTCGAGAGATCGACTGGCACACATGCACCCTTGTCCGATTAACCTATGCCCCCAGAAACTTCTCGTGCCATTCGACCCCTCTCGGCTTTCCGTAAATGGAGAGTGCCCGGTACCGTCGTGAGAGGTATACGGCCACGAAGGAGGATACCTGAGATACCTCAAACTACCGTATTTTTCCTTTTCCCGCTTTATTCCTTCCCTCATCCCGGTCATCAGTATAAAACCCCGCAACACTAGAATTGTCTTTTTTTGGTGAAGTTAGGACCCTCCGCTAGATATTCCTCCTGTCGGACTGAAACTTCTTCACTAAGGCCTTCGTAAGTCTTTGTAAGTGTTGGATTCTCACATGGATGTTGAGCTGGTTATATCCTAAAAACTCTAAAAACCCCTCATAATCTCGTCCTACTAATTTAAGATGTGATTTAATCGGCCTTTGAAACCATGATCTATGGTTCTGTTCTATATGTTTTGAACACGGCACACCAAGAGGCCATGTTCAACCTAAGTTTTCCTGAAGGTAGATCTGCGATAGACTACGTTCTAGAGATCTTGTTCTGACCGCAACCACCAGACAAACCGCATTATTCCTGTCCTGCTTATGATCGCGGCCATGATCTTGATCGCGTTCTGACTGATTATCTCTGAACGTACTCGTGTAGTGATAGACCACGTTCAACCTAGTTTCTTGTGAAACACGCCTGTACGATTGACCACTTTTTTTCAAAATGTATTAAGTCTGTGCTTGACTAATTTAATGCGTTTTGACCCGTGTATCGATGTGGTTTTCTACGAAATCTGATTGCTACTGTCTCCATAAGTCAGTACCTTCTTAATTATCTATGGAAATCATGATATTTGATTCCTTAAAGTTCTTCATGAAATTTCTTCTAAGTTCCATACTTAGTCTCTATTCGAATTTACACTCTTCTCAATATGATCCTCGCACATTAAGTGCTATTTCTTACATTCTGGTACATAACTTTCTTAATTCAACTTGGCCATTGTTATGTGAAATTGTCTAGTGACCTTTTGAGACTTTGGGTCCACTTGACACTCAATGCTAGCAAATTGGGGTCTCGATCTAGTCCTGGGATGATGTGACCGAAAGTACTTGTGCCCATGGGAGTGAATGGTGGGTATGGTATTGCACCAACCTCAATGTAAGATTGGATCTAGACAATTCACGTACACGTGATTTGATTGATTGATATTCTTATTATATGATTGAATTGATTGACATGATACTTAACATACTTGGCCCAAAAGGGTATTATTTGTTGGAACTCATTGTGATCTGGTCAAATCTATAGTTATGTTCACTTGTACATGTTCATTCATTTGATATACATTACTATCTTACTATTGATTCATTTTTGGGAACTATGTCATATGGGACAAAATGCTACTCTACGGGAACCATCTCTTAAGTCCAAACGGAGCAAAGTTCTACGTGGAGGGAGCTACCTCTTTAACCTAGACTAGTTACCTCTAGGATCCCTTCATATTGATCTTCATACTATTCCTTGAAACATGAACGCTATGCAAGCTCTTGAAATTGTTCTATCCCTTGTTCTCTATAACCATCAGTTCTTTTCCTTGCTGATTATGTCCTCTTGTCTTGCCTAATTATTATCTCTCAGATTTTATTATGTTTTTGCACCATTTTGTCATATCGTGGCTCTACTTTATTATCAAGACATTAATCACTTATATTTGTCTAGTCAAAAAGATGTAATTCCTATTGAGATTTCACTCACCTAGTGTTATTTTATTGTTTTCATGTAATAATGAAGATGAAATCCACTCTGATGGGAAGGGACAAGTGTGATCGAGTGCACTAGTAACCATAAAAGCTTGTGTGTCTGTTTAGTAGTCTTGTCTATAAGGAGACAGAGTCTTTGTATTTTTTCTTTTCTTTAGAGTTGCAGTTTGAGTTTTTGAGAGGGCAATTTATAATAGACTCAGTGGATACCAATAAATTAAGGTTTTTATCCATTCTGGTCTTATTTTGGAGTTGTCTCTTGCGGTTTGTTGTCTCTTAATTCTTGCTCTAATTGACATGATTGATATAATTTCCGCGTTTTGAATTTTCCTTCCATGATTGGGACGTTACACTATGCTTAGAAACCCTTATTGTAATGACCCAACATTTGGATACCGGGAATAATCCGATACCATTCGAATCCTAGCCTGCCACCCACGAGCCGGAGGGCTCGGAAGGGTTAAAAGGAGTGTTGAGGTACATTGAAATTTAAAATAATGTAGGAAATAACTATATAATTTACAATTTAAATAATAGAAATAAAATTACATTTTCAATTAATAAATTAACTACAGAGTCTAGTTCAACAAAAGTACAGTCTACAGGGAAGGAACGTACTCAAACGTCGGGTACACCCGTGGCTCTGGCGAGCTGGCAACTATGAACCTCTACACAGCACCTCCGAACCTCGAGGAGGAACCGCTATACCTGAAAAGACAGGGGTGAGCCTCATCTCATTGGCTCAGTAGGGGTCCCGCGGATCCCCACCACAAAACAATGGCGGTAAACAGGTGCGCTAACAAGAATAACAACAACAGTAAATACGGTAGCCGATGGAATCATGGCTCTATAGGCTACTCCTAACGGCACGAAAAAAAATCATGGTCTCTCAGTCGGGGGACTACCAAACTAACAGAAAACCCTGGCTACCCTACCAGGAAGGGAAAACCATGACAACTCTATCGTGCAGGCCCATCCTCACAAACGAAGGCCCAACTCAAGACCATACGGTCCAAGGCACAATCACGACCTTGCCGTCGTGAACCCTACACTATCTACTGGTGAAACCGCGGTAACTCTACCAGGAACCCTCGACCTGAAAGTCGGGAAATTGCTTAGAAGTCACCCGAAGAACCATGAAGAAACTCATCTCGTGTGACAGGAGTACTGCCCACCAGAAGCAAGGCCAGATGCGTCCACTGACGTCTTAGTCCGCGTCCCAAGTGTCTCCCTACTCGCCCTAGGTGAAAACTGAGACACCGTATATGTAACCACTGAACAAGGACTAGCTAGGGTCGCACTCGTCAACGCGGGTCCGATGCCCCCAACCATGTGTGCATACACAGACCTTGCGCTCTAGGTCAGATTCTCTAGCTGGTTTTCCCCCTAGCCTAGACTCAGGCTGCAAAGGCGAGGGGCCCTACAGTAACCCACCGAAAAATCATCTCACCGGGACAAGCTCTGCACCACTCCTGTCATGCCCCGAGATATAAGTACATTAGAGGATATTCAAGAATGGGAACAGTCGGCTAGTGCGCCGCAAGCGAGCAATATAATCAGAGCGCTAACACATCCACGCATAAGAATGAATGCACAACAATTGGACAAAACCTTTGCTTTTATTGTAGAATAATGATAAGTTTACAAAGTTATGACTCTTGACTCTTTACATTTCTAGACTCAAAAAAAATAGAAAATTACATGACATGATTGTAGATTGTTTAATAGTTGCACCCCGCCCCCTTAAAATAAAACATGCATAAACATGTGAATCAAAGAAAAGGGGAATGAAAAGATGAGAAAGACATACCGTGATCGTCGCCAAGGTTCCAACAACGCCGAAAGGATGAAGAGATGAAGGGATGGCACCGTTTTCCTTGGAACTTGAAGAGTTGATCGCGCTTGACAATGGGGTGTGGGAGCGATGTAGACTCAAACCTCCTCGTCCTCCAGCCGGCTAGAAGAAGAGGCCTTCATGTTCATACCATACTTGTTGAGAGGTGATAGGCAGATCTAGAGGGGAGGGGTGAATAGATCAGCCCCCTTTTGCCCTTCTTTGTAGAAATAAAAATCAGATCTAACACAAATGATAATGAGATAGATATTCGTTAATAGCTAAGAAGCTGGACACTTAAATGATATCCATGAACGGTCCTACCAAGCATCTACCGCTAGAACATAAATGAAAGCAAACCATAAGACACAATCTTTAAGGTGGTTCGGTCTCAATCTAGAGAACTACGTCCACCCCTCACACAACACGGTGAGGCTTCACTAGTGCAAAAGCACAACCGCTGATACACAGCTTCTACCAGAGAGATACACTCTCACAACTCCGCTGCCACACAGCTTGAGGGATTAGAACCCAAAACACACAGAGCGGTCACCACACCGTCTGTCTTCCTACTCGCATGTAGGGAACAAATATAAGGAGTATGTTTTGAAGAAAAGCAAACTGAAAATGAAACAGCCAGACAGAGTATCATAATGAAGCACTATGATAAAGAGATCTCTTGTCTAGAAAGAGCTTGAGGACTTCTTGGCTTTCTTCTTGTTCTTCCTAGTTTTTCACTACAACCCTTGCGAGGGAAGGATGATCTAACTTTCAGCTTTCAAGGGTTCTGGACGGAGCTTCACGAAGCCTTCCTACTTGCTTAGAGACATCCTCATGAGAAAGAGGATCATCTTCCTTTTTGTTGCACTCACGCCAGCAGCATCAAGAAGGAGATAGCTTCGTCAGCAAGCTTCTTGCTTTTTGTTTCTCCTCTTGCTTGCCTTTCTTTCCAACTGGAGCTCATGCTCCTGATATATTGGTGTCCTTCAGCGACACCAATCTTGTCCCCTTTTCAAGCTAAACCCAGAATGTTACATCCACATAATTTGATTTGCTTCTATTTGCCAAGTTGACTCTTTTTCTGTCAGGTCTGTAGATATGTGGGTAGGTAGGAGACCATATCAGCAAAGGTACAATCTTTTCAGGGGATTTCTTTGCCAAACCATCATCCTCTGACAGAGTAGCCTCTTTGACGGCTTTTTCCAGACTGAACAGATCCACCAGGACAAGTTCCAGATCTTGAAAATAGCTACTATCGGATTTAGACCCATTCTGTTCAAACACGAATGTGTCGACACTTTCCACATAGTGTGTCGAGACATCCTATTGAATAACTTGAAGATAGCTTCTGCCGATTTCAAAATCGTTCTGGTCGAACACTGATGTGTCGACACTTTACACATAGTGTGTCGGGACATCCATTGAAACCTTGAAGATCCGTGGCTGATATGTCAAGACGTCACAGTGCTGTGCTGGGACATAAGTGCTTGGTTCCGAGATAACATCATGACTGTGTCGAGACATCATCAAACGGTATCGAGACATGTGCGTCATGTGCAGAGTTGCCACGCGAAGGTGTCGAGTCATTACGCGCCAGGATCCGAGTCATGACATGAAGGTGTCGAGACACGTCCGCCATTGAGACGTGAGGCTTGAGGTGTGTCGACACTTTTCACTAAGTGTGTCGAGACATCAATTAATCCATAGGCCAGACAGACAACGACTTCAGCTTGATTTCTTCTGGAGGTGTCGAGACATTGGTTAGATGTGTCGACACATTCTTTTCTACTGGAGCTCAACCATTCGTATATCAAGACGATCTCTTCTAGATGTGTCGAGACATCATCAGATGGTGTCAAGACATCACTTAGAGAAATTCTCCTGCACTTGTTTAGTCTATTCATTAAACCAAAACATGTTAGATATTCCTTAAATATCTACTAATGATTTATGATTTGTTATCATCAAAACTAGGGGACACAACATTCTCCCCCTTTTTGATGATGACAACCATGAATCATTATAACCAAGCATTCATATAGCATTACACAATTTGGTTGAGGAACCATCAAACAAGTGAAATTTATCCATTCAACACAACAACTGAACGTTAGCATTTTTCAACAAAAAGCTTGTTTTATTGATCAACCAAAGTTTCATACAGATCAAGCAGGACATGTATTCAAGCATGTACATTGCACTGATTAAATGCAAAAGCTAAACTCTAGATGAAAAGGGCTAACTACATGCTAGATGCTAGATGATGCTTGTCTTCTCAAAAGGCCTTCAGTACTTCTCCCCCTTTGTCATCAGCAAGGAGGGGGTGAAGGAGGAGGCTGCTATGGTGGAGGCATAGAGCTAGAGCTGGAAAAGTGAAGGATCTGTGCCTCTTGGAAGTCATGTTGCAGGTGAGAGATTGCTATTGCTAGAGAGTCAACCCTCTGAGTTAGTTGCTCATCCCTTTGTCTGACAAACCTGTGTAAAGTCTTGACATTCTCATTGATGTCCTTGAGCCGTCCATGGATCATTTCACACATGTATTCTATCTCAGCCTTCTATTGAGAGCCTTGTGGTGATAAACGAGAAGAGGTGGCTTCTGTTTGAGGAGGAGGGCACCATTCATCACCTATGTCCTGCAAGGCTGGTTGGAGCTGAGCTTTATGCAGACGAATGAGTTCCAAGATTTCAGTACCGACCATATCCAATTTTCTGTACACTACATCCATTTTGTCCTTAGCTTTGGTGGTGTTGTTGACTGCTCGAGCTGTGTCTGTGTGGATAGTTTCTGCAAGCTTGGAGGAGGCATCCGGCAGCTTGTTGCAGTCAGAGTACATCTTCCCTTTCATCCGTTGGGAGGCATCTAGTAGTCGAGAAGTAGTAGCATTAATTGTTCTCTCCAGATTGGATAAGGCATAGATAGATCTATTGGTCTCTGTTGTCACTTGTTCTCTGATGAATGTATTTGCTGCAGTCACTTGTTCAGTAATTTGATTGGAGGAGTCCATCAGCCTGGCATACTTAATGTTGAGATTACCTTGATCTTCTCTGATGTCATAAGCATGCATGACCATTTCAGTAGTTTTCTCCTGGGTTTCAATGTGGATCTCTCGTAGTCTTTTCATGATTCTCCCTGCTCGTTCACACACATTTATCAGGGAGTTCATAAAGCTTGTCAACCTTTCATCTGACTTATGTTTGTCGTGTACAAATTTTTCCCATCTGCTGGTTTGGACTTGCTCAAAGTGAAGTTATCTGGCTTCGATTATGTCCACTTGCAGACTGAGTTGGCAAAAAGAGGAGTTCATGCTCCCAAACTGTGCAGTCAAAAACTTGATGAGAGTGGGGTGAATGTCCATGGGACTGGTAGTGGCACCATGAGCTATACCCCGAGAGGTGGATGCCTCTGCGTGGAATTCTGGAGGAGCATCCTCTTCAGTGAAGATTTGTGGTTAAGGTTCAGGAGAGAGTGGAGGTTGTATTCCAAAAGCTGTCAGCATCCCATGCTGGTCTATGGGATCTTCAGACTACTGCTACTAATGGGCCTGCTCAAAGTGAATATCTGCATGGAACATTTCCTCATGCTGATCTAACTGTGCATCTGAAGTTGGCTGGTCCTGTACAGGCTGATCCTGTGTAGGCTGTTCCTGTGGAGCTGGCTGTACTGGAGGGTCATGTAAATGTCCAAGCAGATTCCTTACAATTTTGTCACCTTCCTTTTTGAAGTGCATGTAATTCTCTATGAACCTCATGCTGTAGACATTGCTCCTGGGGATAGGTATAGACTTTTCATTATCAAGAGGGATGACAACCTTTTGAAAAATAGCAGTTAGCTGTATGGCATAAGGCAGGCTACGCCAGTTGCAAGTGCAACTATCCATAATCTGGAGCATGATCTCTGGAAGACAAACGTGGTAATTGTTGAACAAGCAGTAAAATAGGAATCTTTGTGTCTCAGTAAGTCTACTTCTGCCACCCCCTTTTGCAGTAATCATCGTAGTGAAAATGTGATGCAGTAGACGTTGTAAGGGGGGAAACCGATTGGTGTCGAAGAATTTGACAAGAAGTTGGGTTGCATCCTGAGGGTTTCGAGGCTTTCCTGTCAGGATGGTGTAAGCTATAGACAAGTCAATCTCAACCTCAGATTCGATTTCCCCATCCCGGGGTATGTGTAACGCTCTGTGAAGAAGCTTTGTTGTAAGCTTGATGGAGACCCCCTTTACTTCAGTCCGAAGGACTTTCTTGTTCTCATCAAAAAACAAGTTCTTATAGAACTGTCGAACTAAAAATGGGTAGTATACCCTGTAATCGGATAGAAATCGTCACCATCCTTGGAACTCAAATAACAGCAGTAGTTCAGGAAAGTAATCAAGTATCTCGTGGTCAATAAAATCCACATACCTAGGGAATAGGATCCTGGTGGGATCACTTTCTTCTTCCCTAACTAAGGGAGCAGTAATGGGCTGCAAAGGAGCTGACTGAGCCTTGGCCTTGCCTTTTTCTTTGGCGGACAGCCGTGGCCGCTTGGCCTTTGGTTGTGGCGGTGAAACCCTTTCACTGTTTGAGCCCTGGGCCTTGCAACTCTTCTCTTAGCTGATTCAGTAGCTCGGCGGTCTTCAATACTCTTGGAGCGCCCTTCAGTGGAAGCTTTCGAGGCAGCGGCCTTCTTCGATGAAGCCGCATCTTTCTCTTTGCCGCGGGTGACCGGAGGAGCCATGGAGAGGGTAGAAGTAAGGGAGGAGAGGTGACGGAGGGCAGCTAGGGCTAGCTGGGGAGATGGTTGCACAGGTGAAGGATGGAATAGGGCGTCGACCTCCACGGTGAGGATGTGCAGATTCGCCGGAGAGAGAAGTCATGAGTGGAATAGGGTTGAAATGAGGTAAGGTGAATAAAATGATTTTCACGTTCGAGTAAATAAGGAAAGTTGAGATTTTTGATTTTAAAATAATAACCTTGAGATAAGAAATGGTGTATATACCCCTATGTTAAGTTCAGAACAGTTTAAAGCTTATAAGCTCATTTTTGAGAATGAAGGTTTGAGAAAAAACCGTTTGTGCAACAAATAATGAGATTAAAATATTTCAGTAAGTTAAAGAAAATGGAACCAAGCCCATTTGGCTTACTCATCACTTTCATTTGGCATGATTGGAAAACGAAGATAAGCAAGTATTGAAAGTAAACAAAAACCTTTTTGTTTTGAAGCAAGATATAGACTCAACCCCAAATCATGTTTTTTAATTTTTAATTAATAAAACAGTCCGATATAGCATTCATTTTTTGACTCAAGGAAACACATTGTTTAGACGTCAGAGTCCCTAGTTACTCAATGTAGCATATCTTTCTGAATTCTTCTGAATAGAGTTGACAGCCTTCATCATGACTAGATTAGCCTTCATTTCATTGATGGAGGATCTAATTTCTCTGAAGATGAGGTTATTACTATGAAATTATTGTAGAATGGTTTTTAGCAGGCGTATTCTGTAATTGACTTCAGATTAGGTAATTTGTTTAAGGACAATACATGCCAACCAATACATAAACCAAGAAGCCTATTTGCAGTGAACTTTCAGACGCTTAGGTAATGGTCATTTTCAATGACCTGATGAATGTTTTAATCCTATTATGAGTGCAAGATTGGTAGAACTCAACGCAATGATTAACGAAAATGAGGATTATGAACAAGAAATAATTTCATTAACCAGGAGTAAAATAGATGAACTTACCCAGGGTTGTATAAATGAATGAAAACATTCTCAACACCCCCTCACTTAATGCTTGGTGAAAAGTGAAGGTTCAGAAACAAAAGATTTGAGGTGGAAATGAAGGAAGTAGTGTGTAGAAATGTAGCAACCCTGATAAATGAATATTGAAATAAAAGTAAAAACATAGATAGTACAGAAGTAATACAGACAAAATAAAGCAAATTAAAAATAACGCCTCTGAGTAAGGCGTTAATTTAAATATAAACGCCTCTACATACGGCGTGACTAAAGAAAGGACGCCCACGCATGAGGTCGTCAACTCTCACGCGACCAAATAGGCAAGTAAAATAAACGCCCATGTCTTAGGCGTGTTTCAAAAACAAGGAACGCCCTTATGGAAGACGTTTCTTAAGAAACGACCTGAACAAGGTCGTTAATTTAAGAATAAACGCCCTGACCAAAGGCGTTAATTCAGTTCGTGACCCGTTCGAACCCAGAGCTTATCCAGGGAAAGATTAACCTAATCTAGTAAGTGTCTATTAGAGTAAGGACTCTATTAGGGATATGTTACCCTCAATCAAACACTACTTTTGTTAGGACTCCAAAATCCTATAAATAGTCTTGATCGAACAACCCTAAACCTATTTGGACGATCGAACTGCACAGGTACGTGAAGAACATATGTTCTTCTATTTTCTTCTTCTGTTCCTTTCTTATGAACGTAGCATGAGAAGAATTAATATTCTTCGTTTCCTCTCCAGGTTGACGGAAGAACGATTGTTCTTCTTCTATTAAGTTGCAGTTGAAGCTTCAAAGCCCTTTCATCTCCTTCATCCAGATCATAAGGTAGGATTTTCTCAAGTCTCGTAGCCCAAACTAAAAATAAATATAAGAAGCACCATGCATGATATATTTATACAGTTTGCATACGTTTTCTGTAAATTTTTCAAGAAACGCCCTTGAATAGGGCGCTACTTTAAAAGAAACGACCATCCCAGTGGTCGTTAATTAAAAGTATACGCCTTGTATACAGGCGTTAATTTCATGAACAATCGCATGTAATCAATAATTGATCCTGTTTAAAATTCAATAAATATGAAATATCGATTCTAAAATCTTGCATGACTCTACCTGTAAATTCCTGCTAATTTTCTTGTCATGATCATGTCTCCTGTCTTTGAAATTTATTTGTTGAAATATTGTAAATTCCTTGAATTCACGACCTCGACAACGTCGTTTTACACCTGTTAACGTCCCATCACAGGGCGTAAATTGAAAGGAAACGCCCCTTTCTAGGGCGCGTTTTCTGTAAATTCCTGAACTATGTATATCCTGTAAAATAAAATTAAACAGTAACGCCCCTTTCCAGGGCGTGTTTTAAATAAATCCTGAAAATTATTTATATTCTGTCAAATATTTAAATAATGAGACGCCTGCTTATATAGTCGTCAACTCTGAAGAAACGCCCCTGTCCAGGGCGCGTTTTATATAAATTATTGAAATAATGAAATTCTGCAAAACGGAACATATTTAAACGCCCTTATGTTAGGCGTTACTTACCTGACTAACGCCCCTGACTAGGGCGTGTTTTTCATGAATTAATAAAATTATTGAAAATTCTGTAAAATAGAAATATGTAAACGCCCTTCTGTTAGGCGTTAATTACTTGAGAAACGACTTGACCTAAGTCGTTATTTTACTGTAAAACTGATTTTTCCCTGTTTTTATTAACCGATGATTTCATATGTTATATAATATATATATCGGCACTATTCTCCACTCCGTGAGTATAGTCCCACGTTTCACGTTGTTTCATCGATCACACTCAACTCTCATTGACATACAAGCTCTCCATTGGACATTCCGTTCCTTTGGACTAGCGAGTTAGTCATAGAGACCTCCGTAAGACTCCTCGTAGCCTTGGATTCCCTCAAGGCCGACTGAGCTGGTTGTACCCTAAAAACCCATTACACGATCCTTGCCATGTCAATCTAAAGAAACATGGTATACCGGCCCTTATGATTATACAAAGAGTATATCATAAGAAATTCTTAATGGGATGATGATATCATGCCATATCATGTCGTTCTTGTAAACCTCAATTCTATGATAAGAATGAGGGTATCTTGCTTGATCTAATGTTTATGTGGACCTCAATTCTATATAAAGAATATCCATATTGATTTGTCATGGGACCTAAGTTAAGGGAACCATATTCTACCTAGTTTTATTGATATCACGATTTTACCGTTATTATCGCCAATCTATGTCCTTTGTCATATTTTTGGACTCTATTCTGTCAAAGTTGTCATACATGTCTACAAGCTTGAATATTGAAACTCTATATTGGCTATATAAACAAGAGTGGATGTCAAAAATACATGATAAATGCCTGTGCATATAGGGCCCGATCTGGTCCTGGGAGGAGCACCCGAAAGTACTTGTGCCCATGGGAGTTAAAATGATAAGGTATCTGGCATTATACCGAGTACTTGACTTGCTTGATTGGACATTCTACACACATCTTGTACTTGAATCGTACTTGACTTTACATGAAATGCGTGGCCCGAAAAAGGGTAATTTACTTGCTTGATACATGATAGCCAAAGTTCTTGACATGACTTGTTAAACGTGCTTGCTTGAATACCTTGAATATACTTGTCATCTTGTTGGAAGTTCATGATTAAGTTCATCTTATTTCTTGATATTACATTCTCTCTATCTTGTCGTTTTATGCGAGCATGCATAGCTTTATTGCATTCATGAAAGATGTAATTACTTAAACCCCTTGCTAGTACTTGAGATATAATTTCCTACTGAGCGTTCGCTCATTCCGTTTGTCCCTTTGTACTTTTCAGGTAAGTCCGACGACGATGGAAGTCAATCGGATGGGAATGTTCAAGAGTGAAAGTGATAGAGCTGCTCAAGTGTCGTCTAGTCTTTCCTATAGTTTCTTGAGTCAAATATGTATTCTTTTTCTTTTTATTAAATAGAGTATTAGATTTGTAATAGTCTATCCATTATGAAATAAAGGATTGGGTTATCTTGCTATTTTGCGCATCTCTGTCTTTGCGTCGAATACACGACCACTCTGATTGATATGATTGATATAGACACGTCGCGCATCTCCGAGTATCTTCCGCGCTCGGGGCGTGACAGTCTTTGTGGTATCAGAGCCCAAGGTATTCAATTCCTAGGAAAAACCCAAGTCCAAGGATAAGTTGAACCTTTAAACCAGTGAGATTGGGTAGAACCAAGGGTTAGATTTAACATAGTATACGAGTCTTTAAATACGATCACGTACTAATATAGTTATTGTAATTGTAGGATAATGGCTGCCGAACGTGCTCAATGGCGCAACGTGCAGCGTACCCTTCAAGGGATGACCCAAGTGCTACAACAGGTAGCACAAGGTGGTGCTCCACGAGCTGGAAGCTTACACCAAGCCTTTAAGAATATGAATCCCCCGAAGTTTATGGGATCGACCGATCCGGACGATGCCGAGCATTGGGTTCGGGAAACCGAACGCATATTCCGTGTCATGCAATGCACGGACCAGGACAAAGTGCTATTAGCTACATTCCAGTTAGAGAAAGATGCTAGATGCTGGTGGGAGTCTATTGAAGCAACCATCGATCCTACTCAAGTAACATGGGAAGAATTCGTGGAATACTTCAATGCTAAATATTTCTCGGACCGAGTCCAAGAAAAGAAGGCTGCCGAATTCGCTGCATTAAAGCAACGATCCTTATCATTAGCAGATTATGAAGCTCAGTTCTCCAGGTTATCTAGATATGCTAAGCATCTTATTAGCACAGAGAAGATGAAAGCCCGTAGATTTCTTAATGGGCTTAGGCCCCACTATATTACTCAATTGGCGCCTATGGACATCCAAATTTATTCTGAAATAGTGCGCCGAGCTCAATTACTTGAAGATGCCACGGAACTATCTGATAGGATCCGTGGAAAAGACAAGAAGGAACAAGTCACGGGTTCGGGTTCTTTCAAACCCAACTTTAAGAAGAGGCCCAATAATGGAGGTTCTTCCTCTCAAGATCAGAAATTCAAGAAGACCAAGCCTTTCTCTATCACCACTACCCCTTCGAATACAGTCTGCAAGCATTGTGACAAGGCTGGTCACAAGACGAAAGAATGCTGGAGGAAATTAGGAGCTTGTCTCCGTTGTGGAAGCCGTGAGCATTGGATTCCCGAGTGTCCATTAATGAACGACCAAGCCGGCGATGGTAAACGCCCGGTGACAAAGAATGCTCGTCTTCATGCAATACAGGAGACCGAACCTGAAGAAGAAGGCGGATTAGTGGAAGGTACATTGAAAGTTTGTTCCAAATATGCACATGTCTTATTTGATACGGGTGCATCGCATTCTATTGTTTCTAAGAAGTTTGCTGACCCGTTACCTCTAGAACCGGAATGGATGAAAATAGTGTTGTCTACTCCTCTCGGAAACGAGACGGATATCACGCATCATTACCAAAACTGTGAGGTATTGGTTCAAGGAAAGAATTTTCCTATTGATCTTATATGTTTAGATCTAAAAGAATATGATGTTATACTAGGAGCAGATTGGTTATCTAAGTACCAGGCAACGGTTGATTGCCGTAATAGCAAGATTGTTTTCAAAGAATTTCCAGAACTGACTTATACTAGTCCTAAGAGTCGAAGCAAATCCCCTCTTATTTCGGCTCTTCGAGCAAGCAAGCTCGTCAGGAAGAGATGTGTATCCTTCCTTGCTTTTGTCACTGTTAAAGAAGCTAAGAAAACCAAGATAGAAGACGTTCAGGTAGTGCGAGAATTCCCAGACGTATTTCCAGAAGATTTGCCGGGATTACCCCCTCAAAGAGAAGTGGCCTTCACCATTGACTTAGTCCCTGGTGCTGGTCCTGTTTTAAAGGCACCATATAGAATGTCCCCTGCTGAACTCAAGGAGTTGAAGGAGCAGTTGATGGAACTAATCCAAAAAGGGTTTATTAGACCAAGTACTTCCCCGTGGGGAGCACCAGTCTTATTTGTAAAGAAGAAGGATGGATCCATGAGATTGTGTATCGACTATCGACAGTTGAATCATCTTACTATCAAGAACAAGTATCCACTGCCGAGAATCGATGAATTATTTGATCAGATTTCAGGATCCAAATATTTTTCCAAGATTGATCTCAGGTCGGGATATCATCAGTTAAGAATCAAGGATGATGACATTCACAAGACCGCATTCAGAAGCAGGTATGGCCATTACGAATTTGTTGTTATGCCTTTTGGACTAACAAATGCCCCTGCTGCCTTTATGCAGTTAATGAATAGCATATTCAGGCCTTACTTGGATCAATTCATAGTAGTCTTCATTGATGATATATTGATATATTCTAAGACTAAGGAAGAACATGAAGAGCATTTGAGGATTGCATTGCAAGTCTTGAGGACAAATCAATTATATGCTAAACTCAGCAAATGCGAGTTCTGGCTTGAAGAAGTGGCTTTTCTCGGACATGTCATATCCAAGGACGGTTTATCTGTAGATCCGTCAAAGGTTGAAGCTGTAAGAAACTGGGAAGACCCACTAATGCAAGCGAGATCAGAAGTTTCTTAGGTCTTGCAGGCTATTATCGGCGATTCATCAAAGATTTCTCTAAGATCGCCGTGCCCCTTACAAGGTTAACTCGTAAGGAGATCCGATATGAATGGAGTGAGGAATGTGAAAGAAGTTTCCAAACTCTTAAGGATCATCTCACTACAGCTCCGGTGTTAGCTCTACCAATAGAAGGAGAGAAATTCGAGGTCTACACTGATGCTTCTGGCATTGGCCTCGGATGTGTCCTAATGCAACAAGGAAAGGTCATAGCATACTCTTCACGTCAACTGAAGAAGCATGAGGAGAATTACCCCGTCCATAACTTAGAACTGGCCGCGGTAGTATTTGCCCTAAAGATATGGAGACACTATCTCTATGGAGTACAGTTCACTGTCTACTCCGATCACAAGAGTCTCAAATATCTATTCTCACAAAAGGAGCTAAACATGAGACAAAGACGCTGGCTAGAATATCTCAAGGACTTCGACTTCAATATACAATACCATCCCGGAAAGGGTAATTATGTTGCTGATGCCCTTAGTCGAAAGCCGAGAGCAATGATAGCCAATTGTATGATACAAGAATGGAGGTTACTTGAACAATTCTCCGAGCTCAATATAAACTTGGACACGGAATCCAAATTTGTTACATTATCGCATGTAAGCATACAGTCAGATTTATTATCTGAGATACAAGCACTTCAGGGTGATGATCCTATATTAGTGGAAATCAAGGGCAGATTAGAAGGACAATCTGATTTTCAACTAACTTCTGATGGAAGATTATTATTCAAAGGTAGAACTTGTATACCTGATTGTCCGGAATTAAAGAAGAAGATCTTAGATGAAGCTCACCGATCAAGGTACACTATTCATCCTGGATCAACTAAAATGTACCAAGATATGAAGAGGAACTTCTGGTGGCCCAATATGAAAAGAGAAATAGCGGACTATGTATCACACTGTCTTACATGCCAACAGGTCAAGGCGGAACACCAAAAGCCTGTTGGAAAACTACACCCTCTAGATATTCCTAAGTGGAAGTGGGAGGATATTGGTATGGACTTCATCATGGGTTTGTCTAAATCTAAAGGAGGACATGATGGAATCTGGGTTATCATTGACCGATTAACTAAATCAGCGCATTTCTTGCCAATAAAAAGCCGATGGTCAATTGATGTGCTAGCTGCACTGTACATCAAGGAAATAGTCAGGATACATGGAATTCCTGTCTCAATCGTGTCTGACAGAGATCCCCGTTTTACTTCTCATTTTTGGAAGGGATTACAACATTCGTTAGGAATAAGGCTCAACTTTAGTACTGCTTTCCACCCACAAACAGATGGTCAGACAGAGAGAACTAACCAGGTTGTTGAGGATATGCTTAGAGCATGCATCATTGACTTTGGAGGATGCTGGCACGATCATTTACCACTAGTGGAATTTGCATATAATAATAGCTACCAAGCTAGTATCCAAATGGCACCTTTCGAAGCCTTATACAGAAGGAGTTGCAGATCACCCATATGCTGGAACGAAGTTGGAGAAAAATAACTGCTAGGTCCAGACATGGTAAGGGATACAACTGAGAAGATACAAGTAATCAGAGAAAGATTGCAAGTTGCTCAGACGAGACAAAAAGCTTATGCTGATACAAGAAGGAGAGATCTTGAATTCTAAATCGGAGATCATGTATTTCTCAAGATATCGCCTGGACGTGGCATACGAAGATTTGGTGTTAAGGGCAAGCTTACGCCAAGATTCATCGGACCATTTGAGGTACTTGAAAGAGTTGGCGAGGTTGCTTATCGCATCGCATTGCCTCCTCAATTGTCCGATGTACATAATGTATTTCACATATCCATGTTAAAGAAGTATGTGCACGATCCATCTCATATTATTGAACATAGAGATCTGGTGATCCAGAAAGATCTCACCTATGAACAAAAGCCTATGAAGATCTTAGATCGAGAAATACGAGCTCTAAGGAATAAGGTTATTCCCATGCTCAAGGTGCAATGGAATAAGAATCCCGAACGCGAAGCGACATGGGAGACCGAGGAATCTATGAAGAAACGATTTCCCGAGTTATTCTAAGAGGTATATGTTCTACACTCTCCACGTGTATAATTATATATATTGAATTTGGGGACCAAATTCTTTTTAAGTAGGGGAGGGTGTAGCAACCCTGATAAATGAATATTGAAATAAAAGTAAAAACATACATAGTACAGAAGTAATACAGATAAAATAAAGTAAATTAAAAATAACGCCTCTGAGTAAGGCTTTAATTTAAATATAAACGCCTCTACATACGGCGTGACTAAAGAAAGGACGCCCACGCATGAGGTCGTCAACTCTCACGCGACCAAATAGGCAAGTAAAATAAACGTCCATGTCTTAGGCGTGTTTCAAAAACAAGGAACGCCCTTATGGAAGACGTTTCTTAAGAAACGACCTGAACAAGGTCGTTAATTTAAGAATAAACGCCCTGACCAAAGGCGTTAATTCAGTTCGTGACCCGTTCGAACCCAGAGCTTATCCAGGGAAAGATTAACCTAATCTAGTAAGTGTCTATTAGAGTAAGGACTCTATTAGGGATATGTTACCCTCAATCAAACACTACTTTTGTTAGGACTCCAAAATCCTATAAATAGTCTTGATCGAACAACCCTAAACCTATTTGGACGATCGAACTGCACAGGTACGTGAAGAACATATGTTCTTCTATTTTCTTCTTCTGTTCCTTTCTTATGAACGTAGCATGAGAAGAATTAATATTCTTCGTTTCCTCTCCAGGTTGACGGAAGAACGATTGTTCTTCTTCTATTAAGTTGCAGTTGAAGCTTCAAAGCCCTTTCATCTCCTTCATCCAGATCATAAGGTAGGATTTTCTCAAGTCTCGTAGCCGAAACTAAAAATAAATATAAGAAGCACCATGCATGATATATTTATACAGTTTGCATACGTTTTCTGTAAATTTTTCAAGAAGCGCCCTTGAATAGGGCGCTACTTTAAAAGAAACGACCATCCCAATGGTCGTTAATTAAAAGTATACGCCTTGTATACAGGCGTTAATTTCATGAACAATCGCATGTAATCAATAATTGATCCTGTTTAAAATTCAATAAATATGAAATATCGATTCTAAAATCTTGCATGACTCTACCTGTAAATTCCTGCTAATTTTCTTGTCATGATCATGTCTCCTGTCTTGGAAATTTATTTGTTGAAATATTGTAAATTCCTTGAATTCACGACCTTGACAACGTCGTTTTACACCTGTTAACGCCCCATCACAGGGCGTAAATTGAAAGGAAACGCCCCTTTCTAGGGCGCGTTTTCTGTAAATTCCTGAACTATGTATATCCTGTAAAATAAAATTAAACAGTAACGCCCCTTTCCGGGGCGTGTTTTAAATAAATCCTGAAAATTATTTATATTCTGTCAAATATTTAAATAATGAGACGCCTGCTTATATAGTCGTCAACTCTGAAGAAACGCCCCTGTCCAGGGCGCGTTTTATATAAATTATTGAAATAATGAAATTCTGCAAAACGGAACATATTTAAACGCTCTTATGTTAGGCGTTACTTACCTGACTAACGCCCCTGACTAGGGCGTGTTTTTCATGAATTAATAAAATTATTGAAAATTCTGTAAAATAGAAATATGTAAACGCCCTTCTGTTAGGCGTTAATTACTTGAGAAACGACTTGACCTAAGTCGTTATTTTACTGTAAAACTGATTTTTCCCTGTTTTTATTAACCGATGATTTCATATGTTATATAATATATATATTGGCACTATTCTCCACTCCGTGAGTATAGTCCCACGTTTCACGTTGTTTCATCGATCACACTCAACTCTCATTGACATACAAGCTCTCCATTGGACATTCCGTTCCTTTGGACTAGCGAGTTAGTCATAGAGACCTCCGTAAGACTCCTCATAGCCTTGGATTCCCTCAAGGCCGACTGAGCTGGTTGTACCCTAAAAATCCATTACACGATCCTTGCCATGTCAATCTAAAGAAACATGGTATACCGGCCCTTATGATTATACAAAGAGTATATCATAAGAAATTCTTAATGGGATGATGATATCATGCCATATCATGTCGTTCTTGTAAACCTCAATTCTATGATAAGAATGAGGGTATCTTGCTTGATCTAATGTTTATGTGGACCTCAATTCTATATAAAGAATATCCATATTGATTTGTCATGGGACCTAAGTTAAGGGAACCATATTCTACCTAGTTTTATTGATATCGTGATTTTACCGTTATTATCGCCAATCTATGTCCTTTGTCATATTTTTGGACTCTATTCTGTCAAAGTTGTCATACATGTCTACAAGCTTGAATATTGAAACTCTATATTGGCTATATAAACAAGAGTGGATGTCAAAAATACATGATAAATGCCTATGCATATAGGGCCCGATCTGGTCCTGGGAGGAGCACCCGAAAGTACTTGTGCCCATGGGAGTTAAAATGATAAGGTATCTGGCATTATACCGAGTACTTGACTTGCTTGATTGTACATTCCACACACATCTTGTACTTGAATCGTACTTGACTTTACATGAAATGCGTGGCCCGAAAAAGGATAATTTACTTGCTTGATACATGATAGCCAAAGTTCTTGACATGACTTGTTAAACGTGCTTGGTTGAATACCTTGAATATACTTGTCATCTTGTTGGAAGTTCATGATTAAGTTCATCTTATTTCTTGATATTACATTCTCTCTATCTTGTCGTTTTATGCGAGCATGCATAGCTTTATTGCATTCATGAAAGATGTAATTACTTAAACCCCTTGCTAGTACTTGAGATATAATTTCCTACTGAGCGTTCGCTCATTCCGTTTGTCCCTTTGTACTTTTCAGGTAAGTCCGACGACGATGGAAGTCAATCGGATGGGAATGTTCAAGAGTGAAAGTGATAGAGCTGCTCAAGTGTCGTCTAGTCTTTCCTATAGTTTCTTGAGTCAAATATGTATTCTTTTTCTTTTTATTAAATAGAGTATTAGATTTGTAATAGTCTATCCATTATGAAATAAAGGATCGGGTTATCTTGCTATTTTGCGCATCTCTGTCTTTGCGTCGAATACACGACCACTCTGATTGATATGATTGATATAGACACGTCGCGCATCTCCGGGTATCTTCCGCGCTCGGGGCGTGACAAGAAAGAATCAGAAAGCTCTCCATTGGATCTTCAACCTCAAGGGTGGCTGAGAAACAGTCTCGACACATGACTGAAGCGTGTTGACTTGTTCAACAGACTTGTCCTTCATGTCTCGACTCATATCTGTAGGGTGTCGACATGTGCAATATACTTTGTCCTACATGTCTCGACACAAGACTGGAGGGTGTTGACCTGTTCGGTAGACTTTGTCCTGCATGTCTCGACACATGACTGTTCAGCAAACTGTGCTCAGCCAGCTTCTGTGAATCTTCATTTCTGAAATATACCTTCCAGCTTCTACTGCTAATACCTTTGACTTTCTTCTTTCAGTCAATCATTCAAGAATGGTTTTACCTCTTTGCTCTCATTGAGAAGTGCTTTATGGGATGCTAAAGCTTTAAACATGCTTATGCACTAGAAATCACTTATGCAGTTATCAACATGTATTTCTGACTCATGGTCCTTGGCGGAGGCTTGTCCTCACGCTTGAAGAGAGTTTCCTGGCAGGCGTGACCTATCTTTCCACTTCTCGACATTTGATATACCATTTAGTCAATAGATGATATTCAACGAAAAACAACCAGAATTGAACACAAGCTCCCGCTGAATGTGACCAACATAGCAAATACATGGTTTATACAGCCAATAGACCAGTTCCAAATCAAAGCAGACATGCTTGTTCCAATCATAGAAAAGACAAGTAACTTGAGCAATGAAAAGGGAATAGATAGCTCAAACCTGATTGGATTGAGGTCTGCATAGACCGAGCTCTCTCCTTAATGTTGAAAACCTATCATTGCTTAAGGGTTTTGTGATGATATCCGTAATCTGATTATCTGAGTCAACAAAATGGAGCTCAAAGTGATTTTTGAGGACTTTATCCCTTATAAAATGATGCCGAATTTCAATGTGTTTAGTCCTAGAGTGCATGACTGGATTCTTTGCAAGATTTATACCACTTGTGTTATCACACAGAATGGGAACACAGCCAAGATCTATTTTATAGTCTTGGAGTTGGTGTTTGATCCAGAATACTTGGGTGCCACAACTCCCTGTAGCAACATATTCTGCCTCTGCAGTTAAGAGGGCAACCCAGAAATTCTACACGTACAGTTATAAGTCATTTTCTATGCATGTGTAGCCTAGAAATTAACATGTCCTCCCTTATTTGGTAAACTAATCATGCTCTATTCCTCAACCAGTAAGCTTATGACTATGATTCGTCCACTTAAACCATGTTGCAACATGCTTATTATGATAAAGTATCATACTAATACTTGTAAATTGAGTATGAATGTGAATACGATGTGAATGTTATGAATGGAAAACATCAGCATTCTGTGAGGTAGTACTTCGGTCCCTTCTGCGGGACGGCGATACGTAACGCCGCGGAAGTAAAAGATCCCAGGGGATGACGATACGTAACGCCCTGGTCAAAACCTATTGATTCGGCTGGTTCGTTCTGTGGGACGGTGATACGCAACATAATAGAACCCGGGGGATGGTGATATGTAATGCCACATGCAGCAGGAGTTTAGGTGGGAGTTCGCTCTTGGGTCTGTGCAGTACTCTTTTGATTTGTTTGTGTGTGTGGGCCTCCTGTGTTTGCGACTGCTATTCGATTCCATGAATAACAAAAAAATGTGAAAACTCATGAAAATGTGATAATGTGTAAGTGCTTATTCACTGAGGTCTTGTTGCATGCATGAGTACCTTATATGTTAGTTAAAGAATATGTATTTTCCTCGTATGAGTTATTTTAAGTAGATGATAATGAATGGATTATGCTATTATTAACATCTGAATTATGTATGTAATTTGGTTATATAGATGCGAGTTAACCCCGGTTTGTTTAGGCTGCCTACTGAGCGTCAAACTCACCCCTTTGTGACACACATTTTCAGGAGACATAGAGAAGGAGGTTGAGGAGGAGGCTGCAGATGAGGAGTAGTGCTAGATCATAATTCGTCTGGGTATGCGGTGGATAAATGTTTCTCTTATATGCATAGTTATGGGGTGGTGAGCCTATGTGGACACATGTTTATTCTGGAACAAAGGACATGTATTCTCTTTTGGAAATTATGAATGGTTGTGATGTTGTTTACATCTTTGTAAATGTGATTTCTCTCTCTCTCTCATGCATATGAATGAATGTTTATATAATTGTGCTTCCGTGATATGTGCGAAGTAATTGCTTCATGGTCTGATTAAGGAGAAACAAAATACCCAAAATTGGGGATCTGATCTCGGGGCGTTACAAGTTTTGCCTACGTCAGGGTAGGCTTTAGATATCTATCTTCTTGTTATAGCTAGTTGTGGGTTGGTGACCTTGTATGTACTCATATGTAATTTTGCAATGGACATGTAGCCTTTGAAATATGAATGGTTGTAATGTTATTTACATCTCTTGTGACTCTGATTTCTCACTCTCTTGCGTATATACATTGATATATAAATCTGTGCTTCCGTGATACGTGTGACGTAATGCCTCGAGGTCCGATGGAAGAAAAGAAAAAAAAATATGCCCATAAAATGGGAATCGGATCTCGGGGCATTACTAACGACCAATATCTCTCCATGCCATCCAGTCTAGCCCTCCCTCGGTAAATCAGGCACGTCCCTCGCCTCGAGGAGAGCCTCTATAAAAACACGCGGATGTCCGCCTTGTTATGCATTGACCCGGGGATAGACCCACGTGTCGGAATTGTCCCGTGGCTTGCACCATTTGTACATTGGCCTCCTAGGCCCATTTGTAAAGCCCTCATAGCTTCCATAAAGTATAAAACTAGTTGAACACCCGCACCCGTATCCGAGTCTCAGCCTCCTCCCGCACTACCCAGTGTGGGTCCAGCGTCTCCCACTCCAGTAAATCAAAACTCCCAGTCGAATGCGCCCTCATAGCTACAGGGTAACCCCGATCCTCTATCCACAGCTTTAGACATATACAGACTTCTCTTCAGCACAGAACAAAGGTGTTCGGATTCGATCTGATGTAAATAAACACCAACCGCTTACGGTCGGTGGGGAAAGACGTCCAGTACATGATTCCCCACAATCGCTTGCGCACTCGTACCCATGGAACCTTTTCTCTCCACGTGTCACCCGACTGCCCGAGCCCATGTGTTGCTTCTTGGCAACGCTTCCCCAGTCAACCTTCAGTTCCATGGGTGATTGTCGAGAGATCGACTGGCACACATGCACCCTTGTCCGATTAACCTATACCCCCAGAAACTTCTCGTGCCATTCGACCCCTCTCGGCTTTCCGTAAATGGAGAGTGCCCGGTACCGTCGTGAGAGGTATACGGCCACGAAGGAGGATACCTGAGATACCTCAAACTACCATATTTTTCCTTTTCCCGCTTTATTCCTTCCCTCATCCCGGTCATCAGTATAAAACCCCGCAACACTAGAATTGTCTTTTTTTTGGTGAAGTTAGGACCCTCCGCTAGATATTCCTCCTGTCGGACTGAAACTTCTTCACTAAGGCCTTCGTAAGTCTTTGTAAGTGTTGGATTCTCACATGGATGTTGAGCTAGTTATATCCTAAAAACTCTAAAAACCCCTCAGAATCTCGTCCTACTAATTTAAGATGTGATTTAATCGGCCTTTGAAACCATGATCTATGGTTCTGTTCTATATGTTTTGAACACGGCACACCAAGAGGCCATGTTCAACCTAAGTTTTCCTGAAGGTAGATCTGCGATAGACTACGTTCTAGAGATCTTGTTCTGACCGCAACCACCAGACCAACCGCATTATTCCTGTCCTGCTTATGATCGCGGCCATGATCTTGATCGCGTTCTGACTGATTATCTCTGAACGTACTCGTGTAGTGATAGACCACATTCAACCTAGTTTCTTATGAAACACGCCTGTACGATTGACCACTTTTTTTCAAAATGTATTAAGTCTGTGCTTGACTAATTTAATGCGTTTTGACCCGTGTATCGATGTGGTTTTCTACGAAATCTGATTGCTACTGTCTCCATAAGTCAGTACCTTCTTAATTATCTATGGAAATCATGATATTTGATTCCTTAAAGTTCTTCATGAAATTTCTTCTAAGTTCCATACTTAGTCTATATTCGAATTTACACTCTTCTCAATATGATCCTCGCACATTAAGTGCTATTTCTTACATTCTGGTACATAACTTTCTTAATTCAACTTGGCCATTGTTATGTGAAATTGTCTAGTGACCTTTTGAGACTTTGGGTCCACTTGACACTCAATGCTAGCAAATTGGGGTCTCGATCTAGTCCTGGGATGATGTGACCGAAAGTACTTGTGCCCATGGGAGTGAATGGTGGGTGTGGTATTGCACCAACCTCAATGTAAGATTGGATCTAGACAATTCACGTACACGTGATTTGATTGATTGATATTCTTATTATATGATTGAATTGATTGACATGATACTTAACATACTTGGCCCAAAAGGGTATTATTTGTTGGAACTCATTGTGATCTGGTCAAATCTATAGTTATGTTCACTTGTACATGTTCATTCATTTGATATACATTACTATCTTACTATTGATTCATTTTTGCGAACTATGTCATATGGGACAAAATGCTACTCTACGGGAACCATCTCTTAAGTCCAAACGGAGCAAAGTTCTACGTGGAGGGAGCTACCTCTTTAACCTAGACTAGTTACCTCTAGGATCCCTTCATATTGATCTTCATACTATTCCTTGAAACATGAACGCTATGCAAGCTCTTGAAATTGTTCTATCCCTTGTTCTCTATAACCATCAGTTCTTTTCCTTGCTGATTATGTCCTCTTGTCTTGCCTAATTATTATCTCTCAGATTTTATTATGTTTTTGCACCATTTTGTCATATCGTGGCTCTACTTTATTATCAAGACATTAATCACTTATATTTGTCTAGTCAAAAAGATGTAATTCCTATTGAGATTTCACTCACCTAGTGTTATTTTATTGTTTTCATGTAATAATGAAGATGAAATCCACTCTGATGGGAAGGGACAAGTGTGATCGAGTGCACTAGTAACCATAAAAGCTTGTGTGTCTGTTTAGTAGTCTTGTCTATAAGGAGACAGAGTCTTTGTATTTTTTCTTTTCTTTAGAGTTGCAGTTTGAGTTTTTGAGAGGGCAATTTATAATAGACTCAGTGGATACCAATAAATTAAGGTTTTTATCCATTCTGGTCTTATTTTGGAGTTGTCTCTTGCGGTTTGTTGTCTCTTAATTCTTGCTCTAATTGACATGATTGATATAATTTCCGCGTTTTGAATTTTCCTTCCATGATTGGGACGTTACACTATGCTTGGAAACCCTTATTGTAATGACCCAACATTTGGATACCGGGAATAATCCGATACCATTCGAATCCTAGCCCGCCACCCACGAGCCAGAGGGCTCGGAAGGGTTAAAAGGAGTGTTGAGGTACATTGAAATTTAAAATAATGTAGGAAATAACTATATAATTTACAATTTAAATAATAGAAATAAAATTACATTTTCAATTAATAAATTAACTACAGAGTCTAGTTCAACAAAAGTACAGTCTACAGGGAAGGAACGTACTCAAACGTCGGGTACACCCGTGGCTCTGGCGAGCTGGCAACTATGAACCTCTACACAGCACCTCCGAACCTCGAGGAGGAACCGCTACACCTGAAAAGACAGGGGTGAGCCTCATCTCATTGGCTCAGTAGGGGTCCCGCGGATCCCCACCACAAAACAATGGCGGTAAACAGGTGCGCTAACAAGAATAACAACAACAGTAAATACGGTAGCCGATGGAATCATGGCTCTATAGGCTACTCCTAACGGCACGAAAAAAAATCATGGTCTCTCAGTCGGGGGACTACCAAACTAACAGAAAACCCTGGCTACCCTACCAGGAAGGGAAAACCATGACAACTCTATCGTGCAGGCCCATCCTCACAAACGAAGGCCCAACTCAAGACCATACGGTCCAAGGCACAATCACGACCTCGCCGTCGTGAACCCTACACTATCTACTGGTGAAACCGCGGTAACTCTACCAGGAACCCTCGACCTGAAAGTCAGGAAATTGCTTAGAAGTCACCCGAAGAACCATGAAGAAACTCATCTCGTGTGACAGGAGTACTGCCCACCAGAAGTAAGGCCAGATGCGTCCACTGACATCTTAGTCCGCGTCCCAAGTGTCTCCCTACTCGCCCTAGGTGAAAACTGAGACACCGTATATGTAACCACTGAACAAGGACTAGCTAGGGTCGCACTCGTCAACGCGGGTCCGATGCCCCCAACCATGTGTGCCTACACAGACCTTGCGCTCTAGGTCAGATTCTCTAGCTTGTTTTCCCCCCAGCCTGGACTCAGGCTGCAAAGGCGAGGGGCCCTACAGTAACCCACCGAAAAATCATCTCACCGGGACAAGCTCTGCACCACTCCTGTCATGCCCCGAGATATAAGTACATTAGAGGATATTCGAGAATGGGAACAGTCGGCTAGTGCACCGCAAGCGAGCAATATAATCAGAGCGCTAACACATCCACGCATAAGAATGAATGCACAACAATTGGACAAAACCTTTGATTTTATTGTAGAATAATGATAAGTTTACAAAGTTATGACTCTTGACTCTTTACATTTCTAGACTCAAAAAAAATAGAAAATTACATGACATGATTGTAGATTGTTTAATAGTTGCACCCCGCCCCCTTAAAATAAAACATCCATAAACATGTGAATCAAAGAAAAGGGGAATGAAAGGATGAGAAAGACATACCGTGATCGTCGCCAAGGTTCCAACAACGCCGAAAGGATGAAGACATGAAGGGATGGCACCGTTTTCCTTGGAACTTGAAGAGTTGATCGCGCTTGACAATGGGGTGTGGGAGCGATGTAGATTCAAACCTCCTCGTCCTCCAGCCGGCTAGAAGAAGAGGTCTTCATGTTCATACCATACTTGTTGAGAGGTGATAGGCAGATCTAGAGGGGAGGGGGTGAATAGATCAGCCCCCTTTTGCCCTTCTTTGTAGAAATAAAAATCAGATCTAACACAAATGATAATGAGATAGATATTCGTTAATAGCTAAGAAGCTGGACACTTAAATGATATCCATGAACGGTCCTACCAAGCATCTACCACTAGAACATAAATGAAAGCAAACCATAAGACACAATCTTTAAGGTGGTTTGGTCTCAATCTAGAGAACTACGTCCACCCCTCACACAACACGGTGAGGCTTCACTAGTGCAAAAGCACAACCGCTGATACACAGCTTCTACCAGAGAGATACACTCTCACAACTCCGCTGCCACACAGCTTGAGGGATTAGAACCCAAAACACACAGAGCGGTCACCACACCGTCTGTCTTCCTACTCGCATGTAGGGAACAAATATAAGGAGTATGTTTTGAAGAAAAGCAAACTGAAAATGAAACAGCCAGACAGAGTATCATAATGAAGCACTATGATAAAGAGATCTCTTGTCTGGAAAGAGCTTGAGGACTTCTTGGCTTTCTTCTTGTTCTTCCTAGTTTTTCACTACAACCCTTGCGAGGGAAGGATGATCTAACTTTCAGCTTTCAAGGGTTCTGGACGGAGCTTCACGAAGCCTTCCTACTTGCTTAGAGACATCCTCATGAGAAAGAGGATCATCTTCCTTTTTGTTGCACTCACGCCAGCAGCATCAAGAAGGAGATAGCTTCGTCAGCAAGCTTCTTGCTTTTTGTTTCTCCTCTTGCTTGCCTTTCTTTCCAACTGGAGCTCATGCTCCTGATATATTGGTGTCCTTCAGCGACACCAATGTTGTCCCCTTTTTAAGCTAAACCCAGAATGTTACATCCACATAATTTGATTTGCTTCTATTTGCCAAGTTGACTCTTTTTCTGTCAGGTCTGTAGATATGTGGGTAGGTAGGAGACCATATCAGCAAAGGTACAATCTTTTCAGGGGATTTCTTTGCCAAACCATCATCCTCTGACAGAGTAGCCTCTTTGACGGCTTTTTCCAGACTGAACAGATCCACCAGGACAAGTTCCAGATCTTGAAAACGGCTTCTATCGGATTTAGACCCATTCTGTTCAAACACGAATGTGTCGACACTTTCCACATAGTGTGTCGAGACATCCTATTGAATAACTTGAAGATAGCTTCTGCCGATTTCAAAATCGTTCTGGTCGAACACTGATGTGTCGACACTTTACACATAGTGTGTCGGGACATCCATTGAAACCTTGAAGATCCGTGGCTGATATGTCAAGACGTCACAGTGCTGTGCTGGGACATAAGTGCTTGGTTCCGAGATAACATCATGACTGTGTCGAGACATCATCAAACGGTGTCGAGACATGTGCGTCATGTGCAGAGTTGCCACGCGAAGGTGTCGAGTCATTACGCGCCAGGATCCGAGTCATGACATGAAGGTGTCGAGACACGTCCGCCATTGAGACGTGAGGCTTGAGGTGTGTCAACACTTTTCACTAAGTGTGTCGAGACATCAATTAATCCATAGGCCAGACAGACAACGACTTCAGCTTGATTTCTTCTGGAGGTGTCGAGACATTGGTTAGATGTGTCGACACATTCTTTTCTACTGGAGCTCAACCATTCGTATATCAAGATGATCTCTTCTAGATGTGTCGAGACATCATCAGATGGTGTCGAGACATCACTTAGAGAAATTCTCCTGCACTTGTTTAGTCTATTCATTAAACCAAAACATGTTAGATATTCCTTAAATATCTACTAATGATTTATGATTTGTTATCATCAAAACTAGGGGACACAACATTCTCCCCCTTTTTGATGATGACAACCATGAATCATTATAACCAAGCATTCATATTGCATTACACAATTTGGTTGAGGAACCATCAAACAAGTGAAATTTATCCATTCAACACAACAACTGAACGTTAGCATTTTTCAACAAAAAGCTTGTTTCATTGATCAACCAAAGTTTCATACAGATCAAGCAGGACATGTATTCAAGCATGTACATTGCACTGATTAAATGCAAAAGCTAAACTCTAGATGAAAAGGGCTAACTACATGATAGATGCTAGATGATGCTTGTCTTCTCAGAAGGCGTTCAGTACTTCTCCCCCTTTGTCATCAGCAAGGAGGGGGTGAAGGAGGAGGCTGCTATGGTGGAGGCATAGAGCTAGAGCTGGAAAAGTGAAGGATCTGTGCCTCTTGGAAGTCGTGTTGCAGGTGAGAGATTGCTATTGCTAGAGAGTCAACCCTCTGAGTTAGTTGCTCATCCCTTTGTCTGACAAACCTGTGTAAAGTCTTGACATTCTCATTGATGTCCTTGAGCCGTCCATGGATCATTTCACATATGTATTCTGTCTCAGCCTTCTATTGGGAGCCTTGTGGTGATAAACGAGAAGAGGTGGCTTCTGTTTGAGGAGGAGGGCACCATTCATCACCTATGTCCTGCAAGGATGGTTGGAGTTGAGCTTTATGCAGACGAATGAGTTCCAAGATTTCAGTACCGACCATATCCAATTTTCTGTACACTACATCCATTTTGTCCTTAGCTTTGGTGGTGTTGTTGACTGCTCGAGCTGTGTCTGTGTGGATAGTTTCTGCAAGCTTGGAGGAGGCATCCAGCAGCTTGTTGCAGTCAGAGTACATCTTCCCTTTCATCCGTTGGGAGGCATCTAGTAGTCGAGAAGTAGTAGCATTAATTGTTCTCTCCAGATTGGATAAGGCATAGATAGATCTATTGGTCTCTGTTGTCACTTGTTCTCTGATGAATGTATTTGCTGCAGCCACTTGTTCAGCAATTTGATTGGAGGAGTCCATCAGCCTGGCATACTTAATGTTGAGATTACCTTGATCTTCTCGGATGTCATAAGCATGCATGACCATTTCAGTAGTTTTCTCCTGGGTTTCAATGTGGATCTCTCGTAGTCTTTTCATGATTCTCCCTGCTCGTTCACACACATTTATCAGGGAGTTCATAAAGCTTGTCAACCTTTCATCTGACTTATGTTTGTCGTGTACAAATTTTTCCCATCTACTGGTTTGGACTTGCTCAAAGTGAAGTTATCTGGCTTCGATTCTGTCCACTTGCAGACTGAGTTGGCGAAAAGAGGAGTTCATGCTCCCAAACTGTGCAGTCAGAAAGTTGATGAGAGTGGGGTGAATGTCCATGGGACTGGTAGTGGCACCATGAGCTATACCTCGAGAGGTGGATGCCTCTGCGTGGAATTATGGAGGAGCATCCCCTTCAGTGAAGATTTGTGGTTCAGGTTCAGGAGAGAGTGGAGGTTGTATTCCAAAAGCTGTCAGCATCCCATGCTGGTCTATGGGATCTTCAGACTACTGCTACTAATGGGCCTGCTCAAAGTGAATATCTGCATGGAACATTTCCTCATGCTGATCTAACTGTGCATCTGAAGTTGGCTGGTCCTGTACAGGCTGATCCTGTGCAGGCTGTTCCTGTGGAGCTGGCTGTACTGGAGGGTCATGTAAATGTCCAGGCAGATTCCTTACAATTTTGTCACCTTCCTTTTTTAAGTGCATGTAATTCTCTATGAACCTCATGCTGTAGACATTGCTCCTGGGGATAGGTATAGACTTTTCATTATCAAGAGGGATGCCAACCTTTTGAAAAATAGCAGTTAGCTGTATGGCATAAGGCAGGCTACGCCAGTTGCAAGTGCAACTATCCATAATCTGGAGCATGATCTCTGGAAGACAAACGTGGTAATTGTTGAACAAGCAGTAAAACAGGAATCTTTGTGTCTCAGTAAGTCTACTTCTGCCACCCCCTTTTGCAGTAATCATCGTAGTGAAAATGTGATGCAGTAGACGTTGTAAGGGGGGAAACCGATTGGTGTCAAAGAATTTGACAAGAAGTTGGGTTGCATCCTGAGGATTTCGAGGCTTTCCTGTCAGGATGGTGTAAGCTATAGACAAGTCAATCTCAACCTCAGATTCGATTTCCCCATCCCGGGGTATGTGTAACGCTCTGTGAAGAAGCTTTGTTGTAAGCTTGATGGAGACCCCCTTTACTTCAGTCCGAAGGACTTTCTTGTTCTCATCAAAAAACAAGTTCTTATAGAACTGTCGAACTAAAAATGGGTAGTATACCCTGTAATCGGATAGAAATTGTCGCCATCCTTGGAACTCAAATAACAGCAGTAGTTCAGGAAAGTAATCAAGTATCTCGTGGTCAATAAAATCCACATACCTAGGGAATAGGATCCTGGTGGGATCACTTTCTTCTTCCCTAACTAAGGGAGCAGTACTGGGCTGCAAAGGAGCTAACTGAGCCTTGGCCTTGCCTTTTTCTTTGGCGGACAGTCGTGGCGGCTTGGCCTTTGGTTGTGGCGGTGAAACCCTTTCACTGTTTGAGCCCTGGGCCTTGCAACTCTTCTCTTAGCTGATTCAGTAGCTCGGCGGTCTTCAATACTCTTGGAGCGCCCTTCAGTGGAAGCTTTCGAGGCAGCGGCCTTCTTCGATGAAGCCGCATCTTTCTCTTTGCCGCGGGTGACCGGAGGAGCCATGGAGAGGGTAGAAGTAAGGGAGAAGAGGTGACGGAGGGCAGCTAGGGCTAGCTGGGGAGATGGTTGCACAGGTGAAGGATGGAATGGGGCGTCGACCTCCACGGTGAGGATGTGCAGATTCGCCGGAGAGAGAAGTCATGAGTGGAATAGGGTTGAAATGAGGTAAGGTGAATAAAATGATTTTCACGTTCGAGTAAATAAGGAAAGTTGAGATTTTTGATTTTAAAATAATAACCTTGAGATAAGAAATGGTGTATATACCCCTATGTTAAGTTCAGAACAGTTTAAAGCTTATAAGCTCATTTTTGAGAATGAAGGTTTGAGAAAAAACCGTTTGTGCAACAAATAATGAGATTAAAATATTTGAGTAAGTTAAAGAAAATGGAACCAAGCCCATTTGGCTTACTCATCACTTTCATTTGGCATGATTGGAAAACGAAGATAAGCAAGTATTGAAAGTAAACAAAAACCTTTTTGTTTTGAAGCAAGATATAGACTCAACCCCAAATCATTTTTTTTAATTTTTAATTAATAAAACAGTCCGATATAGCATTCACTTTTTGACTCAAGGAAACACGTTGTTTAGACGTCAGAGTCCCTAGTTACTCAATGTAGCATATCTTTCTGAATTCTTCTGAATAGAGTTGACAGCCTTCATCATGACTAGATTAGCCTTCATTTCATTGATGGAGGATCTAATTTCTCTGAAGATGAGGTTATTACTATGAAATTATTGTAGAATGGTTTTTAGCAGGCGTATTCTGTAATTGACTTCAGATTAGGTAATTTGTTTAAGGACAATACATGCCAACCAATACATAAACCAAGAAGCCTATTTGCAGTGAACTTTCAGACGCTTAGGTAATGGTCATTTTCAATTACCTGATGAATGTTTTAATCCTATTATGAGTGCAAGATTGGTAGAACTCAACGCAATGATTAACGAAAATGAGGATTATGAACAAGAAATAATTTCATTAACCTTGAGTAAAACAGATGAACTTACCCAGGGTTGTATAAATGAATGAAAACATTCTCAACTCCCCCTCACTTAATGCTTGGTGAAAAGTGAAGGTTCAGAAACAAAAGATTTGAGGTGGAAATGAAGGAAGTAGTGTGTAGAAAGAATCAGAAAGCTCTCCATTGGATCTTCAACCTCAAGGGCGGCTGAGAAACAGTCTCGACACATGACTGAAGCGTGTCGACTTGTTGAACAGACTTGTCCTTCATGTCTCGACTCATAGCTGTAGGGTGTCGACATGTGCAATATACTTTGTCCTACATGTCTCGACACAAGACTGGAGGGTGTTGACCTATTCGGTAGACTTTGTTCTGCATGTCTCGACAGATGATTGTTCAACAAACTATGCTCAGCCAGCTTCTGTGAATCTTCATTTCTGAAATATACCTTCCAGCTTCTACTGCTAATACCTTTGACTTTCTTCTTTCAGTCAATCATTCAAGAATGGTTTTACCTCTTTGCTCTCATTGAGAAGTGCTTTATGGGATGCTAAAGCTTTAAACATGCTTATGCACTAGAAATCACTTATGCAGTTATCAACATGCATTTCTGACTCATGGTCCTTGGCGGAGGCTTGTCCTCACGCTTGAAGAGAGTTTCCTGGTAGGCGTGACCTATCTTTCCACTTCTCGACATTTGATATACCATTTAGTCAATAGATGATATTCAACAAAAAACAACCAGAATTGAACACAAGCTCCCGTTGAATGTGACCAACATAGCAAATACATGGTTTATACAGCCAATAGACCAGTTCCAAATCAAAGCAGACATGCTTGTTCCAATCATAGAAAAGACAAGTAACTTGAGCAATGAAAAGGGAATAGATAGCTCAAACCTGATTGGATTGAGGTCTGCATAGACCGAGCTCTCTCCTTAATGTTGAAAACCTATCATTGCTTAAGGGTTTTGTGATGATATCCGTAATCTGATTATCTGAGTCAACAAAATGGAGCTCAAAGTGATTTTTGAGGACTTTATCCCTTATAAAATGATGCCGAATTTCAATGTGTTTAGTCCTAGAGTGCATGACTGGATTCTTTGCAAGATTTATACCACTTGTGTTATCACACAGAATGGGAACACAGCCAAGATCTATTTTATAGTCTTGGCGTTGGTGTTTGATCCAGAATACTTGGGTGCCACAACTCCCTGTAGCAACATATTCTGCGTCTGCAATTAAGAGGGCAACCGAGTGCTTTTTATTGGAGGCCCAAGAAACCAAACACCCACTAAGAAATTGGCAATAGCCACTAGTGCTCTTGCGATCCATTTTACATCCAGCATAATCTGCATCTGAATAAGAAATAAGTGAAAGTTCACAGGATGCAGGATACCATAATCCCAATTCTTGAGTGCCAGTAAGGTATCTAAAAATACGCTTGACAGCAATCAAGTGGGACTCTCTAGGACTAGACTGGAATCTAGCATAAAGGTAAACACTAAACTAAATGTCTGGTCTAGATGCAGTTACATAGAGTAATGACCCGATCATACCTTTATACCTCTTTGCAACTACAAGTGTACCTTGTTCATCTGCATCTAGTGAAGTGGCAGTCCCCATTGGAGTTCCTAATGGTTTACAGTTTGTCATATCAAACTTTTTCAAAAACTCCTTCACATATTTGGCTTGATTGATAAAATAACCTTCATTGCTTGATTAATCTGCAAACCAAGAAAGAATTAAAGCTCACCCATTAGACTCATTTTGAATTCATTGGTCATGAGTTTTACAAACTCCTCACACATTTGAGGTTTAGTGGATCCAAACACTATGTCATCCACATAAATCTAAACTATCAAGATATCCTTACCTTGTTTCTTGGTGAATAGTGTCTAATCTACATTACCTCTTGAATACTCTTGTTCGGTGAGGTATGAGCTTAGTCTGTCATACCAAGCTCTAGGTGCCTGCTTCAAGCCATATAAAGCCCTGTCCAACTTATAAACATGATCTTTGAAATATGTGCATTCAAAATCAGGGGGTTGCTCTACATAGACTTATTCTTTGAAAAGACCATTTAGAAAAGCACTCTTAACATCCATTTGCTGCAATTTGATTTTATGAGAACATGCGAATGCTAGCAAAATTCTAATGGCCTCTAATCTAGCAACAGGAGCAAAAGATTCTTCATAATCTATGCCAAATTCTTGATTATACCCCCGAGCCACCAATCTGTATTTGTTTCTTCTTATCTTTCCATCTTCACTTAGTTTATTTCTGAAAACCCATTTAGTTCCTATGACAGATTTCTCTTGAGACCTGGGAACTAGATGCCAAACTTTGTTTCTTTCAAACTGGTTTAATTCATCATGCATGGAATTTATCCAGTTATCATCTTTTAAGGCCTCTACAGTATTTTTGGGTTCAGTTTGAGATACAAGAGCAAGTTGTTCAATTTCATCCATAATTTTGAAATGAGACCTTATTTTGGTTCGGTCATGCAGATTACCTAAGATGTTTTTTTAGGGGTGGTCTTTTAACACTCTTAAATCATGCTGAGTGTTACCTCCATCTGCTTCGGTGACTAGATCATTGCTTGGCCCTTCTTGATCATCATTTGCTTGTGTCTCCTCATGTGGAAGTTCCTCTTTTCCTTTTATGTTCAGGAATTCCCCATCATCATGTTCCCTGTAAGTGTTGTCATGACCAATTTCATCAAAGGTGATGTGAGGGGATTCTTCCACAAAAGGGTCTTAAGATTATAGACTCTATAAGCTCTAGACTTATCGGAGTACCCAAGGAAAATCCCTTCTTCGCTCTTGGGCTCAAACTTTCCAGAACTCTTTTATCATTGTTATGAACAAAGCACTTTGACCCAAAAACTTTCATGTGAAAGAGAGATGCCTTTTTACTTTTTAGCAGCTCATAAGGGGTCATTTTGGTGAGTGGCCTTACCATTGAGCGGTTCATGATATAACATGCAGTGTTTACTGCTTCTGTCCAAAATCACCTTGGTAGATGCCTTTCAGCAAGTATTGTGCGTGCCATCTCTATGGGAGTTTTGTTATTCCTCTCAACTATCCCATTTTGTTCAGGAGTCCTTGGTGATGAAAACTTGTGAATGATTCGTTCAGACCTACACAAAATTTCAAAGTTAGCATTGTCGAATTCACCACCATGATCTGAAATTATGTTTGAAATCTTAAACTTACCGTCTTGCTTCACTTGCATATACAGTGCCTGAAACTCATCAAAGGCATTATTTTTATGTGCAAGATGAAATACCCAAGTGAATCTAGTAAAGTCATCTACTAAAACATAACCATATCTTTTACCACTTAAGTTAGCTGTTTTGGTTGGACCAAATAAGTCCATATGGATTAGTTCAAGTGGTTTAGATGATGAGTTTTCTGTTCTACTTTTAAATGACTTTCTAGTTTATTTTCCTTGAGCACATGCATCACAAATCTTAATGTTCAATTTGAATTTTATTTCAAGCAGACCTTTGACAATAGAATGCTTCACCAATTTATGAAGAGTATTCTAGCTAACATGGCCTAGTCTGCGATGCCACAAACATGCTAATTCAAATTTAGGTGCAGCAAGATAAAGATTTATGTGAGTAGGGTCATCTAAGTCAATCATGTACACGTTATTGACTCTTTTACCAGAAAACTTGGTTTATTTTGAATTAGGGTGCAAGACCCTACATTCATTAAAGTCAAAGACTACAGTATGACCTTTATCACATAGTTGACTTATGCTCAGCAGATTATACTCCAGACCATCAACAAGTAACACATTATCAATTGAGTTGGAGGGATTCTTACCAACTTTACCTGTACCGATGATTTTTCCTTTGTTGTTTCCTCCAAACATGACATGTCCAGCTTCCTTTTCAACCAGGAGACAGAACTTGGTTCTATCTCTAGTAATGTGTCTTGAGCAGCCACTATCAAGATACCAGCGGTTGTGCACGGCTGCAAGACACTCCTGCACAAGGAATTAAGTGACAATGTTTGGAACCCAAGGACAATTAGGTCCCAATAATTTCTTCATTTCGGTAAAACAAGATAGCATAGATTTTGAAATCCAGACTTTTATAGGATTTTTCCTTTGCTGGGAGTTCTGGTTTTCCTTCTCCTTAGTCTTTTGAGCTTTATGGTTTTGGGGAATGGTGGAAAATGATTGTTTGTTAGACCATTTGTTCCAGTTGGTTGGTCTAAAGGAATAGGAGGTGTTATAGTGCCTAGGTTGTTGAGGTTGAGTGAACCTATGATTATAGGGAACATAACTGCTCCTAGCCCATGGAGGTGTCGACCTGTAGAAGGTAAAGTCTCGACCTATCTCACGTTCTATCCATCTATGGCTGTTTCTGGATGAAGGATGTGTCGACCTCCTGTACTGAAAGTGTCGACCTGTTGGTGCAAACATGGGGTAATGTTGGGCGGTTGACCATGTGGGTGTCGACTTGTTCCGTGGATTGTCCCGACATGTTCCACCATTGTAACTGTTTCTTCTATTGGTATGTGCAGGCTGATGTTTGGATGGGTGTCGACCTGTTTGAGATTACTGGTTAACCTTTTTGGGTTGTTGGGAAGTTTTTTTGATTGATTCTCCCACCTTTTCTTTTCCACTATTTACAGCATTTTCTTAGTGTGTTGATTTGGAGGTTGATGCTTCGGAAGATGAGACAAAGCTGGTTGTTTTTAGCCCAAAAGTTTTCTTCTTGGTTGGTTAATACCCTAGCCCTTCTCTGTTGAAGTTTATTTTAGTTCCTAGCAGGGCATTCAAGTTTTCACTTGCATCAACAAATTTTTCAAGAGTAGTTTGTTTATCTGCTAGGTCCTTCTGAAGTTTTTCATTTTCATTCAGCAGTTGTGAATTGACTTGTTTGAAGACTTCTAATTTTTCATTACACAGATTGTTGTCCTTCACATAGCTTTGCATCTTTAGCTTCAGTTCATCAATTTCATCTCTCAGTCTTTCATTTTCAACCTCCAAGTCTTTCATCTCTTTTCTTCCTTCTTCAAGATTTTCATTCATTTTTCTTAGATCCTCAATTTCAGTTTCTAGAGAGATTATCTTTTCATTGAGAGTTTTATCTTGGCTACAAGAGTCAACCTTCTTCTTTAAGGTTTTATTTTCTTTTCTGTACACTTCATACTTATTCATCAATTTGAAGTAAGCTTCTTCCCAATCATCAGTAGAGAAGTGCTCAAAGGGAGAGCTCACCTCGCTGTCATTTTCTCCTTTGGCCATTAGGTAGAGATCATCTTTTTCTTCTTCAGAGGAGTTGTCTTCAGTCTCTTCCTCTTCTTCATCACTCCAAGTGCACACCATGGCCTGCTTCTTCTTGCTCTTCCACCTGGGTATAGCTTTCTTAGCTCTTTCTGGACACTCACACTTGATGTGTCCTGGTTTCCTGCAAGAGTAGCAGACAAGCTTTTCAGACTTTTTAACATTTTTCAGGTCTTGGCCTGAAACCTCTTTTTACCTGGGGCTTCTTCTTAGTGAAGCATGTACCTTCCTTTCTTAAAAATCTTCTAAACTTCCTTGTCAACAGAGCAACTTCATCTTCTTCAGTGTTGCTACTTGAAGGCTCTTCATCTTCAGATAAGTCCTTAGTGCTTGGTCCAGCTTTAAGAGTCAGAGTCTTCTTTTTACTTATCTCAGCCTCTTTGTTCTTCAGATTCAAGTCATAGGTCATCAGGGACCCTATGAGTTCTTCTACCTTGATGGTAGTTAAGTCTTTTGATTCTTCAACCACTGTGGCCTTTGTATGCCAAATAGGAGTTAGTGACCTCAGAATCTTCCTTACTATCTCCTGCTCAAAATAGGTCTTACCTAGCTCAGTCAAGCCATTAGTAAGCACGGTTAGCCTAGCATACATGTCCGAAATAGACTCTTCAGATTTTATTCTAAACTTTTCATATTCAGACACTAACATTTTTGCTTTGGTTGCACGTACCTACTGTGTCCCTTCATAAATTACCTCAAGGCGGTCCCACATTTCTTTTGCAGTAGTGCAAGTTGACACCCTTGAGTACTCTGTTGGATGAAGGGAGCACTACATGATGTGCTTAGCACCCCAGTTCAACGTTGATTGCCTGATCTATTCTTTAGTCCATGTATCCTCGTTCGGAGGTAGCTTAAATGGTCCCTTGCTGATCACTCGCCAGACTTCAAGATCCTGGGCTCTAATGAAGACCTGCATACGATTTTTCCAATAAGGATAATTTATCCCAGTGAAAAAGGGAGGTCTATTTATGGAATGCCCTTCGACCATAGGACCCTTAGTTGACATATCACCAGTTCTCTCAAGGTCGTTAGACCACATACAGAGAGACTAGCTCTGATATCACGTGGTGAGAGGTGATAGGCAGATCTAGAGGGGAGGGGTGAATAGATCAGCCCCTTTTTCCCCTTCTCTGCGGAAATAAAAATCAGGTCTAACACAAATGATAATGGGATAGATATTTGTTAATAGCTAAGAAGCTGGACACTTAAATGATATCCATGAACGGTCCTACCAAGCTTCTAATGCTAGAACATAAATGAAAGCAAACCACAAGACACAATATTTAAGGTGGTTCGGTCTCAATCTAGAGACCTACGTCCACCCCTCACACAACACGGTGAGGCTTCACTAGTGCAAAAGCATAGCTGTTGATACACAGCTTCTACCCGAGAGATACACTCTTACAACTCCACTGCCACACAGCTTGACGGATTAGAACCCAAAACACACAGAATGATCACCACACCGTCTGTCTTCCTACTCACAAGTAGGGAACAAATATAAAGAGTATGTTTTGAAGAAAAGCAAACTAAAAATGAAACAGCCAGATAGAGTATCGTAATGAAGCACTATAAGAAAGAGATCTCCTGTCTGGAAAGAGCTTAAGGACTTCTTGGCTTTCTTCTTATTCTTCCTGGTTTTTCACCACAACCCTTGTGAGGGAAGGATGATCTAGCTTTCAGCTTTCAAGGGTTCTGGACGGAGCTTCACGAAGCCTTCCTGCTTGCTTAGAGACATCCTCATGAGAAAGAGGATCATCTTCCTTTTTGTTGCACTCACGCCAGCATCATCAGGAAGGAGATAGCTTCGTCAGCAAGCTTCTTGCGTTTCGTTTCTCCTCTTGCTTGCCTTTCTTTCGAACTGCAGCTCATGCTCCTGATATATTGGTGTCCTTCAGTGACACCAACGTTGTCCCCTTTTCAAGCTAAACCAAGAATGTCACATCCACATAATTTGATTTGCTTCTATTTACCAAGTTGACTCTTTTTCTGTCAAGTCTGCAGATATGTGGGTAGGTAGGAGACCATATCAGTCAAGGTACAATCTTTTTAGGAGATTTCTCTGCCAGACCATCATCCTCTGATAGAGTAGCCTCTTTGACGGCTTTTTCCCGACTGAACGGATCCTCCAGGACAAGTTGTAGATCTTGAAAACGGCTTCTATCAGATTCAGACCCGTTCTGGTCGAACACGAATGTGTCGACACTTTCCACACAGTGTGTCGAGACATCCCATTGAATAACTTGAAGACAACTTCTGCCTACTTCAAAATCATTCTGGTCGAACACTGATGTGTCGACACTTTACACACAGTGTGTCAGGACATCCCTTGAAACCTTGAATATCCATGGCTGATATGTTGAGACGTCACAGTGCTGTGCCGGGACATAAGTGCTTGGTTCCGAGATAACATCATGACTGTGTCGAGACATCGTCAAATGGTGTCGAGACATGTGCGTAATGTGCATAGTTGCCACACGAAGGTGTTGAGTCATTACGCACTAGGATCCGAGTCATCACACGAAGGTGTCGAGACACGTCCGCCATAGAGACGTGAGGCTTGAGGTGTGTCAACACTTTTCACTCAGTGTGTCGAGACATCAATTAATCCATAGGCCAGACAGACAACGACTTCAGCTTGATTTCTTCTGGAGGTGTTAAGACATTGGTTAGATGTGTCGACACATTCTTTTCTGCTAGAGCTCAACCATTCGTATATCAACACGATCTCTTCTAGATGTGTCGAGATATCATAAGATGGTGTCGAGACATCACTTAGAGATATTCTCCTCCACTTGTTTAGTCTATTCATTAAACCAAAACATGTTAGATATTCCTCAAATATCTACTAATGATTTATGATTTGTTATCATCAAAACCAGGGGACACAACAATGCTCTCCTACAAAACCAAGCTAAAACACAAAGGCAAAAACGCATTAGATCATGAAGTGTAGTATCAATCCCACAGTGATAAAATGAGGTTAGAAATTGAGAGCAAACTCACCGGGGGGAGGTTTTTAACCCCTGTGGAAGGGTGGAAATAATAGGTGTGTGTGTTGTGCATGCATAGGATTTAAAATCATGAAATTTGATGCAAAGAATAGAGAGAAAACGATGATGCAAAATGTGCAAAACTACAGGTGTAGCAGAAAGTGTAGAAAACTATGATGATTTGTGACTTTGAGGAGAGGAGAACTAAGAGTATAGACCCCGAAATCAAGCCCAAAAAGATGGAATGGAAAGTTACTACTTCCCTCTTCAAGATGGGGTCGAAGTTGTGAGTTGGAGATGCAGCATGGCTTCTCCCCACATTCGGAAAGAGCCCCCCATCGCCACTACGAACTGGGCAGTTTATATAGAGTTTTCAGAAAAAGCCCCAACTTCCTCTCACGATTCCTGGAGATATAGTCCAAGATAAATCAAATTCTATGGATCAAACTCGAGATAATACTAAGGACAAGAGATAAAAATAAGTGGGACTCAATTTGGAAGAGGATTCTAGAAGATATGCTTGCCGCAAGATAGGCCCATCGCACAGAAAATAGGACTTTCACTTGTACTAGGACACATAAATACCAAACTTTTATCATCTATTCCAAGAGATATAGCCAATGAAAATTCAAGTTCTATAGATCAAACTCGAGATAATCTAAAGGGCTAGAGATAGAAACAAACGAGAGTCAATTCAGAGCTATAGTCTACAAGATATGGCCACCGCAAGATAGGCCCATCGAGTAGAAAATAGAGTTTGATCTGTGCAGAAATTAAATAAATCTAGAAGTTTTCTCCCCGTTTCCCAAGGATATAGCCCACTAAAATTCGACTTCTGTAGATCAAACTCGAGATAATAGTAAGGACGAGAGATAGGAACAAACGGGACTCAATTTGGAAGAGCATTCTCGAAGTTATGAACCCTAGAAGGAGGCCACATCGAACAAAAATGCCCAGAATAGAGTCCTGCAGTTGTAGGACTCTCGGGAAGCCAAGGCTGAACGCGATAGCATATCTCGAAAACGATGCAGAATTAGTGAAAGTCATAGAAGAATAAATTGTAGATAACAAAAAAAAAATGAACAACTTTCGTGAAGAGAGTAAAATGAGAAAATGATCAGAAGGGGGAGAAAATAGGGGCAAAAAGAGAAAAACGTGGGAATACGGAAAACGATGGAGAACTGGCTAATGGCAAAGAAGAAGAAATTGTAGAGCTTTAAAAAATGAACAACTTTGGTGAAGGACGCTTAATGAATAGAGAAACATAAGGGGATGAAAATGGGCCGCGTTCTGGACTACGTAATGAAAGGGGCCAACTGCTTGATGGAAATGGGCCTAAATGGGCCGCAAGTCAACTTGGAAGGCCGGAAGTTGATAAAATAAGCCCCGGGGCTCTAAAAAATCATGATCTTCAAGGCTCAAAGGCTAGGGAACAATGAAATGGGCTCGAAATCTATCCAAGGAAGGTTTCAAAATAATGGGTAATTCGCGACATCAAAAATGATGAATAAGAGAAATAACTCATCTTGTGGGCTAAAAATAGGTGTCCACTGATGCCCCTCCTTGATGTATGCTTTGCAAGGGAACGAGCGAAAGCAGCGTGGAGGTGGAGTGAAAAGGAGATGGAGCGAAAGCGACAACAATGTGAAATGGTGATGAAGCAGAGATGAAGCGGAGAGAACTGAAAAGCGGGCATCAAGGCAAAAGACACCTGTCATAACCAGCAATCGACAAGAATTCTCCTGAAAACGCCGAACTAACCACTCGGAATGGATGACCCGGATGAGACATGTATGGAAAGACTAAACTTAACAAGAGGAAAAGGAAACACGACCAGCCTCATTGGGGACACAATCCACGGACAATGAGGGGATTGGAAGGAAACACAGCTGAAAAGCTGGAAAAGGAAAGATAAAATTGAGATAAAATCCAGACAGGAATCAAGCTGGCCAACCAGACCAAGCGGGCAGATCAGAGAGATCATTCAAATTCAGAGTGGAATGAGAATCTTTTATTCAAGAGAGTTGAAACACAGTTAACCATTGCTAAGGAGAAAATCTTGAACGGATCACGAGGCGTGAATGCTCAAAATGACATGATGTATGTTGGGTTAAAATAAAGAAATCATCCAAACGAATGCAAAGAAAGCATAAAATAGAAAGTACTCAAGGATAATATTGCTAGACCGAGCAAGGCGGGGTCAAGAGTCTTCTGTAACCACGGCGTCCGAGACAGAGTCCGTCGTCTCCCACCCGACTCAACCTGTAATGCCCCGGAATTTTTATAAATTACTTTTGATGAATTTAGGAAATTTTTAGAATTATTAAAGGCCCAAATGAATTAATAAATAAATATTGGGGTAAATAAATTATTATTTCATCCCAATTATGATAAACAATTAACCTAGCCTAATTAATTAAAGCCCAAAGGGTTTAAGGACCAAGCCCATGAAGTTTGGCCCATATTCTAGAAGGTTAATTAGCCTATTCACGGAATTTAGGGATAAATACACCTTGAATAGATAATAAAATGGATAAACCAAAATTAGAGTTTGAACTCATTTCCAATTTGGCGCCCAAGATCTGTAGCGGTCTATCATGCAACTGCTAAATGCCATCAAGCAGCCCATTAAGCGACCGCTACATTCTGTCAGTTCTGTGAAGTGAAGAAAGAGCAAAAATATTATATTTTTGATGAATTATCTCCTAGAGATCGAGATGGGTGGACTATTAAACATCTTAAGGACTCTCAGGAATTGATCTAAAGTTTAATAAGGACTCTAGGATCGATCTAATCCTCAAACCCTAGCAAATCCCTATAAATAGAATCTAGTTTTGACCTGCGCGACCCTTACATTGGCTCACGTTAAACTAAGGTAAGATGATGTTATTTCGTGTAGGTTCTTAAAAAGCTTTTATTGTTAATATATAGGACTAACATCTCCCAAAATTTCGTGCTAGGAGATCAAGCACACAAGGAGATAGAAGCCTGCAAAGTTGCTGGTTCCATATTAGTGACCCAGAAAACTATGCAAAAGTCCAGTGAAGATCAAGGAATTACGAGACCAAAACGAGGTAATTAGCATTAGTGCCTTTAGAAATTTTATTCCCTTTAATATCTACTTCTTACCCTCAAAATTTCATGTCCTTAGGTCAAGAGAGTAAGCAGTTAGAGCAGCGTGAAGTTCCTAATTTACCACAGGAAGTTCGGGATTAGGGTTAACTTCCAGTCCGAAATTCCAAGACTAGAAGCCTTAGCAGAGGTAGGTCATCTCATGAACGGCTAAAATATCATTCTAGGGATAAAAGCCCTCTGGTTTTACTGGATTTCATGCTTTATGTGTGGAGAATTTCATGTTTCAATATGACCTATGCACTTAGTATGTCATACATGTATGTCACTTGGCCCTAATGAACTAAAGTATTTCTTTTATCATGATACATGATTCCCATGCATATTGTAGCCTATTTCTCATTCAAGCATGTGGAAGTTTTATAAATATGTTGATTTCCAGACATGATATGTTTTAAACATTAGATCCTTTTATTTAAGTTTACTGTTAGTCGTGCTCTAGCGGCCTAAGGTTCGACCGCCAACCTCGTGTAACGGGCCTACGATAAACCTCTAGACACTCTGTAAACTCGTTTGTTTATGAAATCTATGGCGGACCAAAAATAGATCATTTTTATCTCTCTAGCGGTCTTACGATAAACCGCCAACTCGCTGTAACGGATCTATGATAGACTGCCAATGTTCTATTTTCTGTCAACCCGAGATAGATCAAGAACAATCCATTTAACTTATAAGTAAGCCTATTTAACTATGTTCTAACCTATCTTAATGTTATGAACTACTCTGAGTTTCATTTTTACTGATTCATAACAATGATTTCATGTTCTTTATGGTTCTTAGGATTATTTTAAACATATAATAGTTTCATGCCAACAACCTTATAGTCTTGTATTAAATTATGGTTTAAGTGCTTGTATGAATGAGATTGAACGTTGGTTTCTCACTGTACACATTCTATTCCTATCTCAGAGTCATTTTTGTAAGTTCATGGCGTACATTCCAGTATATGGCCACTAATTACACACTTTGCACTTATAGGAACATAATCTTGAACATGATAACCTCTCCTTTGGATATTCCTTCCAATGGAGTAGGAAATCTTGTTTCAAGGCCTCCGTAATTCTCTGCGAGCCTGGGATTCCCACTAGGACACAGAGTTAGTTGTAGCATTAAAACCTAATTATCTAGAAAGCACTACCGATATTTTCTGATTTTGAATCTGTAACGGTTTAATACTCGACCACTAAAGCCCATTAAGGGTCCAGTATCTGACCGCCACGTCATCTGAGTCCAATTGATTTTTCTTTCTGGATTCAACCCATTTTAGCGGCCTAATACTAGGCCGCCACATCAATATAGCGGCCGAGTTATAGACTGCTAAGTATCCTGAGTTCCGTTAACCCAAGGCTTGACCAAGGGTTAATATCTATCTGATCCTAGAAGGACTATTTGAATTTCTAGGACATGTCACCTTAATCAAAAATGATTTGACTAAATTATGAAAGTTAAGAAAAGTACCGTTATGCTATCGATTTATTTCCATGACATAACCTAGTTATTTAAGGTATTTGTTGCAATTCCTTATTATCTTGTAAAAGCGTTCGTATTTTTGGTTACTTTATCATGAGTTTGTCATTGAAATTGTACATTCTTGGCACATTTTTTACATGCGTGGAAGTAGCTTGATTTATACTTAAAGATACAGTTCGAGCACTGATTGTGTTCAAGGGCTCTATGCTAGTCCCCTCGGCCGATTATCGGAAACATACTATAATAAACCATGGGATATGATGCTACTGGCGTCGTATTACGTTAGGATTACTTTCTTTATAAATAAGTGAAATGTCCACGGCAATCACGGAAATATTCACGACTTGTGAAAATATCCACAGAAATTGATCAAGTACTTATTACTAAGTGTAGAGTACATTCTTGCTTGACTTGCTAGTACATTTTTGTTACATTCTTGTTACAATTTTGAAAGGCCATAATTACATTCTTGCTTGATTGTGCTTGCTCAATCATATCTTAACTTGGTCATGTCTTGTTACTTTGGTTTATTTACATGATTTATCGCATTCGCATTATTTTACCTTATTCTTTAGAGCTAAAACGCTAATCACTTTAATATTGCCAATCATGTTGATGCGAAGATACCTACTGGGCAAGTGTGCTCATTACCTACTTTTCAATCTTTTTAGGAGATACAAGTAGTTCGGATTCGGATTCGAGTTATTCAAGTGATGGGTCCGAGAGTGAATGAAAGTCTTATAAAATTGAGAGAAAAGACTTAGGAAGTCAATAATGTCTAGATCGAGTTCATGTAATTTTCTCTTTATTGAGTCAACTAGATTTGGAGTCGTCTATGTACTTGGATTTTTATCATTCTTATTATTAATGAAAGGAGAAGTTGATTAAATTATTGTGCAGTTGCATCTTATGTGTGATTGTTTTATGCTCTGATTATTCTTGCTTGCAAGAGGCTTACCATGCCTGCTGTTCACGATTCCTAAAATTATCTTCCACTGTATTAAAAGCTCGGGGCGTGACAGTTAAGTTGGTATCAGAGCCTAAGTCCAATGACTTAGGGAGAAAAGTCATGTCATAGGATAAGTCCAAGGTTTTAGGACCCTTACCTATGAACTAAGGAGGAAATTCTCCACCCATGTGAGAATTGGGTAGAGCCTGGGATAAGATAATAATTTAGCTTTAGATTAACCCTTTCAAATTTCCATGAGAATTAACAATTTGTTATTCTCTAAGGTACCTTATTCTTATAATGGCTCATCACGTAGATTGTGATGGTATGCAGCAGGCTGTTGCGGGCCTCACTCAGGCGCTGCAAACGATAGCCCAAGCAGGCACTAGAGCAAGAGCTTGGGACTTGCATCGCAATTTCTGAAGCTTAAATCCTCCACGTTTCTATGGTTCTTCGAATCCAGACGAGGCCGAGAACTCGATCGATGAAATGAATCATATATTTGACGTCATCCAGAGTACAGACCGAGAAAAATTGCGCCTAGCTACTTTTCAACTCAACAAAGATGCACGTACTAGGTGGAAGTTTGTTCCGGCCCCTCCAGCTGATGCACCACACACATGGGAAGGCTTTCTTACCTTATTCTATGCCAAGTATTTTTTAGAACATGTTAAGGAGAGAGGCTATGTAGTTCACTTCTCTACGTCAGGGAATGATGATAGTTGCCGAGTATGAACTGTAATTTTCCAGGCTAGTGCCATATGCGACTCATCTGGTCAGTACCGACCTATTGAAGGCCAATCAGTTAATGGACGGGTTAAGACCCGATTATATCCAGCAGCTCGGGACCCAAAATATCTGTACTTATGTGGAGATGGTCCAACAGGCGTATCTCTATGAAAGGACCTTAGAAAAGGTCAAAAAATTAAAGGGCAAAAGTGAAGAGTCAAGCCGACAGATAGATCGGCGTAGTAAGAAGGAGAAATTTAGCATCACGGAGCCCTAAAAACCTCGTGATAGCAGGAAGAGGTCAAGGAATGGGAGCGGGAGTAACTCCCAGAAGTATAAGAAAGTCAAGGAGGAGCATAAGCAAGTAATGGCGGCTTGCACCTTTTGTAAAAAGTTTGGCCACTCGGCCGAGGAATGTTGGAAGCGCCTCGGTGCTTGTTTAAGGTGTGGTAGCATTGAGCATCGCATGCCAGACAGCCTCTCATGAGGGAACAATCGTCTAGTGGTGTATGTAAGAGGCAGGCTCGCCTCAATGCTGTTCTAGAAGACAATGAAGCGCCCCCAAATGATGGGCTTATGGAAGGTACTGTTCACATTTATTCCCGTTCTACATTCGTATTATTTGATACCAGTGCTTCTCATTCCTTCATATCCACCGCTTTTGCAAAAACGTTGCCAATTTCATCAGTTCGCTTACCTTCAGAACTTGCTATTACTACACCTTTAGGCCCTGGAACCAAACTCACAAACTATTATCCTAATAGTGAAGTAAGGGTGGAAGGTCAAAATCTACCTGCAAACCTCGTATGCCTTGACATGGAAGGCTATGATGCCATTCTAGGGGTAGATTGGCTTGTGGATCATGATGCCGATATTAATTGTCGAAATAGGATAATATCCTTTTGCAAACCAGGTCTTCCAAGATTTTTCTTCCTTGGTATCAAGTATAGGAAACATCCTACCATCATTTCTTCCCTTCACGCTTGTAAACTTATTTCGCAAGGATGTGAAGCTTTTCTCGCTTCTATGATCGTTATTAAGTCTAATGAGATCATCTTTACAGACATCCCCATTGTAAATGAGTTTCCTAATATATTCCCATCAGATTTACCTAATTTACCACCCGAAAGGGAAGTAAACTTCTCCATTGAACTCATTCCCGGAGCGACACCTGTTTCTATAGCGCCCTACAGGATGTCCCCCACAGAACTTAAGGAATTGAAGATGCAGCTTCAGGAATTATTGGACAAGTGATTCATACGACCTAGCACATCGCCTTGGGGTGCCCCAGTCCTTTTTGTCAAGAAGAAGGATGGATCACTCAGGCTCTGTATCGATTATCAGCGAGTAAATCAACTTACAATTAAGAAAAAGTATCCGTTGCCACGTATCGATGAACTCTTTGATCAGCTTTCGGGAACAGAGTATTTTTCCAAGATAGACCTCAGGTCAGGTTATCACCAGCTCAGAATTAAAGACGAAGACATATACAAAACTACTTTTCGAAGCCATTATGGTCATTATGAGTTTGTTGTAATGCCGTTCAGGTTAACCAATGCCCCAGCAGGATTTATGCAACTCATGAATAAAGTTTTTCAGCCTTATCTGGACCAGTTTGTAGTCGTCTTTATTGATGACATTCTTATTTACTTCAAGACAAAGGAGGAACATGAGGAACATTTGAAAATAGCCTTGCAGACTCTAAAAGAACACAAACTCTATGCCAAACTTAGTAAATGTGAGTTCTGGTTTAAGGAAGTCTCATTTCTTGGCCATATCATTTCAAAGGAGGGTATCGTTGTGGATCCTTTTAAAGTGGAAGCTGTCAAGAACTGGAGCCAGCCAACGACTATGTCAGAAATAAGTTTCCTAGGGCTAGCTGGCTATTATAGGAGATTAATTAAGGATTTCTCTAAAAGTGATGTTCCTTTGACAAGACTTACAAGAAAAGAAAATCCTTTTGTGTGGTCGAAGGACTGTGAAAAAAGTTTCCTAACTCTTAAGGAACATCTCACGACAGCCTCAATATTATCATTGCCCGTTGAGGGTGGTGGATTTGAAGTTTGTACGGATGCATCTGGCATTGGCCTAGGGTGCGTTCTGATGCAAAATGGGAAGGTAATTTGCTCTTCTTCAAGACAATTGAAGCGTCACGAGGAAAATTACCTTGTGTATGATTTAGAATTGGCGGCTGTTATATTTGCTTTAAAAATTTGGCGTCACTACCTTTCTGGAGAGAAATTTACGGTTTATTCAGACCACAAAAGCTCGAAACATTTGTTCTCCCAAAAGGAGCTAAATATGAGGCAAAGAAGGTGGTTGGAATACCTAAAGGACTTTGATTTTGCTATTCAATATCATCCTGGCAAAGCTAATGTTGTAGCGGATGCACTCAGTAGAAAACCAATGGGAAACTTATCAAGTCTTATGATTAGTTTGACTAATCTCATTCCTCAATTTGATCAGTTGAACTTAGATATTGGCATGAACGAAGAAGATTATTTTATGGCCAATATTTGAATTCAACCTACATTAATAGAAGATCTGGTCAAGCTACAAGATGATGACCCAGTATTACTGGAGATTAATACCAATATTGAGCAAAGGCCGGATTTCTCTATTGCCAATGATGGAAGATTGCTATTTAATGGCCGAATTTATATACCAGATCATGTTGATACTAAGAAACTGATCTTGGAAGAAGCTCACAATTCCAAGTACACCATTCATCCTGGTGGTACTAAAATATATCAGGATCTTAAAAGGAACTTTTGGTGGCCCAATATGAAAAGAGAAATAGCAGATTTCGTGTCCCGCTGTCTCACTTGTCAACAAGTAAAGGCAGAGCATTTAAGACCAGGAGGTAAATTACACCCCTTGAATATTCTCGAATGGAAATGGGAAAGTATAGGGATGGATTTCATTATGGGTTTACCTAAAATAAGAGGTGGACACGATCGAATATGGGTAATCATAGACCGATTGATAAAATCTACACATTTTCTGCCAATTAAAAGTCGATGGTCTGTGGATATTCTAGTAGCATTGTACATAAGGGAAATCGTCAAATTACATGGTGTCCCTGTCACTATCATATCGGATCAAGATCCTCGATTCACATCACAGTTTTGGAAGGGTCTTCAACATTCTTTAGGGACCCGACTAAACTTTAGCACAACATTCCATCCACAAACAGATGGTCAAACGGAAAGGACGTACGAATCAAGTGGTGGAAGATATGCTAAGGGCTTGTGCTATTGATTTTGGAGGTAGTTGGCATGATCACTTACCATTAGTGAAATTTGCGTACAATAATAGCTACCAGTCTAGTATACAAATGGCTCCATTTGAAGCTTTATATGGAAGAAGCTGCCGATCACCGATATGCTGGAATGAAGTAGGAGAAAGGTAATTGCTAGGTCCCGACATGGTCAGGGATACTACAGAAAAGATAAAGCTTATTCGGGAGAGGCTTCAGATGGCATAAGACCGACAACAATCTTATGCTGATAATCGAAGGCGCGACTTGGAGTTCCAAGTGGGAGACCATGTGTACCTTAAGGTTTCTCTGGGTCATATTATTCGAAGATTTGGCATTAAAGGTAAGCTTACTCCAAGATTTATTGGCCCATTTAAAATTCTGGAAAGGGTCGGTGAAGTGGCTTATCGACTAGCTTTGCCTCCACAACTAGCAGGGGTTCATGACGTATTCCATGTTTCTATGTTGAAGAAGTATGTTTATGATCCTTACCATGTTATCACTTATGATGATTTGGAGATACAGAAGGATATGACATATGAGCAAGCACCAATTAAGATTCTTGAACGTGAAGTGTGTCAACTAAGGAATAAGGCCATTCCTATGGTCAAGATTCAATGGAAGAAGTCATGGCCCTTTGAAGCAACATGGGAGACGGAGGAAGCTACGTGCAAGAAATATCCGGAGTTATTTAATTGTAAGTACATTCTCCATAAAAAAATCCATATATATTGAATTTGGGGAGCAAATTCTCTTAAGTGGGGGAGGGTGTAATGCCCCGGAATTTTTATAAATCACTTTTGATGAATTTAGGGCTTTTTTGGAATTATTAAAGGCCCAAATAAATTAATAAATAAATATTGGGTTAAATAAATCATTATTTCTGCCCAATTATGATAAATAATTAACCTAGCCTAATTAATTGAAGCCCAAAGGGTTTAAGGACCAAGCCCAAGAACTTTGGCCCATGTTCTAGAAGGTTAATTAGCCTATTCACGGAATTTAGGGATAAATACACCTTGAATATATAATAAAATGGATAAACCAAAATTAGAGTTTGAACTCATTTCAAATTCAGCGCCCAGGATCTGTAGCGGTCTATCGTTGAACCGCTCAATGCCATCAAGCGGCACATTAAGCGACCGCTACATTCTGTCAATTCCGTGAAGTGAAGAAAGAGTAAAAATATTGGATTTTTGATGAATTATCTCCTAGAGATCGAGATGGGCGGACTAGTAAACATCTTAAGGACTCTCAGGAATCAATCTAAGGTTTAATAAGGACTCTAGGATCAATCTAATCCTCAAACCCAAGCAAAACCCTATAAATAGAATCTAGTTTTGACCTTCGTGACCCTTACATTGGCTCGCATGAAACCAAGGTAAGACGATGTTATTTCAGGTAGCTTCTTCAAAAGCTTTTATTGTTAATGTACAGGACTAACATCTCCCAAAATTTCATGCTAGGAGATCAAGCACACAAGGAGATAGAAGCCTGCAAAGTTGCTGGTTCCATATTAGCGACCCAGGAAACTGTGCAAAAGTCCGGTGAAGATCATGGAATTAGGATACCAAAATGAGGTAATTAGCATTAGTGCCTTGAGAACTTTTGTTCCCTTTAATATCTTCTTCTTACCCTCAAAATTTTATGTCCTTAGGTCAAGAGAGTAAGGAGTTAGAGCAGCGTGAAGTTGTTGATTTACCACAGGAAGTTCGGGATTAGGGTTAACTTCCAGTCCGAAATTCCAAGACTAGAAGCCTTAGCAGAGGTACATCATCTCATGAACGGCTGAAATATCATTCTAGGGATAAAAGCCCTCTGATTTTACTCGATTTCATGGTTTATGTGTGGAGAATTTCATGTTTTAATAGGACCTATGCACTTAGTATGTCATACATGCATGTCTCTTAGCCCTAATGAACTAAAGTATTTCTTTTGTCATGATACATGATTCCCATGCATATTGTAGCCTATTTCTCATTCTAGCATGTAGAAGTTTTATAAATATGTTGATTTCCAGACATGATGTGTTTTAAACATTAGATCGTTTTATTTAAGTTTACTGTCAGTCGTGCTCGAGCGGCCTAAGGTTCGACCGCCAACCTCGTGTAACGGGCCTACGATAAACCGCTAGACACTCTGTAAACTCGTTTGTTTATGAAATCTATGGCGGACCAAAAATAGACCATTTTTATCTCTCTAGCGGCCTTACGATAAACCGCCAACTCGATGTAACGGATCTATGATAGACCGCCAATGTTCTGTTTTCTGTCAACCCGAGATAGATCAAGAACAGTCCATTTAACTTATAAGTAAGCCTATTTAACTATGTTCTAACCTGTCTTAATGTTATGAACTACTCTGAGTTTTATTTTTACTGATTCATAACAGTGATTTCATGTTCTTTATGGTTCCTAGGATTATTTTAAACATATGATAGTTTCTTGCCAAAAACCTTATAGTCTTGTATTAAATTATGGTTTGAGTGCTTGTATGAATGAGATTGCACGTTGGTTTCTCACTGTACACATTCTATTCCCATCTCAGAGTCATTTCTGTAAGTTCATGGCGTATATTCCGATATATGGCCATTAGTTACACACTTTGCACTTATAGGAACATAATCTTGAACATGATAACCTCTCCTTTGGATATTCCTTCCAATGGATTAGAAAATCTTATTTCAAGGCCTCCGTAATTCTCCGTGAGCCTGTGATTCCTACTAGGACGTCGAGTTGGTTGTAGCATTAAAAGCCAATTGTCTAGAAAGCACTACCAATGTTTTCTGATTTTGAATATGTAACGGTTCAATACTCGACTGCTAAATCCCATTAACGGCCCAGTATCTGACTGCCACGTCATCTAAGTCCAATTGATTTTTCTTTCTGGATTCAGCCCATTTTAGCGGCCCAATACTAGACCGCCATATCAATATAGCGGCCCAGTTATAGATCGCTAGGTTTCCTGAGTTCCGTTAACCCAAGGTTTGAGCACGGGTTAGTATCTATATGATCCTAGAAGGACTATTTGAATTTCTGGGACATGTCACCTTAATCAAAAATGATTTGACTAAATTATGAAAGTTAAGAAAAGTACCGTTATGCTGCCGATTTATTTCCATGGCATAACCTAATTATTTAAGGTATTTGTTGAAATTCCTTATTTTCTCGTAGAAGCGTTCGTATTTTTGGTTACTTTATCATGAGTCTATCATTGAAATTGTACAGTCTTGGACACGTTATTTACATGCGTGGAAGTATCTTGATTTATATTTGAAGATGCGGTTCGAGCACTGATTGTGTTCAAGGGCTCTATGCTAATCCCCTTGGCTGATTGTCGAAAACATACTATTATAAACTATGGGGTATGATGCTACTGGCGTCGCATTGCACTGGGAGTACTTTCTTTATAAATAAGTGAAATGTCTACGACAATCACGGAAATATTCATGACATGTGAAAATATCCACAGAAATTCACGAAGTACTTGCTACTAAGTGAAGAGTACATTCTTGCTTGACTTGCTAGTACATTCTTGTTACATTTTTCAAAGGCCATAATTACATTCTTACTTGGTTGTGCTTGCTCAATCATATCTTAACTTGTTCATGTCTTATTACTTTAGTTTATTTACATGATTTACCGCATGCGCATGATTTTACCTTATTCTTTAGACCTAAAACGCTAATCACTTTAATATTGCCAATCATGTTGATGCGTAGATACCTACTGGGCAAGTGTGCTCATTACCTACTTTTCAATCTTTTCAGGAGATGCAATTAGTTCGGATTCAGATTCGAGTTATTCAAGTGATGGGTCCGAGAGCGAATGAAAGTCTTATGAAATTGAGAGAAAAGACTTAGGAAGTCAATAACGTCTAGATCGAGTTCATGTAATTTTCTCTTTATTGAGTCAACTAGATTTGGAATCGTCTATGTACTTGGATTTTTATCATTCTTATTACTAATGAAAGGAGAAGTTGATTAAATTATTGTGCAATGGCATCTTATGTGTGATTGTCTTGCGCTATGATTATTCTGCTTACAAGAGGCTTACCATGCAGGTTGTTCACGGTTCTCGAAATTGTCTTCTGCTGTATTAAAAGCTCGGGGCGTGACACAATTGAGCGGCCTATCCAACGATTAACTATATGCTCTTAGATCATCATCATTTTTGTTAAAGGGGAACATTAGATCCCAGAACACACAGACAACCAGTCGGTCCTTGAGAGGCTATAGTAAGGTAGATACCATATAGTAATGCAACAAGGAGAAGGGATAGAGAGCCATACCTGACTTACCTGCCAAGCGAAACGGCATTTTTTTAGATTTTTCAAATTTAAGATTTTTATGAATTTTCCAATAAGACAACATGACCAATAAGCATGAGCATAACTTAACAACATAACCATCAACTGAACGACAGACAATACAACATAACATAAGGATCAAATGAATGGGAAACAATGCAACATAACAAAGACAAACAAGCACACATAAGCATTGGCATGAACAAACCACATGTATGCACGATGAACATGGTGGGACAAGATAACAACGCGGTGGGACAACACACGGTTTGGACAAGAATATGAGGGATGACCACACGGTTGGGACAACACACAGGACATAGAGGGATGACTAACAACATATGCAAGACACCTAACAACATGTGGTGAGGGACAAAACAACGTGCGTGGGATGACACAGAGGGACATGAACACGTGACAAGGACACGGCGAGACTAAAGGCATGACAAATACGCCTGTCACCCCCCGAGTGCGGAAGGAACCCGGAGACGCGTGACGAGTTTATATCGATCACGTCAATCAGAGTGTTAGTGTATTCGACACAAAGACAGAGCGCGCAAGAGTAAAATAACCCAATCCTTTATTTCATCAAAACCTTCAAAGTACTTCTAATACAATCCTCTTAATGAAAGTGCTAAGACTCAAAAAAATGAAAAAGTACAATGATTGACTCAAGAATAGACAAAACTAGATAATGCTTGGACAGATGGAGTAGCCTTAATCTCTTCACTCTTGACCTTCCCCATCCGATTGAGTCTCGTCATCGGACTTACCTGAAAAAATAAGGGGAAAACACTATGTGAGCGAACGCTCAGTAGGAATTATATCTCAAGAGATAGCTTGCTTTAAGTAATTACATGTTACATGAAATGCAATAAGCTATACATGCTCGCAAGAAACGACAATAAAGATATTGTATTACACAGGACAATTGAGTGAACTAGCATGTCTTTCAAGAACTCGTGTCAATATAGCAAGATAATCAAGCACGTATAGTTATCATGTCATGTGATCATGTCATGTCAAGAATTGGCAAGTCATGTCATGTAAAGTCAAGTACGAGAACTGTGGAATGCCTAATCAAACTAGTCATGCACTTCGGTATAATGCCATACCGTGATCATTACAACTCCCATCGGCACTAGTACTTTCGGGTGCTCCTCCCTAGACCAGATCGGGCCCTATATGCGCAGGCATTGATCATGTATTTTTCGACATCCACTATAGTTATAGCCAATATAGAATTCCAAAGGAATACGCTTGTAGGAACTTTAAGGTAGATCAAAGATTGAACATGATGTGTAAGGACGTACTACGATAGTAACGGTATAACCACTATTCGCATTAAAACTAGTTGGAATCGGCTCCCTAACTGGGTGCCATGATATTTAAGAATAAGCGCTCATATAAAGATGGTCGCTCGTTCTTGGACATGATAAGCTAGATAAAATTTAGGTCCACAAGTATGGCACATAATTCATAAGAACACGAATGGCATGGTTTCCCATTCCATTAATCTAGAATATTCTCATGACATCCAAATAGCATATCATGAGGGCTGGTATACCATGTTACCTTAGAGTGACATGGTAATTAAGTAATGTCATAGGTTTTAATGGCACAACCTGCTCGGCTGCCTTGAGGGAATCCAAGGCTAGCGGAGTCTTACAGAGGTCTCTATGATAAAATCACCAGTCCGAAGGAACGGAGTGTCCCGCGGAGAGTTTATCTATCACAGAGAAATAGTGGATAATCGATAAAACAACGTGAAACATGGGGCTATATTCACGGAATGGAATATAGTGCTGATATATATAACCAACCGACAGTGGGTTACAGAAATCACGAAAATCAGGAAAACCATGAATTGACGCCTGAGCTTAAGTCTTCATTTTATGAATTGGCGCCCTTGTCAGGGTCGTCAGTTCAGTAAATGACGACTGTTCACTCAGTCGTTACATCCAGATTCTATAAATATTCAGTTCAATAAACATTTTCAGATTTCAGTCATTTATAAAAATGGTGACTTTCATTAAGTCTTTAATTTTGTAAATAACGTCCTAGTCAGGGGCGTCATATATCAAATTAAAGGGCCGGGGGCATGTCGTCATTTCAATAATTAAGCAATTATGTTAGGCCTTTCAAATTTTACAGTTTATCACTAATCGGCGCCCGTGTATAGGGGCGTTCATTAAAATGACGACCTAAAGAGGGTCATTATTTCTTGGTCATACGATTTGCACCGAACAGGTACAATCACAGAGACATGATTTTTGGAGTATTTCCAATCAAGAAACTAGAGACATGTACAGATAGAGAAAAATAGTAGGAATTTTCTATTATGATCATGCATTAGTCTACATGTAAGGGTTTACATTTATTAAATTTTGAACATTGTATAATTATTAATTATCTAGGCAATTGATGACTGTTTACACGGTCGTTAAATAAAATAGCGCCCTAGACTTGGTCGCTAATTTAATTCATGCAGTAAAACAACGAAAACCTCAATCATGAGCGATCTCTGCAATTCCTTACAGACCTATATGCATGTATACAAGCCTAAAATTATTAAATTTGGCTTAACGCTTGAGAAAACCTACCTTGGGTGATGATTTGGTTGATGATCAATGAAGATCAGTGATGAGATATGCAATATTCTGATACTCTGTTTCCAACAGAGATCTCGGCAGCAGTAGTATGAAGAAGAAGAAGCTTGGATGAACCAACAAGAGCAACAACTCTTATCAAAGGCAATAGCAGCACCCCTTCTATGGATGTACAGGAAGATGCCGGTCGCAGCAAGATGAAGAGTAGCACGTAATAGCCCCTTCGGAAGAATTAGAGAAGCAGAGGCTTCCCACGGCAAAGCAGTAGCAGCAGGATGAAGAAACTTTGTGGTTTCCTCACGTCGCAGGATGAAGATAGCAAGAGCGTCCTTTGTGCAACAAGGAAGAAGATGAAGAATTGTGATGTTCTTCTCGTAGCAGCAGCAAGACATCTTTGGTTAACGTGGGTTCGATGGAGGGGATGGTATTTATAGAGAAAAGATTCCTAATGGGTTCTAGGAGTTTGGTTAGGATTAAAACGACCTACGTAGAATCCTTATTAAGCGGAGATATCCACGTATTGATCCTTTCCTAATCAATACTTACACGGATAACATCCCTATTCGAACCAAACACCAACGGGTCCCGTTTGTAAATGACGCCTAAGGTTGGGGCGTTATTTCAATAAATGACGCCTGTATATTCAGTCTTCAATTCATTATATGACGCCTGTCAAGGGGGCATCAATTATTAAATTGGCGCCATTTGAGCGGTCTTCATTTAAATAACGTCCTGACTGGAGGCGTTATTTACTTTCAGCCTATTTTTTATATGCTTTAAGTATATATATATGAGTTGGGCCTTTATTATTGGTTTGAATCTTTTAATCTATTTAAGATTTTCTCCCTTTAATTTACCAGGGTTGCTACACCCTCCCCCACTTAGAAGAATTTGATCCCCAAATTCAATTGCATATATTTACGGAGGGTGCATGACACATACCTTTAGAATAAATCCGAGAATCACTTCTTCATAGACTCTTCAGTCTCCCATGTGGCTTCATGCTCTGAGCATTTACTCCATTGCACCTTTAGCATGGGAATTGTTTTGTTTCTCAGCGTACGAACCTCACGATCTAGTATCTTCATGGGCTTTTGTTCATATGTAAGGTTCTTTTGAATCACCAGGTCTCCATGGTTGATGATATGAGACGAATCGTGCACATACTTCTTCAACATGGATATATGGAAAACATTATGAACGTCGGACAATTGAGGAGGCAAAGCGATGCGGTAAGCAACCTCGCCAACGCTTTCTAATACCTCAAAGGTCCGATAAACCTCGGTGTAAGCTTGCCCTTAACACCAAATCTTCTTATTCCACGTCCATGTGATATTTTGAGGAATATGTGATCTCCAACTTGGATTTTGAGGTCTCTTCTTCTTGTATCAGCATAAGCCTTTTGTCTAGACTGAGCTACTTGAAGTCTCTCTCAAATCATCTGAATCTTTTCAGTGGTATCCCTTACCATGTCTGGGCCTAATAGTTGTTTCTCGCCAACTTCATCCCAGCACAAGGGTGATCGGCAACTCCTTCCGTACAAGGTGTCGAAAGGTGCCATTTGTATGCTTACCTGGTAGTTGTTGTTGTATGCAAATTCAACCAAAGGTAAGTGATCATGCCAGCTTCTACCAAAATCAATGATGCAAGCTCTGAGCATATCTTCTACCACCTGATTCGTTCTCTCGGTCTGACCATCCGTTTGAGGATGAAAAGTTGTACTAAAGTTAAGTCTCGTCCCCAACGAATGTTGTAGACCCTTCCAAAAGTAAGAAGTAAAATGAGGGTCTCAGTCAGACACGATTGAAATAGGAATGCCATGTAACCTGACTATCTCCTTAATGTATAATGCATGAAGGACGTCAATTGACCATCGGCTTTTTGATGCGGGACGGGACCACGGACACGACAAGCTCGCGATCGTCCCTTAACGAGGGAAGCGTCGGATGTGCGCGGTTGAGAAACCGGCTGGGAGCTAGGGTGGTCGGCTCTCACTTGTGCCCGGATCGGGTCACGGGACGGCTTCGCTCTCTCTCGCAGCAGTGATATTATAAATTGAAAGCGGGCTAGGTATCCCTACACATGCTCTCTAGCAGCGGCATATAAAGCATATAAAGAATTGAGCTAATGCCAAGTGTAAGGGTGAAGGCGATACCTCCACGCTCTCGGTGTGGCGAAGATGGGACCCGGCCGGAACTCGTACCCCCGGGAACTTAATACATTATGGTTACAGCAATGCAACTAAGCCCACTCCACGCAGGGAGGTAAAGGGCGACACAAGTGGGCCCGGGAGGACCAGTTTCGGGTTGACGGGCGGTTCCGTGTGATGCTTCGGCTTCACGCGTACTCGTGCTAGTGGGGGCCCACATGCTGACCGGAGGGGTCGTGTGGGGCCTGATGACTTCTATGTTGTGGAGACACTTGGGAAGCATTCCCCTGGGATGGCGAGCTGCTGGAACGACCACCGGACGCCGGGCGGCCCTCGGACGACGCTCGCGGGGAACTCGGCCACAAACCTGAACTTCTGTTTGCAGGCGCGCGACTTGGAGGAAACTGCTGCTGCGATCAGCCCCGTCGTCGGAACGCGACAAAATTAGAGCCGTTGGAAAGAGGACTCAAAATACTTCGACGTAGAGGTCTTCAGAAAAAATAATCAGATCTGTATTTCTGATTGTTGAATTTACAATCTTGCTGAATTCGGGCCAGAACTGCAGGGGCAGGATCTATCTTCTCTGAAGATCGACGTTGACCGGGGAGAAGACCTCTGAATCTGGCAATGATTTCTTCAGTAAAGTTGAAGGTCTCTGAGAGAGGAATCCGGGACTAGTTTGATTTTTTGATTGGAGAAGAAATGGATTTTCTGGGAGTTTTTTACTAGACCTGGGTCGGATCTGGGAAGCTGTGGGTAGACTGTTCTTGGGAACTTGGATGAAATTTTAAAAATACCTAGAGACCTTATCAAAAATTAAGAAAATTCCTGGTGGTAGATATATGTTACAGAACTCCCAATAAATTTGGGCGACCCAAAAAAAATAAAAAGATGGTTCGAATGGGGTAAACTCAGAGCTGATGAACAGTAAACAGAACCAGGACAGATCTGGAACTTGGACTTGGACGAAAATCAAAAAATAGCTAAAGGATGAATTTTGACGTGATTTTGTTTGTGGGGATAAGGGTTCTAGAGGGGAACCAACCCTGAAAGTTTGAGCTTCAGAAGACGAAGGGAGTGATAGCAGGAATTCGGAGAAGAAGGTTCTGTCCTGAGTGGATAGAACACCGAAACCGTTGGCAACGACGCGTCGGCGGCGAGTCGATGGCGGCGGCGATCACCGGAGTTGCTTCATATGCTGGAGGGGATCAAGGGGGAAGGGATTACACTCTAGAAAGGGGAGAGGGGGTGGAGGAACCAGGGAGAGAGAGGGGAGGGGCGCAAATCTCACTTGGGGGCAAATGCCTATTTTCTCTTCATTAATTGCTTCAATATGAAAAATACAACCTTATATAGGATGCCAACCAAACTCAACCTCAACCCTTGGATCTAGGGGTGTGGATTGAAGGGCTGGGATGAAGTATGACCAACCTCCAAAATATAATATTTAAAGGAAGCCAATTCCTAATTTTTACAACATGTGGTCAAAGAAAGGAAGGAAATAAAAAAAACTAAACAACCTAGCCTAATGGAGCCAAAAGAGGGGGCACCCCCCTTCATGGGCCAAGGGCCTCTTCATGGGCCATGAAACATCCACAAGCCCATGCTAGACTTGGACCCTTCCCACTTAGTTGGCCCATGAGGGAGTGTAACCCAATTTGGGCCTTAAGTGCATTAGTGACCCATTAGACACCTAATGACCCAATATGAAGTAACACTCTTAATGGACTCTACTAATGGCAACCTAGCCTTAGACTTGACATAACAAATGGCCCATTGGCTTGATATAAGCCTTACAAGGAACCCAAAAGAAAGAAAATACACAATTACAATCTCATACAAGCCATAACTCACAAATACACTTCACCCGTGTATGGAAATCGCCTTTGATGTCCCATCACTTTTGATTGGCAAGAAATGTGCCGACTTGGTCAGACGATCTATGATGACCCAAATTCCATCATGTCCTCCTATAGATTTAGATAGTCCCATAATGAAGTCCATACCGATATCCTCCCATTTCCACATGGGAATATCTAGGGGATGTAACTTACCGGCAGGCTTTTGGTGTTCTGCCTTGACTTGTTGGCACGTGAGACAGCGAGACACAAAGTCTGCTACTTCTCTTTTCATGTTAGGCCACCAAAAGGTCCTTTTCAAATCTTGGTACATTTTGGTAGATCCTGGATGAATGATGTACCTTGATCTGTGAGCTTCATCTAAGATCTTCTTCTTTAGCTCTGGACAATCTGGGATGCAAGTTCTATCTCTGAATAACATCCTTCCATCTGATGCTAATTTAAAATCAGATTGCTCTTCTATCTTGCCCTTGATTTCCACTAATACCGGGTCATTATCTTGTAGTCCTTGTATCTTTGAGAGTAGATATGGCTTTATGCTCATATGGGATAGTGTGACTGATGTGGCACAGCCCAAAGACCACTAAATATGATGAGATGACCTTGGGACTTAGACCCGCAAGCATACAAGCGCTCAATGATTCTCACAATGACGATTTTTGCTCACTCGGCTCACACGTTCACCCGATGGGTCCGGGAGATGATGGTGAGGGTCCGAGGCGGGACCCAATTGTCGTAATGGACTTACAATGCTAAGGCTGACCCCCAATGGGCCTGGGAGACCCAGCTTTGTGGGTGGCTGGCCCGCAAGGCGGGGTGTTGGGTGGCACTCACTCACGGGCCGCGGTGGACACGATATCGCTTAAAATTAAGTCCGAGCGCTCTCTTACCATCCGACGGGCATTCAAGGCAATACTACATTTGCAGAAATGAAGCTACAAGGGTGTGATCAGAAGCTCACCTAATCGGTGTGAAGACACCGATCCCGTTCGGAGACGAGGGCGCGCCGGGAAGCGTGGGTAAAGACCCGACGCCGCGGCGATGGTGCTTGACCTGAAAATTTAAAGAGTTTACAGCACTACACCTCATGCAGGAGGGGTGATCTTGGGGTGGGGATTGATCTTAATACACCCAAAACTACCTCCACGCAGGGAGGGGCCTTCAGCCGGCCAAGCGGGGAGGGGAATGAGCGAGATAGAATCGACTTTCCGAGCTTCCTCGATTCAGCCTTGCTGCAGAGCTGCTGGACAGGTGACCGGAGACGATGCTGTCACGGGGTCCACGGAGCTCGGATCTCGACGAGACCTGCACCAAAAGTTTCCTAACTGGAGATGGGGAAGGCTTGAATTTTTGGGCGACCTCCAGATCTGGGGGCTGACTGCTCCGGGGGCTGGAATGTGGCTGCAGTTCTGGTCTCTGGCCGAACACGATCTGAAACAGCAGGTTGGAGAAACTGCCACGACCGCTCCTAAGCTCCAAATCTGGCACCGCTGGACTCGTTGCAACCGTGGACGAGTCTACTTTGTACCAAAAGAAACGGGGAAGTCTTCTGATGTCGGAGATGAACTGGGTGTCCAGAGGAGTGGAAGGTGGTCAGTGCAGACTGTGAGGAGGCAGGTCGGCGTGGTTGTGGTAGAAAATTGATATCTCTGGTTGTCGGATGCCAAACGGGGTTCTGCCTTCTGTTCCTGGACGCTGACAGGGGGAGGAAGATCTTTGTAGAAGGCCTTGAAGGCTGGTTCCTTGAAGGTTCGTCATGGGAGAGCCTGCCCTGTCGTTCTGGCTCCTGGCCTGAGAGGTCCTGCGCAGTCGAGGGAGAATGGTTGCTGCGGACAGCTCGGAGCTCGGATGCCGACGAAACCGCCTCGCCTTGAAAGATAACTCGCAGATGAATCCAGAAATGTAGGCCTGGACTCCTGAGTCATTGAGGGATGGTCGTGGCCTCCTCTGCAAGTTGCTGTAACTCTGCTTCCTGAAACAGGGTTAGAATGAGGAGAAGAAGAAGGGGTGGGGAAAGGAATGGCCAAGAGAGAAAGAGGTGTAAGGTGGTTCTAATGGCTATGGGAGGGAGATGAGAGGTGTTTTAGGGGTTGTGGAGGCTAGGGAGAGGGAGGTGGGGAGGGAGAAGTGGGGCTGGAGAGGGGGCTGGTCTGCTAGTGATGGTGGTGGGAAGGTGAGTGTGCACAAGGGGAAGGGTGAGTGAGAGGGAGGGTGGGGGCGAACTTGGCCCAAGGGGAGGGGTATGGGGCGGTCAAGGCAATGGAGGGAAGGGTTCAAATTCGAAATTGGTCTTGGAAGGGGTGGGATTTGTGTGGGGAAGTGGGGGATTGTGTTGGGAGGTGGTAGAGTTACTTTGGGACAAGGAGAGGGGAGTAAATGAGGGGCTATGGGGAAGTGGAGGGCCTTAATGGAGGTGGGTGAGGTAGTGTAGGTGGTTGGGGGTTGGGATAAGTGAGGGGGAAGGAGGAGAGAGAGAGGGGGTCGAACTCCCCTTGGGGAGAGAGAGAGTGAGAGAGAGAGTGAGAGAGAGAGAGAGTAAAAGAGAGAGATCTTGAGAGGTGGAATGAAGTGATTCTCAATATTTTCATCAAAAGTGAGTACATGGAGGGAGATGGGGGCTATTTATAGGCAACCCATCTTTACAAGACAAAAATAACCCTGCCATTTAAGGCAAAAGACCAAACATGTCCTAGACTCAGTCCAATAGGCCCAAACTAAGGTATTAGGGTCCAATTAGACCAAATAGTGGAAATGGACTAGTACAACATGACATAATAAAAGGAAATACATGCAACATGACCCAATAAAAGGAAAATTACATATGATAAGACTCAATAAAAGGAAGATACATAAGATGAGAATGAGTCGACCCAAATCAAGGGTGTGCAGGCGACCCGAGCCATAGCGAGTGTCGTGAGATGTCCTCATCAAATCCCCCGGGGTGGGGAGAACTCGACCCTGTCGAGTGTGGGTCTGCCTGGCTGTCATAGTGCTCAAGAATGTCGGGATCCAACCGCAGCAGGTCCTCCCGGCTCACCCAAGTATCCTCCGTCGGGGAACGGTTCTTCCATCTAACCAAGTAGCGCTGATACACCTTGTGCCTCGTAATGATGCTCTGCTCATCCAGTATTGCCTCTATCTGCTCTCATCGGTCTCTTTAGCTGGGAAGTGGAGTCCCTCCGGGAGTGTCTCTCATAAGGGGGGGTAAAGGCTCAAGCTCCTCACTGGGTTCCACCACGGGGCCTTTGTAGGGTACCAGGTCTGCCACGTTGAAGGTAGGGTGCACCCCATAGCTCTCTGGTAGGTCAATCTCATAAGCATTGCTGCCAAGTCGTCGTAGAACTCGAAAGGGTCCCGACCCTCGTGCCCTCAACTTGGAGGCAGGCCCGGGAAGGAGCCATTCCGTCCTCACCATCACCAGGTCTCCCACTTGGAATTCACAGTGGCGCCGGTGAGCATCTGCCCGTCTTTTGTAAGCCTCATTGCTTTTCCCTATATGCTTGCGGATGTCATCATGCAACTCTTTGATATGCTGTGCAAAGGACTCAGCTGAGACTGACACCCTAGCATGTGGGGGAAGGGGAATGAGATCCGAGGGCTTTCTAGGCCTAAAACCATGCACTACCTCAAATGGACTTTTGCCTATTGACCTATTGACGGAATCATTGTAGGCAAACTCGGCCTGAGACAAGAGGAGATCCCAATTCCCAGGGTGGTCCCCCACAAGACAACGGAGCAAGTTCCCAAGGCTTCGGTTGACGACCTCAGTCTGGCCGTCGGTTTGAGGATGGTAAGCAGTGGAGAATTTGAGGAGGGTCCCCATCAAGTGCCATAGAGTCTTCCAAAAGTAACTAGTGAATTTCACATCTCTATCGGACACAATAGTCTTAGGTAATCCATGGAGTCGGACTACCTCATCAAAGAATAACCGGGCGACCCTAGAGGCATCAGAGGTCTTGGAACAGGGGATAAAGTGGGCCATTTTTGAGAACCTGTCAACCACTACAAAGATGGAATCATGTTTGCGCAAGGTCTTTGGTAGGCCAAGAATGAAATCCATGCTCAAATCCTCCCATGGTCGGTCGGGTATGGGTAGAGGTGTGTAAAGCCCGGTGTTTTGTCTTACTTGCTTGGCGGATGCACAAATGCGGCATTGTCCCACAATGTGGGCCGCATCCTTCTTGAGGCTGGGCCAGTGGAATTGCCTCTCAACTAACTCTATGGTTTTATGGACCCCAAAGTGACCAGCTAGGCCACCACTATGTAACTCCCAAACTAGGAAGTCCCTAAGTGAAGTCCGAGCTATGCAAAGCCTATCCCCCTTGAACAGATATCCATCTTGAAGTATGAACCCCTCATATTCCTTGTGTGGCTGGGTGGAAAGAGTGTTGTAGTGAGTCCCAAAGTCGGGGCAATGTGGGTATTCCGCTTTGATTCTCTCAAATCCGGTTACCTCCACTTGGACGGTGGAGAGTAAGGCTACCCGCCTACTTAGTGCATCGGCGGCGCGGTTCTCACTACCCATCTTGTACTTGAGGACAAAGGTGTAGGCTTGAATGTATTCAACCCATCGGGCATGTCGGGCATTGAGTTTTTGTTGGGTGTTGAGATACTTCAAAGCCTCATGGTCCGAGAAGATCACAAACTCCTTGGGTAGGAGATAGTGCCTCCAATGCCGAAGGGATTGAACCACGGCATAAAGTTCTTTGTCATAAGTGGAGTACCTAGTCCTAGCCTCACAAAGTTTCTCACTAAAATAGGCTACCGGGTGACCTTCTTGGCTAAGAATGCCCCCAATCCCTACCCCGGATGCATCACAAGTGACTTCAAAGACTTTTGAGAAGTCGGGTAGGCAAAGGACCGGGGCTTGGGTCATCTTTTCCTTGAGCTCAAGGAAGGCTTTTGAGGCTGCCCTAGTCCACACAAATGTGCCTTTCTTGAGGCAATCCGTGATAGGAGTGGTGATTGTGCTAAACCCACGGATGAATCTCCTATAGAAGGTAGCTAGCCCGTGAAAGCTCCGAGCCTCATGAAGGGTCTTGGGTTCGGGCCACTCAAGAATAGCTTGGACCTTTTCGGGGTCCATGGATACTCCTTGGGATGAGACAATAAATCCTAGGAAGGCTAGTTGATTGGTCAAGAAATGACACTTCCCGGGGTTGGCAAAGAGACTCTCTCTCCTAAGAATGGTGCATACTTGTTTGAGGTGATCGAGGTGGGCTTCCTTGGATTGGCTATATATGAGGATGTCGTCAAAGTAGACAACTAGAAAGATGCCAATGAAGGACCGGAGGACCTCGGTCATGAGGCGCATGAAGGTGCTTGGTGCATTAGAAAGGCCAAAAGGCATAACAAGCCATTCATAGAGACCGTCCTTAGTTTTAAAGGCGGTTTTCCACTCGACCCCGGGCCTAATGCGGACTTGATGGTAGCCACTTTTGAGATCAATTTTGGAGAAGATGGTGGCTCCCGCTAGCATGTCTAGCATGTCATCAAGCCGAGGGATGGGGAATCTATATTTGACCGTTATCTTGTTGACGGCTCGGCTGTCTACACACATGCGCCAAGTCCCATCCTTTTTGGGTGTAAGGAGAGCCGGGACGGCACAAGGGCTTTTGCTAATTCGGAGGAAGCCCTTCTTGATGAGCTCCTTAATTTGCCTCCTGAGCTCGGCATGCTCGGTGGGGTTGAGGCGGTAGTGTGGGAGGTTGGGTAAGGTAGCTCCGGGTACAAGGTCGATGGCGTGTTGCACATCACGCATGGGTGGTAGCTTGTCTGGAAGCTCCTCGGGAAACACATCATGGAAGTCCTCCAAGAGTTGTTGAATTTCTATGGGGTGTGGGTCGGTTGGGGTGGACTCCCCGAGGCAAATGACAATGGCACACACTTGTTCTCCTTGGTTGACTTCTACCTCAAGCTCTTCCCTAGTGATGAGGTGTAGACTCCTAGGAGGCTTGTTGATCATGCTAGGGTTAGGGCTTGATGGGGTGGGGTTTGGTGGGTTTGGAATAGCGGGGAGGGTAGGGGTCCCCTCAAGGGAGGGAGATGCCTTCTTGGGAAGGGGGCGAGGTGGAGAAGGGTTGAGTTGGATTTTCTTCCCCTCATGAATGAAGATGCAAGTGTTTGTCTTTCCTAGAAAGGTGGCATCTACATCGTAGATCCACGGTCGTCCTAGGGGTATACTCCCAACTTCCATTGGTAGGATGTCACACCACACTTGGCTTTGATAAGATTGGAATGTGATGGGGACAAGGCAACGAGCACTAACGGGTATGGAGGTGGTATCAATCCATGCTACTCTATATGGGTGGGGATGTGGGGAGGTGGTAAGGCCCAAAAGTTTGACGGTGTCGGGTGACACTACATTCACACTACTTCCATTATCCAAGATGACCTTCCTAACATGGCTCCCCATCCGTATGTAGGTATGGAATATGGTGTTTCTCCTCCAATCATGCTCTTGGGTTTGGGTGAGGGTGCATCTAACCACTCCGAGGTGGGAGTCGGTGGGTGGAGGAGGTTGTTCTTGGTTGCTCTCCATGTAGTGGTTCTCATACTCCTCCTCCCATTCAAGAGAGGGTTCATATACCTCAACTTCTCCTTCAAATTCAGCTTGGGGTTGGGGGTTGGTCTCCTCTATGAGTAAGTTTGATGCTCCCTTGGTGGGGCATTGATTGGCAAAGTGTCCATACCCATAACACCTAAAGCATTGCTGCCCATTTTGATGGTTTGGGGTCATCTTAGTGTGAGGGAGAGTGGGTATCGGATTGGGCCTATTGGGAGTTGTGTTTAGGGGCCCACTTATGGGGTGGAGTGGTGGAGTGGCATTAGGAGGGGTGACCCGTGTGGGAGGAGCTCCCATGGGTGTAGGAAGGAGACCACTTTGGGGTGGTGGGGGGTTGGCCCGAGGTGCCATGGTTTTAGGATCCATCCCCCGAGGGGGAACCATTCGTGTGTACCGAGAGAATTTCTCGGCATCCCGAGCGACTTGGTAGGCTTGCTCTAAAGTGGTTACTTGGGGCATGAATAATTCCTTTTTTATATGGAATTGAAGCCCATTCCTAAAGCGGGAGAGTGTGACGGAGGGGTCCTCTTGGACTCCACACTTGAGGAGGTAGTAGTCAAACTTTTCAATGTACTCCATAACGGTCTTTCCTTCTTGGGTCAAGGCTTGCCACTCATCTAGGAGGTTTTGATGGTAGGAGGGTGGGACATATTTGAGTTTGAGTTGGTCTTTCATGGACCCCCATGTGGTGATTGGAGCTTCCCTCCTAACTATCCTTAAGGCCTCAACATTCATCCAATGAGTCTTGGCTAGTTTGGTTAATTGCATCTTTGCAAGCCGGACTTTCCTATCCTCGGTCATTGGGTACCAATCAAAATATTGATCCCTGGCTGCCTCCCAATCTAAGTAGATGCTCGGATGATGAGATCCATCAAAAGTGGGAGCATCGACTTTCACAAGTCTCATTAGTTGGTCATCCGGGTTGTCCCGGGGAGGTCTCTCATTTCTTCTAGGGGGTGGGTCCCTTTCCGGTTCGGGAGGGTGGTCATGGTTGAGTCCTCCTATGGCTGGCTCCACATGTGGAGGGGGATCTCTCCTATCTCCTTCCCTTGGGATAGGCCTATTTTCCTCATTTTGTTCTAGCCGGGCCGTAATATCGTCAAGCCTTCCCATAATATTGGTCATGTATTCCACAAGAAACCTCATTTGGTCGGGAAACTCATGCTCATTGTGAGGAGGATTTCCTTGGGGATTGGGATTCATGGTGTTATTGGAAGAAGATGAATTGCCTTGATAATGAGTTCCACTACGAGTGGTCATGCAAAGTTGGGTGGGCTATGCAAGGGTGTGCGAATGCACCTAAGAAAAACTTAGTGTGACCCAAGACTAGACTTGTAAGGACAAGTCTATGACCGCTCTGATACCACTTGATGTGGCACAGCCCAAAGACCACTAAATATGATGAGATGACCCTGGGACTTAGACTCGCAAGCATACAAGCGCTCAATGATTCTCACAATGATGATTTTTGCTCACTCGGCTCACACGTTCACCCGATGGGTCCGGGAGATGATGGTGAGGGTCCGTGGCGGGACCCAATTGTCCTAATGGACTTACAATGCTAAGGCTGACCCCCAATGGGCCTGGGAGACCCAGCTTTGTGGGTGGCTGGCCCGCAAGGCGGGGTGTTGGGTGGCACTCACTCACGGGCCGCGGTGGACACGATATCGCTTAAAATTAAGTCCGAGCGCTCTCTTACTGTCCGACAGGCATTCAAGGCAATACTACATTTGCAGAAATGAAGCTACAATGGTGTGATCAGAAGCTCACCTGATCGGTGTGAAGACACCGATCCCGTTCGGAGACGAGGGCGCGCCGGGAAGCGTGGGTAAAGACCCGACGCCGCGGCGATGGTGCTTGACCTGAAAATTTAAAGAGTTTACAGCACTACACCTCATGCAGGAGAGGTGATCTTGGGGTGGGGATTGATCTTAATACACCCAAAACTACCTCCACGCAGGGAGGGGCCTTCAGCCGGCCAAGCGGGGAGGGGAATGAGCGAGATAGAATCGACTTTCCGAGCTTCCTCGGTTCAGCCTTGCTGCAGAGCTGCTGGACAGGTGACCGGAGACGATGCTGTCACGGGGTCCACGGAGCTCAGATCTCGACGAGACCTGCACCAAAAGTTTTCTAACTGGAGATGGGTAAGGCTTGAATTTTTGGGCGACCTCCAGATCTGGGGGCTGACTGCTCCGGCGGCTGGAAGGTGGCTGCAGTTCTGGTCTCTGGCCGAACACGATCTGAAACAGCAGGTTTCAGAAACTTCCATGACCGCTCCTAAACTCCAAATCTGGCACCGCTGGACTCGTTGGAACCGTGGACAAGTATACTTTGCAGAAAAACAAACGGGGAAGTCTTCTGATCTCGGAGATGAACTGGGTGTCCAGAGGAGTGGAAGGTGGTCGGTGCAGACTGTGAGGAGGCAGGTCGGCGTTGTTGTGGTAGAAAATTGATATCTCTGGTTGTCGGACGCCAAACAGGGTTCCGCCTTCTGTTCCTGGATGCTGACAGAGGTAGGAAGATCTTTGTAGAAGGCCCCGAAGGCTGGTTACTTCAAGGTTCGTCGTGGGAGAGCCTGCCCTGTCGTTCTGGCTCCTGGCCTGAGAGGTCCTGCGCAGTCGAGGGAGAATGGTTGCTGCGGACAGCTCGGAGCTCGGATGCCGACGAAACCACCTCGCCTTGAAAGCTAACTCGCAGAAGAATCCAGAAATGTAGCCTTGCCTCCTGAGTCATTGAGGGATGGTCGTGGCTTCCTCTGCAAGTTGCTGTAACTCTGCTTCCTGAAACAGGGTTAGAATGAGGAGAAGAAGAAGGGGTGGGGAAGGGAATGGCCAAGAGAGAAAGAGGTGTAAGGTGGTTCTAATGACTATGGGAGGGAGATGAGAGGTGTTTTAGGTGTTGTGGAGGCTAGGGAGAGGGAGGTGGGGAGGGCGAAGTGGGGCTGGAGAGGGGGCTGGTCTGCTAGTGATGGTGGTGGGAAGGTGAGTGTGCACAAGGGGAAGGGTGAGTGAGAGGGAGGGTGGGGGCGAACTTGGCCCAAGGGGAGGGGTATGGGGCAGTCAAGGCAATGGAGGGAAGGGTTCAAATTCGAAATTGGTCTTGGAAGGGGTGGGATTTGTGTGGGGAAGTGGGGGATTGTGTTGGGAGGTGGTAGAGTTACTTTGGGACAAGGAGAGGGGAGTAAATGAGGGGCTATGGGGAAGTGGAGGGCCTTAATGGAGGTGGGTGAGGTAGTGGCGGTGGTTGGGGGTTGGGATAAGTGAGGGGGAAGGAGGAGAGAGAGAGGGGGTCGAACTCCCCTTGGGGAGAGAGAGAGTGAGAGAGAGAGTGAGAGAGAGAGAGAGTAAAAGAGAGAGATCTTGAGAGGTGGAATGAAGTGATTCTCAATATTTTCATCAAAAGTGAGTACATGGAGGGAGATGGGGGCTATTTATAGGCAACCCATCTTTACAAGACAAAAATAACCCTGCCATTTAAGGCAAAAGACCAAACATGTCCTAGACTCAGTCCAATAGGCCCAAACTAAGGTATTAGGGTCCAATTAGACCAAATAGGGGAAATGGACTAGTACAACATGACATAATAAAAGGAAATACATGCAACATGACCCAATAAAAGGAAAATTACATATGATAAGACTCAATAAAAGGAAGATACATAAGATGAGAATGAGTCGACCCAAATCAAGGGTGTGCAGGCGACCCGAGCCATAGCGAGTGTCGTGAGATGTCCTCATCAGTGACACACTTGTTCTCCTTGTCCATGCTTATGTCAAGTCGAGAGAATTATTCTAGCAACTTCCACTCCTGAATTATACAATTGACTAATGTTATTCTTGGCTTCTGACTGAAGGCATAAGCTACAGGATTACCCTTTCCAGGATGATATTGTATTGTGAAGTCGAAGTCCTTGAGATATTCTAGCCAACGTCTTTGCCTCATATTCAATTCCTTTTGAGAGAAGAGATACTTGAGACTCTTATAGTCAGAGTATACAGTAAATTGTACTCCGTATAGGTAATGTCTCCATATCTTCATTGCAAACACTACCGCAGCCAATTCTAAGTCATGGACTGGGTAGTTCTCCTTGTGCTTCTTCAATTGGCGAGAAGAGTAAGCTATAACTCTTCCTTGTTGCATCAAAACACACCCGAGGCCAATGCTTGACGCATCGGTATATACCACGAATTTCTATCCTTCAACTGGCAAAGCTAAGACTGGGGTAGTAGTTAGGTGATCCTTGAGAGCTTGGAAGCTTCTTTCACATTCTTCGCTCCATTCATAACGGATCTCCTTGCGAGTTAGCCTAGTGAGTGGTACGATGATCTTGGAGAAATCCTTGATGAATCGCCGGTAATAGCCCGCAAGACCCAAGAAACTATGGATCTCGCTAGCATTGGTCGGTCTTTCTCAAATCCTTACAGCTTCAACGTTTGATGGATCTACAGATAGTCCGTCCTTCAAAATCACATGTCCTAGGAAGGATACTTCTTCCAGCCAGAATTCACACTTACTAAGCTTTGCATATAATTGATTTATCCTCAATATCTATAATGCAATCCGCAAATGCTCCTCATGCTCTTCCTTGGTCTTTAAATATATCAATATATCATCAATGAAAACCACCACGAACTGATCTAGATGAGGCCTGAATATACTATTCATCAACTGCATAAACGCTACAGGGGGATTGGTTAGTCCAAAAGGCATAACAACAAATTTGTAGTGCCCATACCTGCTCCTGAATGCGATCTTATGAATGTCCTCATCCTTGATTCTCAGTTGGTGATATCCTGACCTGAGATCAATCTTCGAGAAATACTTGGATCCAGGTATTTGATCAAACAGTTCATCGATTCTCGGTAGTGGATACTTGTTCTTAATAGTGAGATGATTCAACTATCGATAGTCGATGCATAACCTCATGGATCCATCCTTTTTCTTTACGAACAGCACGGGTGCTCCCCACGGGGAAGTGCTTGGTCTGATAAATCCCTTCTTAAGAAGCTCCATCAATTATTCTTATAAATCCTTGAGTTTAGCGGGGGACATCCTATACGGTGCCTTAGAAACTAGACCAGCACCAGGGATCAAGTCGATGGTGAAGGCCACTTCTCTTTGTGGGGGTAGTCCAGGCAAATCTTCCGGAAACACATCCGGGAATTCTTGTACAACTGGGATGTCTTCTAGCTTATTTTCCTTAGTCTCCTTAATAATGACAAAAGCAACGAAAGATACACATCCTTTCCTTATTAGCTTGCTAGCTCGAAGAGCCGACATAAGAGGTGACTTGCTCCGACTCTTAGGGCTAGTATAAACTAGTTCGGGGAACTCCTTGAAAGTAACCTTGCTGTTACGGCAATCAATAGTTACCTGGTACTTGGATAACCAATCAGCTCCTAATATGATATCATAGTATTACATATCTAGGCATATGAGGTCGATAGGGAGGTTTCTTCCTTTAACCAAGACTTCACAATTTTGGTAATGGTGAGCAATATCGGCCTCGTTTCCAAGAGGAGTTGAGATAACTAATTTTATCCACTCCGGTTCCATAGGTAGCTGGTCAGTAAACTTCTTGGAGACAAAAGAATGCGATGCACCAGTATCAAATAAGACATGTGCAGACTTGGAACAAACTTGCAGCGTACCTTCCACTAGTCCACCCTCATCTTGATCTGCCTCCTTAATAGCTTGGAGACGTGCATTCTTCGTCACTGGGCGTTTTCCATCACCAGCTTGATCATTGTGCAACGGGTAGTCGGGAATCCGATGATCACGGCTCCCACAATGGAGACAAGCTCCAAGTTTCTCCAACATTCTTTGGCCTTATGTCCGGCCTTGTCACAGTGTTTACACACCATGTTAGAAGGTGTGGTGGTGATAGAGAAAGGTTTGGTCTTCTTGAACTTTTACTCTTGGGAGGGAGTACCTCCATTACTTGGCCTTTTCTTATTGAAATTGGGTTTGAAGGAACCAGAACTAGTGACATGTTCCTTCGTATCTTTCCCATGAATCATATCAGATAGCTCCGTGGCATCCTCGAGTAATTGGGCTCGTCGTATCATCTCCGAATAGACTTGTATGTCCATCAGCGCCAGTTGTATGATATATTGGGGCCTGAGCCCATTAAGAAATCTCATAGCTTTCATCTTCTCGGTACTGACTAGATGTTTAGCATACCGGGACAACCTAGAGAATTGTGCCTCGTACTCAGCTATCGACAACGATCATTGCTTAAGTGCGGCGAACCCGGCAGCTTTCTTCTCTGGGACTCGGTTGGAGAAATACTTATTGTTGAAATATTCCACAAATTCTTCTCAAGTAACTTGGCCTTGCTCTAAGGTGGCTTCTACTGACTCCCACCAGCATCGGGTGTCTCTCTCCAGTTGAAATGTGGCTAATAAGACCTTCTCTTGGTCCGTGCATTGCATAACTCTAAAGATACGTTCAGTCTCTCGGATCCAGTGCTCGGCAGCATCCGGATCAGTGGATCCCATGAACTTAAGAGGGTTCATGTTCTTGAAACATTGGTGGAGGTTTCCCGCTCCACGGTGTGCACCACGTTGTGCCATCTATTGAAGTCCCAGCATCATGCCTTGAATAGTACGTTGCATGTTACGCCACTGAGCACATTCGGTAGCCATTGTCCTACAAGAATTTTAGATAACTAATTAATATGAGATTCGACCAAGAATTGAGTATCTAGATTTTCTTAACCCATGGTTCTACCCAATCTCATTGGTTAAAGGTTTGATACTATCCTTGGACTTGGGTTTCCTAGGAATTGAATATTTTAGGCTCTGATACCATAAAAATTGTCATGCCCCGAGCGTGGAAGGAACCCGGAGATACGTGACGAGTTTATATCGATCATGTCAATCAGAGCGTTAGTGTATTCGACACAAAGACAGAGCGTGCAAGAGTAAAATAACCCAATCCTTTATTTCATCAAAACCTTCAAAGTACTTCTAATACAATCCTCTTAATGAAAGTCCTAAGATCAATAAAATGAAAAAGTATAATGATTGACTCAAGAATAGACAAAACTAGATAATGCTTAGACAGATGGAGCAGCTCTAATCTCTTCACTCTTGACCTTCCCCGCCCGATTGAGTCTCGTCATCAGACTTACTTGAAAAAAATAAGGGAAAAATACTATGTGAGCGAACGCTCAGTAGGAATTATATCTCAAGAGATAGCTTGCTTTAAGTAATTACATGTTACATGAAATGCAATAAGCTATGCATGCTCGCAAGAAACGACAATAAAGAGATTGTATTACAAGGCACAATTGAATGAACTAGCATGTCTTTCAAGAACTCATGTCAATATATCAAGATAATCAAGCACGTATAGTTATCATGTCATGTGATCACGTCATGTCAAGAATTGGCAAGTCATGTCATGTCAAGTCAAGTACGAGAACTGTGGAATATCTAATCAAGGTAGTCATGCACTTCGGTATAATGCCATACCGTGATCATTACAACACCCATGGACACTAGTACTTTCGGGTGCTCCTCCTAGGACCAGATCGGGCCCTATATGCGCAGGCATTGATCATATATTTTTCGACATCCACTATAGTTATAGCCAATATAAAATTCCAAAGGAATATGCTTGTAGGAACTTTAAGGTAGATCAAGGATTGAACATAATGTGTAAGGACGTACTACGATAGTAACGGTATAACCACGATTCGCATTAAAACTAGGTGGAATCAGCTCCCCAACAGGGTGCCATGATATTTAAGAATAAGCACTCATATAGAGATGGTCGCTCGTTCTTGAACATGATAAGCTAGATAGAATTAAGGTCCACAAGTATGGCACATAATTCATAAGAACACGAATGGCATGGTTTCCCATTCCATTAATCTAGAATATTCTCATGACATCCAAATAGCATATCATGAGGGCCGATATACCATGTTACCTTAGAGTGACATGGTAATTAAGTAATGTCATAGGTTTTAATGGTACAACCTGCTCGGCTGCCTTGAGGGAATCCAAGGCTAGCGGAGTCTTACGGAGGTCTCTATGATAAAATCACCAGTCTGAAGGAATGGAGTGTCCTGCGGATAGTTCATCTATCACCGAGAAATAGTGGATAATCGATAAAACAACGTGAAACATGGGGCTATATTAATGGAATGGAATATAGTGCCGATATATATAACCAACCGACATTGGGTTATAGAAATCACGAAAATCAGGAAAATCATGAATTGACGCCTGAGCTTCAGTCTTCATTTTATGAATTGGCACCCTTGTCAGGGTCGTCAGTTCATTAAATGACGACTGTTCACTCAGTCGTTACATCCAGATTCTATAAATATTCAGTTCAATAAACATTTTCAAATTTCAGTCATTTATAAAAATGGTGACTTTCATTAAGGCTTCAATTTTGTAAATAACGTCCTAGTCAGGGGCGTCATATATCAAATTAAAGGGCCGGGGGCATGTCGTCATTTCAATAATTAAGCAATTATGTCAGGCCTTTCAAATTTTATAGTTTATCACTAAGTGCAGCCCGTGTATAGGGGCGTTCATTCAAATGACGACCTAAAGACGGTCATTATTTCCTGGTCATACGATTTGCACCGAACAGGTACAATCATAGACACATGATTTTGGAGTATTTCTAATCAAGAAACTAGAGACATGTACAGATAGAGAAAAATAGCAGGAATTTTCTATTATGATCATGCATTAGTCTACATGTAAGGGTTTACATTTATTAAATTTTGAACATTGTATAATTATTAATTATCTTGGCAATTGACGACTGTTTACACGGTCGTTAAATAAAATAGCACCCTAGACTGGGTCGCTAATTTAATTCATGCAGTAAAACACCGAAAACCTCAATCCAGAGCGATCTCTGCAATTCCTTACAGACCTATATGCATGTATACTAGCCTAAAATTATTAAATTTGGCTTAACGCTTGAGAAAACCTACATTAGATGATGATTTGGTTCATGATCGATGAAGATCAGTGATGAGATATGCAATATTCCGATACTCTGTTTCCAACAAAGATCTCGACAGCAGTAGTATGAAGAAGAAGAAGCTTGGATGAACGAACAAGAGCAACATCTCTTATCAAAGGCAATAGCTGCACCCCTTCTATGGATCTACAGGAAGATGAAGAGTAGCACGTAACATCCCCTTTAGAAGAATTAGAGAAGCAGAGGCTTCCCACGGCAAAGGAGTAGCAGCAGGATGAAGAAACTTTACGATTTCCTCACGTCGCAGGATAAAGATATCAAGAGCGTCCTTCGTGCAACAAGGAAGAAGATGAAGAACTGTGATGTTCTTCTAGTAGCAGCAGCAAGACGTCTTTGGTTAACGTGGATTCGATGGTGGGAATGGTATTTATAGACAAAAGATTTCTAATGGGTTCTAGGAGTTTGGTTAGGATTAAAACTACCTACGTAGAATCCTTATTAAACTAAGATATCGACGTATTGATCCTTTCCTAATCAATACTTACACGGATAACATCCATGTTCGAACCAAACACTAACGGGTCCCGTTTGTAAATGACGCCTAAGGTTGGGGTGTTATTTCAATAAATGACGTCTGTATATTCAGTCTTCAATTCATTATATGACGCCTGTCAAGGGGGCGTCAATTATTAAATTAGAGCCATTTGAGCGGTCTTCATTTAAATAACGACCTAACATGAGGCGTTATTTACTTTCGGCCTATTTGTTATATGCTTTAAGTATATATATATGAGTTAGGCCTTTATTATTGGTTTGAATCTTTTAATTTATTTAAGATTTTATCCCTTTAATTTACCAGGGTTGCTACATCGCCCTTCAATCAAAGCCCAAGATCAGATGAAGCAGAACCGCTAGGTTGATAATCGTGAGACAAAGCCCTCTCATGGAGATATGATCATTGCAAACAAAAGTTGAGAAGGACACAAGCTTCAGAATAGATCGAGAGAGTAGATTGAAAGTGGAGAGCAGAACAGATCAAAAGACATGGACAAGAGGCAGAGCGGATGATGAGGAGCAAGGAAGCTCGAACACCTGAAACATGCACACTTAACAAATGAATTATATATATGTCCTCAAAACAAATAGATAAAAAGGATCAAAAGACAAATATTTTAAGATTTTTGTTATTTTATGTTTTTTTTTTGGATTTTTTGACAATATCTGGATTTTTTGGATTTTTGAAATATTTGATTTTTTTGGAATTTTTGACATATTTTTTTCAAAATATTTGATTTTTTTTTTTGAAATATAGCAATCTGCAGCACCCAAAGACGGGCTCAGACTACTGGCCAGGGATCGTCATACCTCCCCTCTCATTAAAGACTTCCCTTGAGCAGGGGGTGCATGTGAGGGTGGCTCGCCACAACCAACCGCCTCTAAAAAACAGTGCCCCTACTAAGGCCATACCCGGGATACAACCCAGCCTAAGAGGGAGAAGCAGAAGGAAATTAGAGAAAAGCTTTATACAGGATGGGAGTCATCAGGGCTCGAATTTCTTCTAGGACACTACCCCTCAAAGAGTCGGTCTGTTATGCCGGGACTTTGTGTCTTTAATTTAGAGACCCATATTTACTAGGCACGCATGCGACCAGGCTCATGATATCCCGCGGGAACTGTACTGCCACTCATTGCCATGCCTTTGATTTCATAATTTTGCATATTCATTCTTAATGATTTTGAGAGCCCTTATCGACCATATTTAGCATGAAAGCTCACTTTCGAGGGTCAAGACTGCCACTATTTGAAACCTCTCCCGTATTGGGGAGCGCCTAGGTTGGTCATCTAATCCATCAATCTTTTGCCCCTGCACTCGGCCGAGTAGAGAAAAGAGAATACCTTTGTGCATACTCAAATTATGGCCAAAGCAGCAACGGTGTGTCTCAAACAGATCGTCTATGGCTTGCCGTGTGGTGTGTGAAAACCCATGCAAAAAGTCACCCTCAACGATCGGAGAATGAAACTAGACTCCTAGCGCGGAGCTATCACTAGCCTAAGAATGCTGCAGATGTGAACTCATTTTGACCCTAAATTAAAATAACTAAATTAACTAAGACCACTCATATGTGTTGAGGAATCCAACATCATAATAACAATGTGCATGAAGTAATAATGGAAATGATAGCATATTCTTGCACAAGATAAAATATACATTGCAAGTCCATGGCGTGGAAATAGCATCCTGAAGCGAGAGCTTGATCATCGAGCTTCATATTCCTTGCTTGATAGGACAAAGATGAGAGGATAATAAGGTTTCAAGATTCCTCGTCACGGAGGAGCGGCAGACATCAAACTGGATGAACAAGGATAAAAAGGAAGAGAGATGAGGGCTAGAACTCCCTCGTTAAGGTGCGAAGACCCTGATAACAAGGAACCAGATACAGAATAAATAGATCAACTGAGATCAAGGTGGACTAAAGCCTCGAAAATAGCAAGAAAAAGGGTGATGACCCTGAAATGGTGAAGAGGAGTGAATAGGAAGGTGAAAAGGAAAATCATCCGACATGATCGGAGAAGGAGTGTTGTGGACATCTGACAGGGTCGGAGAAGAAGAATGAGGACCACCCAACAGAGTCGGGGAAAGCGAATCATAGACACCTGACAAGGTCGGGGAAGGAGAACGAGAATCACCCGACAGGGACGGGGAAGGAGAGTAAGAACCTAGAGATACCGGAGGAGAAGAATCAGAAGATGTCCCAGGATCGGGATGATGAGAGGGCATAGGCCGAGGCCTAAAATTGTGAGAGGTGGGAAAATCAGGTGACTCTGGATGGGAAGAAAAGGAGAAGATCATGGAAACAGGATTGGAGGAGGGGAGATACACGACCCAAGGGTGGAAACTGAGCAGGAAAAAAGATGAGGAATGGAATGAAGAAGAAGAAGTAGCAGTGGACCCCCGAGTGCACAACTGACCACCCTTAAACTTGTACCGTCGCCTCTTTTTGGCTAAAATATCTTAAACACGGACCCGCCTGGTGTGGACCCGGACTTTTGGCCTTCTTATCTTGCAACATCTTCTCAAATAATGAGCCCATCTAGCAGAGGGCCTGGCCCGATTATGAATATGTAGCTTTGTCGGGATAGTTGCCCCTAGACACCCGGTGCTAACATGTAGAGATTCTTAGACAAATAATTCCTCAGAATGATGAATATTAGAAAACCACGGCGTTCTGTGACTTGGCACTAGCAGTATGAGATTCGGCAACTTCTCTTGGTAATCAGACCTTAAGCATAACTCCCTTGATAGAAGAGAAGGACAGAACTGAGGGAGTGTAATACATGACGTTGACATGGCCGGCATACTGATAAACTGAGAGAGATTGCATAGAATGTGCAGAATGTCATTTGAGGGTATGGAAGATACTGCCAATTGCCCCTTGAACATGGAATTCATAATCTACTTGGCGGCCGTATGAGTTAACATGATACGGATGGAGAACCCTTCTTGGCCAGTAATTTGAACTGCGATGGAGCGAAAAGAAATAACATCATCAATGGTAAGACCCCCGGTGGGCAAGGAGACTGCTACCAGTCTCACTTGTGAAGAAACTGGCACCAATGATAAGGAACCCTTCTTGACAACCGTCATTGGTAGTTGAAGCTCATCATCCCCAAAATAGCCAAGAATTAGGACACGGATTGGCATCCGGTAGATGAAATCTTTGAACTTGAAAGGTATAACCGGTGAAGCATCATCCTGACTTGGCTCATTGTCTCCATGGGGACCAGACCCAATGATGTGACACAACTTAGGACTTAAACAAACAAGCACAATCGCAATCAAACGGACCGATGTCGGTGACCGCTCACCCGATGCTCACCAAGACCCGGGGTAACTTGGCAATGCCAAGTGGAGGTTGTGTGGGCTGGGCCCTTGCTGGTAGAGGGCCAGCAAGGGCTAAGTTGATTCCCAAGGGTAATGGCAGCCCAATTCAAGGGAGCCGACGTCGTGCCGAGGGCACGGGTTCCACTCTTTTCCCACGGTGATCACTTATAGCAAAGAAGCTTAAGGATCGGGCTCTCATTCACGGCCAGCGGAGTTTATGAACTAATATTGAAAGAACAAGCATAAATTAGAGCAAAGTTTGGAGCACTTACTCGACCGGTTTGAAGAAACCGGTCCCGCTCGGAGACGAGGGCAAGCGGGGAGGCGGGTGGATCCCCACACGCCGCGTCGGGGTAGCTTGACCTGCCCAAATGAATACAATACTACACCTCTCGCAGGAGGGGGATCTTGGGGTGGGGGTTAAGTGATATTACAACTAAAACTACCTTCACATAGGGAGGGGCCTTTAGCCGGCCAAGCGGGGAGGGGAACTTGAGAGAGGAACACCGAAGATGGGAGGACGCCGGTTCTGTCCACGTTCTGTGGGTGCTGACAGATGATCAAAGAAATGGTTGCTGGGACTGATGCCGAATTTTGTTGGGGATGAAACCACCTGGAAAATATTCGTAGGAGGCCAGGGAAGTCGTACAAAGTTTTTTGATTTCTTCTGGCGCCGACGCTGGTCTGGGTGGAGGCCCGAGCAGGGAGGTAGATTCTTGGACTGGCAGATTCTGGCGGCCAACAGCAGGTTGCAGAGGATGCCCCGTCAGCTCCCGAACTCAGAATCAAGCACCGCTGGAGTTTTTGGAATCATGGATGAGTCCTCTTCACAGAAAAACTGACGGGGAAGCCAAACGATGCCGGAGAAGACCAGGGGAGTCTGAACACTGATGACAGGTCGGTGTAGGCTGTGGGAAGCTGAACTGCATACCCGAGGGAGAAAAATGATAACTATGGCCCACGGACGTCGATAGAAGTTCCACTTCTTTTGATGCGGGATGAGACCACGGACACGACAAGCTCGTGACTGCCCCTTAACGAGGGAAGCGTCGGATGTGTGCGGTTGAGAAACCGGCTGTGAGCTAGGGTGGTCGGCTCTCACTTGTGCCCGGATCGGGTCACGGGACGGTAACGCTCTCTCTCGCAGCAGCAGTGATATAAATAGAAAGTGAGCTAATTACCCTATCATGCTCTCTAGCAGTGGCATAAGCAAGTATATATGAAAATTAAGCAAAATGCCAAGTAAGGGAGCGAATGCGATACCTCCACGCGCTCGGCGTGGGGACGATAGGCCCGGCCGAACTCGTGCTCCCGGGATAGTTAATACATGAATATTACAGCAATGGAAATATGCCCACTCCACGCAGGGAGGTAAAGGGCTATACAAATGGGCCCGGGAGGACCGAATTCGGGTTGACGGGTAGCTTCGGGTGTTGATTCGGCTACACGCGTGTTCACGACCGTGGGGCCCACGTGCTGTCCGGAGGGGCTGTGTGGGACCCGGTGGTACCGCTGTAGTGGAGACACTTAGGGAAGTGTTCCCTGGGCTGGCGGCACACCGGAATGTCGCCCGGGGGTCGGGCGGTTCCGATCGGCACCCGTCGGGTTTGCTGTCCACGGACTGGTGGTTGCTGTTTTGCAGCGCGCGCTCCGGCAAGGATGGACGCTGCGATCAGCCCAGACGTCAGATCGACACGAGACTGGCGCCGTTGGAAAGCTAGCTTGAAGTTATTCAACCTAGGTCTAAAGATCTGGCCTGGATCTGCTCCGATCTTGACTTATGGAATTTTCAATCTTCTATTGTACAGTTCCTGAAATCACAGGTCAGCAGAGAACTTCCCTGTGGATTGCCTTTGACTGCAAGGGAGACGTTCGAATCATGGGTTATGTTCTTCATAAAAGTTATTGGAATTTGAGCTGGGAAGACAGCAAAATTGGTTTGGACCCGTTTGGATGTATCTATGAGTTTTTGTGATTTGTTTAGTTGACGAAGGTCGGATCTGGGATCAGGGGGACAGAACTGTAGCTGGGACTGAGAACGATTTTTAGAAAATATTAAATGGACGAAACAAAAATTGAGAATAATTTGAGATGAAGGGGTGGATTGGTGTAACCTCCAGTAAAATTGGACAAACCAAAATAAATCAAAAAGTGGACCTAAGACATGAAACGTAGGGCTACTATCACTGTAGATAGTGACAGAACATATCTTAGATTGAGAGTTGAATGAAATGGTAAGGATATGAAACGGTGGATTTTGAACCTCAATTTTTTTGTGGAGAAGGGGCTAGAAGATAGGAACCAACCCTAAAAATTTTAAATCGATCAGAACTCTTGGCTGGCTTCAGGAATTCACGAACCACACCTCTGTCTAGCAGGACAGAAACTTGATGAAGATTCCACGGCGGCTCGAAGGCGGCACGAACGGCGGCGGCGGCGGTACAGACGATCACCGGAGGTTGAGAGGGGATGATAGAAGAGGGATACACTCTAGATCTGGGGTTGGGGAAGGAAGAACAGTAGGGGAGAGGCAAGGGGCGCACCAAGCTCCAAGGCTTACACATAAAATTATGATTTTTTCCATTTCTTCATTAATCTCTAATGACACTATACATAGGCTTATATAGAAAATGGAAAGGGGTGGGGGGCTGGGAATTTCGTGGGAAATAAGTCATTTTCTTCCCCCATGTGGTCAAAACTAAAAAAAAATAAATTACATATGAATGGAGCACTCCTTTGACTAGGTAGGTAAGGTAGGTGGCCAACCTTTGAAATTTTAATCCCTTTGTCTCCCATGTAGTCAATTAGCATTCAAACCTTCTAGATGGCCACCTAGGATGGTTGACCAGCCCCACATGGATGAGGTGGACCAATGGGGAAGGGGAGGGGGCCCCCTAACTGGACCTACTACACATTTGCATAAAAACCCACACAATCTTAGGGAATGACACATTGGCTTACAAAGCCTTACATTTGCGTACATACTTTCCCAAGGATATAAACAAAAACTAAAAGGACATAAATACAATAGAAAAGGTACAGGCTCGGTGTCGATTCCCATCAACTCTCCCCGGGTGGGAGGAACTCGACCCCGTCGAGTAGGGGTATGGATGCTCGAGTACTCCGGCGGATCCGTCACCGTGCCGAGTAGCGCGGGTATGCTCCACTCCAAGTGACCATCACCTGCTCAATCCATATATACTCGATATGCACAAGCTGCTACGGGCTAGAGGTGGACACTCTGGGTGGGGCACTCTCAAAAGGGAAGGAAGCAGCTCGAAGACTCACTAGGAATCACCGCTGAGTCCCTGTAGGTGACTGATCCTGGTATAGATGTAGAACCGATCCCATACTCATCGAGTGAGTCTACTCGCTTTCACACTCATAAGGGACTAACATCGACGAGCTTGCACACGACATATGCAGACTCACCATGCACTAACACACATATGCAAACCACACAAATAAGAAACTGACTCATACATGACTCTAGACACACCTATTGTTAGTCCGACCCGTACATAGGTGACGGCGGACCAGGACACCCGAATGGGTGCCATGCATGCATGTTATGTAACCGGAGATGGGTGGTATGGGGAACACCTAAACATCCAAGTATGACCCAGTCATGCATGGACGGCCCTTTGGATTTGGGGGACTTGAGAGGGCTAGGAGGGCCGAATGTTGTTGTATCGTGGACGAGCTTGGTGTGTGTAAATGACCCGGCCCGTGGGGTAGGAGTGTTATAGTGGACTCCCTTGAAGAAATGAACTATATAAGGTGGGTCATGGGGTCCACTAAGGAATGGGTCAAAGGGATCGAAGAAGGTATGACCCCTTGTGGTGGGCTCCCCCAAGTCACGGTCCCACGTGTAGAAGTTTTGAAGGTGTGGATAGTCACCTTCTTGCATTGTGATGGGTGGGACGGGGACCGTAAGCAAGAAGTATGATTCCTCCCTCGGACAAAAGGGTATGGATTCGGGCTCGGCCGGTAAGGGAAGGAGTAACAGGATCTCCGTGGTGACACAACCCACGGTGCACTCGGAGGTAATGGACCCATAGGCCGGATGGGTGAAGCTAAGACTAGCGGGTTGGTCGAAGCCTCGGGCCAATAAATGTGTAAAGGTCAACTGCCGGTCTAACCCTTTAAGAAGGTCATCCAATGTGTCCACATAGTGACGAGACCGGAAGGTGGTATGAAATGAGTTGCTTGACACTAGTGGTAGGGTGGGGTCCATTGATGGGAAGGGAGGTGGGACCAAGCCATCCTTGAGCCAACTAAGAAGCGGCTCGGCTATGAAAAGCGTACCCGTTAGAAATACGGGTGGCTCGGGCCTTGGTGGTTCCAAATGAGAGGATTCTGAATCAAATTCAGAAATAGAGATGGATGACATTGGAACTCTCTCGAGTGGTGAAGGCCATGGTGTAGGCGGCTGGGAGGTGGATGCTTGTCGAAAGCCACCATACTGAGAAAAGTGTGACTCAAATGGTTCGACCACTAGAGCGACCGAATAGGATTCCGCTAGAGAGAATGCATTGCAGATAAGACATTCCAATTGGAAGTGAAGGCGCAAACCTCTCAGGAACTGAAATGCGGCCGTGTTGCTCTCCTCTCCCAAGCCATGTTCCAACCAATACTTATGATATGCCCGAAGGTACTCGGACACAGACCTATCACCTTGGACGGGTCTACATGGGTTGGCCATAGTTGCCAAAATACGGGAATGGATCCCTAAGAATGGATATGCGAGGCCATTTGGGCAAGACACTAGACACGACCCTAAGTAATGCAAAGTTGGAATGCATGCATACTAAGGACCCTAGACGTAAACCAAGACTTGGTACGTGGCGGAGATAATTGACCCGAAGGTCACTCGCGCATGTGTGCGGCCTTCCCGATAGGCGTAGCCTAACGTTCGGACAACACCTTTTGATATACCGAGTAAAGGGATGCGATGCAAAAAGACACTTTTTTTTATTTTGAAACAATGATGACTCTAAACACGACTAGACGTAAATGACACCCCTTTTTTTTTGACACCCTAGACTCAAACTCCCTCTGATACCAAACTGATGCGGGACGAGACCACGGACACGACAAGCTCGTGACTGCCCCTTAACGAGGGAAGCGTCGGATGTGCGCGGTTGAGAAACCGGCTGTGAGCTAGGGTGGTCGGCTCTCACTTGTGCCCGGATCGGGTCACGGGACAGTAACGCTCTCTCTCGCAGCAGGGGTGATATAAATAGAAAGTGAGCTAATTACCCTATCATGCTCTCTAGCAGTGGCATAAGCAAGTATATATGAAAATTAAGCAAAATGCCAAGTAAGGGAGCGAATGCGATACCTCCACGCGCTCGGCGTGGGGACGACGGGCCCGGCCGAACTCGTGCTCCCGGGACAGTTAATACATGAATATTACAGCAATGGAAATATGCCCACTCCACGCAGGGAGGTAAAGGGCTATACAAATGGGCCCGGGAGGACCGAATTCGGGTTGACGGGCAGCTTCGGGTGTTGATTCGGCTACACACGTGTTCACGACTGTGGGGCCCACGTGCTGTCCGGAGGGGCCGTGTGGGACCTGGTGGTACCGCTGTAGTGGAGACACTTAGGGAAGTGTTCCCTGGGCTGGCGGCACACCGGAACATCGCCCGGGGGTCGGGCGGTTCCGATCGGCACCCGTCGGGTTTGCTGTCCACTGACTGGTGGTTGCTGTTTTACAGCGCGCGCTCCAGCGAGAATGGACGCTACGATCAACCTCGACGTCGGATCGACACGAGACTGGCGCCGTTGGAAAGCTAGCTTGAAGTTCTTCAACCTAGGCCTAAAGATCTGGCCTGGATCTGCTCAGATCTTGACTTATGGAATTTTCAATCTTCTGTTGTATAGTTCCTGAAATCACAGGTCAGCAGAGAACTTCCCTGTGGATTGCCTTTGACCGCGAGGTAGACGTTCGAATCAGGGGTTATGTTCTTCAGAAAAGTTATTGGAATTTGAGCTGGGAAGACAGAAAAATTGTTGACCCGTTTGGATGTATCTATGATTTTCTGTGATTTGTTTAGTGGACAAAGGTCGGATCTGGGATCAGGGGGACAGAACTATAGCTGGGACTGAGAACGATTTTTAGAAAATATGAAATGGAGGAACCAAAAATTGAGAAACATTGTGGATGAAGGGGTGGATGGGTGTAACCTCTAATAAAATTGGGCAAACCAAAATAAATCAAAAAGTGGACCTAAGACATGAAACTCAGGGCTACTGTCACTGTAGACAGTGACAGAACATATCTGAGATTGAGAGTTGAACGAAATGGTAAGGATATGAAATGTTGGATTTTGAACCTCAATGATTTTGTGGAGAAGGGACTAGAAGATAGGAACCAACCCTCAAAATTTCAAATCGATCAGAACTCGTGGCTGGCTTCAAGAATTCACGAACCACACCTCTGTCCAGCAGGACAGAAACTTGATGACGATTCCACGGCGGCTCGAAGGCGGCACGAACGGCGGCGGCACAGACGATCACCGGAGGTTGAGAGGGGATGATAGAAGAGGGATACACTCTAGATCTGGGGTTGGGGAAGGAAGAACAGCAGGGGAGAGGCAAGGGGCGCACCAAGCTCCAAGGCTTACACATAAAATTCTGATTTTTTTCATTTCTTCATTAATCTCTAATGACACTATACATAGGCTTATATAGAAAATGGCAAGGGGTGGGGGGCTGGGAATTTCATGGGAAATAAGTCATTTTCTTCCCCCATGTGGTCAAAACTCAAAAAAAATAAATTACATATGAATGGAGCACTCCTTTGACTAGGTAGGTAAGGTAGGTGGCCAACCTTTGAAATTTTAATCCCTTTGTCTCCCATGTGGTCAATTAGCATTCAAACCTTCTATATGGCCACCTAGGATGGTTGACCAGCCCCACATGGATGAGGTGGACCAATGGGGAAGGGGAGGGGGCCCCCTAACTGGACCTACTACACATTTGCACAAAAACCCACATAATCCTAGGGAATGACACATTGGCTTACAAAGCCTTACATTTGCGTACATACTTTCCCAAAGATATAAACAAAAACTAAAAGGACATAAATACAATAGAAAAGGTACAGGCTCGGTGTCGATTCCCATCATCTTGATTCTGAAAGTAGACAGAAAGAGGAACAACTTTGCAGAAGAACTTGTGGCCTGAATCTTCCAAGGTTCATCGTGGCAGAGCTTCTACTATGGCTCAGGTGCTCAGCAGGGGCAGCTCTGCGTAGTTGTAGGAGAACGGATCTCCCGGTCAGCTTGGAGCTCGGAAGGGGACGAGACCACCGTCGTTACAAAGAAGATAGGTAGAAGCTTCCGTGGATACCTCTTGGGCCTTCAGATTCTCTGGGATGTGATCGGGGTCGCCTCTTCAAACTGCTACTCTTCTGCTGCCAGCGAACTGAAAACTGGAGGTTGAAGATGGTGTGGGGAAATGGGGTATATGGGAGGGGAAATGGAGGTGGATGAGTGTGGGGAGAACCCTAGCTGTGAGGGGGTCTAGGAGGGGGTGTTCCAAGGTGTGGGAGGGGAAGAATAGGGTCTGGAAGGGGGTCTAACAGGTGGTGCGAGGAGGAGCTACGAATTTGGGCTTGGAGGGAGAAGGAGGAAGGTGGGGGGGCACAAGTGGGTGGAGGGCATGTGAGTTTGAATTTCCTTTAATGTTGGGTGGTCAATGGTGGTCTTGGGGATGGGAAGAGGTGCCTTGGGAAGGTGGAGGGCTGCTTTGGGTAGTGGGAAGGGTGCTTGGGGAAGTGGGTGGGGTAGTTGGGGGTTGGGAGGTGGAGCTAGGATTGGTGGAAGCTCTCTTAGGACTAGGGGGTGGAGTAATGGCATGTGTGGGGAAGGGGAGTGGTCTTCAATGGGGGTAGGTGGGAGAGTGGTGATTGGGAAGGGAGGAGAGAGAAAATTTTAGAAATTGGGTGTGGAGGAGAGAGAAAGGGGAGTGAAAAAGAGAGATTAAGAGAGGGATGGGTGGGGAATCTCTCCCCTAGGGTCTCTCACCCAAATAATGGAATCTCTCCACTACATAAGAAGTTTGAACTCTCAAAATGGCAAGTTTTTCATTCATTGATTCATTAGTTCAAATGGAGGAAATGGGGTCCTATATATAGGAAACCCACATTTGTACAAAAGACCTTGACTCTTAACACAATGACAAATAACCAAGGGAAGGGGGGGTGCCCTTGGGCCAAGCCCATTGAATTGGGCCCATAAACTAATCTATCAACATAATGACACTTAACCTAGGTAAATGACTCATTAACCTAGGTACAAGACTCAAATAAAAGGAAAATTACATAATTATGACTCAAAGAAAATATGAAAGTTACATGAATTAACTTAGAAAAATGTGACAGATGTAATTGAACCATGCTGGCGGGCAACCGGAGCTTTGAAAATATATGGGGCGAGAGATGCCCCCATCATACTCCCAGGGTGCGGAGAACTCGACTCCGTCGAGTAAGAGTCCTTCCCTCCTCGGAGGGTGTAGAAGTGGTATCGCCCACAAGTCTTCCGAACGAGACCGATCCATCCACCTGCCGAGATAGCGCTCGTATACCTTGCTCCTGGTGGTAGTGGCTTGTTCATCCAATATTCGTTCAATGCGCTCACGCTGGGCTCTCTTGGCTGGTGGACTCTCCTCACGGGTGGGTGCTCTCTCAACGGAGGGAATAGGCTCAATATCCCCACTAGGTACCACCGTGGGTCCCTTATATGGCACTAGGTCGGCTACATTGAATGTAGGACTCACTCCATACTCCTCGGGGAGATCTATCTCACAGGCATTAGCGCCAATGCGCCTCAGGACCTAGAAGGGACCAGCCCCACGTAGCCTCAATTTGGAGATGACTCCCGGGGAGAGCCTCTCCTTCCTCACCATCACAAAGTCAGCCACGTGGAATTCTAGGTGACGCCGAAGGGAGTCAGTCTGCCTCTTATAGATCTCATTTTCCTTGCTTATGTGCTTGCAAAGGCTTTCATGCAATTTTGTGAATGTTGACATTCGAGGGGTGATGGGTGGACCTGGGCAACCAAAAGTAGACCAATAATACTTTGACGCCAGGAAGACTTTGATGGAATGGAGAGGACCGGGCCATCCATAGGTGATCCGGTCATGCATGGGGGTGACAAATGCTGGGGGACCCGGACATCCATGAATACTCCTATCATGCCTATGACTCATGATGAGTGAAGGTGGACCACTACATCTGAATTTGGACCACTCATGCTTTCTACTTGACATGTGGGTGATATGAATGAATGGACCCAACATAGTGTTCATGCCAAGTGGTGTGGTAGGCCGAGACACATGCATATTTTTCCTAAAGGTGACTTTCATGTGTATAGGTGTGGGACATCCCTTTAACTGCCATTGGAAAGGATCGAATGGATCTAAGAAGGTGGTCATCATGGGGTGGGGCACAACCTTATTACCTAGGGGTATGTGGCCCAAGGTCATGGTTCCCACGGTGTAACCCGGGTCTAGGATGGGGTGAATTAGGTCTAACATGGTGGGTTGGGATAGGGAATGGTGGGTGGTGGATAAGGTGGTTGGATCACATGGGGAACTAGACTCCCATAGGAAGGGATCAAAGGGGTCGTGGAAAGGTCTTCCTAGAGGGAGGCACTCTATGTCTTCAAGGTTCCCAAATTGTGAGTCATCTTCCTCTAAGGTAATTGGGCCAAGGTTTCTAGTTGGTTGACTGATCAAAGTATTTGGGATCTCAATGGTAGGGGAGTGGATCGAGATGGGTTCTTCTACCATAGGGAGAAGGAAAAGGAGGTCGCTAGTGTAGCAACTAATGGTATAGACCGAGGTGATTGACCCGATGCATAGGTGTAGGAGGCCAAGGCTCCTAGGTTGTTCGGCCATAGGGGTCAACATGCTAGTGAACTCAATTTGCCATGCTAAGCCTCTAAGAAAATCCTCTAAGGTCTCTACTTGATAAGATGCTTAGATTGTGGTGTGATAAGAGGAGATGGGCACTATGTGATGGTTTTCCTTCATGGGTGAGAAATCATGGCCGTGATCTCTCTTATTGGGCTCTTCTTTAGCCAACTAACAAGGGTTTCCCCTAAGATGAGATTGACTCCAACTAGAGATGGTGATGTAAGGTGAAGACCCTCGTGTGTTGTTTCTTCTTCAATTTGGGCTTGGGTTTCCTCCAAGGTAGAGAGTGGTGGTTGGGAAGGGAGGGCTGCTTTGGGTAGTGGGAAGGGTGCTTGGGGAAGTGGGTGGGGTAGTTGGGGGTTGGGAGGTGGAGCTAGGATTGGTGGAAGCTCTCTTGGGACTAGGGGGTGGAGTAATGGGATGTGTGGGGAAGGGGAGTGGTCTTCAATGGGGGTAGGTGGGAGAGTGGTGGTTGGGAAGGGAGGAGAGAGAAAATTTTTGAAATTGGGTGTGGAGGAGAGAGAAAGGGGAGTGAAAAAGAGAGATTAAGAGAGGGATGGGTGGGGAATCTCTCCTCTAGGGTCTCTCACCCAAATAATAGAATCTCTCCACTACATAAGAAGTTTGAACTCTCAAAATGGCAAGTTTTTCATTCATTGATTCATTAGTTCAAATGGAGGAAATGGTGTCCTATATATAGGCAACCCACATTTCTACAAAAGACCTTGACTCTTAACACAATGACAAACAACCAAGGGAAGGGTGTAATGGCCAAGCCCAATGAATTGGGCCCATAAACTAATCTATCAACATAATGACACTTAACCTAGGTAAATGACTCATTAACCTAGGTACAAGACTCAAATAAAAGGAAAATTACATAATTATGACTCAAAGAAAATATGAAAGTTACATGAATTAACTTAGAAAAATGTGACGGATGTAATGGAACCATGCTGGCGGGCAACCGGGGCTTTGAAAATATATGGGGCGAGAGATGCCCCCATCACCCAAGGGGCACCAATGATAGCGCACACCCGCTCCGTAGGGCAGAAGTAGGTAGAGAAGTGGTGGTAAGAGGTTTGATAAGTAGTGGAGGTGAAGGTTTAGAAGATGTAGAGACCTCAGGCAGTGCAAGGATAGCAGTGATGACTGGATTGGGCAAAGGTGAAGGCGAAAGCGGAGCTTGCTCAGGCTCGGGCGGAAAGAAAGATGGAGGAGAGGGCGGAGACGGTAAAGGCCATGAAGGTGATGGAGATGGTGAAGGTGGTAATGCGGGTAATGGGATTGGTGATGGAGGTGCTGATGCGGGCAATGGGGGTAATGTTGGTGGTGGAGACAGTGGAGAGGGTGAAGGTGCAGTGGAAAGCCGTGGGGCCCAACGTTAACCTATTGACACAACGCGTCGAGCAATAGTGGAAGTGACGGCGGGAGAAGAAGGGGAGGTATTTGCCTGAGCAGAGGCTTGGGTTTGTGGAAGGGTAGGAGATGGCAAAGGTAACGGGGTAGGCGACGGCTTAGGTTAGGGAATAGGTGATGGAGCGGATGCAACGCTAGATGAGGGATCACAGGGGTGCCCTTGGCCTTGTAGAGACGGAGACGACTGCCTAGGCGACGCTTGCTGCTGCTTATTACTGAGATATAAAATGACCTTGCGAATGGCGACCCAATCAATCCTATTCTAATCTTCCAGATCATAAATATAATCCCAGAACTCGGGGCAATCCTTAACCAAATGCCGTTGCTGGCGGTGAAATTCACAGAACCGAAGCATATTCCCAACCACGGGTTGGCAAGGGACAACTGGAGGAGCAACAACGCGTGAGTGGCCATCAAAGCCCCAAAAATGTCGATAAAGCACTCCGGCAGTGGAGGACAAGGAGCCCGCTTTGGGCAAGGCGGATGCCGAAAGGTATGAGGTGGTGGAGAAGGTTGTGGAGACAGAAGTGAAGGTTGCGTAAGCAATAGTGCTTGGTCGTCGGTGGAGGGATCTGGTGAAGGCATATGTGGAGATGGTTGAGGATGTATATTGACGGCATCCACCTGCTCGGGGTGTGGTGTTCCCTTGACCAGAGGTGGCGGCAGATATGGGTATGAGGAGATGGGAGGCTGACTCATGGAAAGCTGACTTGCGGAAGTGTACGGGTATGTAGAAGCAGAAGGTTGACTCACGGAAGGATGACTGAGGGAGCGTAGGGTTGGCTTGTGGAGGGTGAAGGTTGATATATGGAGGTGGAGGTAGATGTAGATGACGGGGTGTAAGTGGGCGTAGAAGGTGGAGAAGACTCATGGTCAAAGGAATCTTGGATTTGTTGACGAATGAAGCGGGCTCTACTATAGAGTTGCAGCCAGGAGGTAATGTCGTTGAGGGCTAAGATGAAGCGATAGTCGGGCATTGCATTAGAAATTAGCATCTTGATTTGTTCTCCCTCCAGATTCTACCCCGGAAGCTACGCGGCGAGGCGGCGCCAGCGGTCGACAAAGGTGCAAAACTCCTCTTCGGGCTCCATCTTCTTGTGGGCTAGATCCACCATGGAATACTTGGGCCCAACCTGGTCTTGAAACTACTGAATGAACTTCTCTTGCACGGCTTGGAAATTCATAACTTGCTCTTGCAGAAGAGTGAAGAGCCAATCTCGATTCGGGCCTTCCAAACATAGACCGAATAGATAGGCCATTAAGCGTTGGTCACGTCGAAATTGGGCCGACTCATAAACGAACTATTTCAAGTGCACATATGGGTCACCGACTCCACTATAACGGTGATATGAAGGAATTTGAGAAGGAGACGGAAGCCGAAGATTTTGAAATACAAGCGGGACACTCAAGGAGGTTTTGGGATCAATTCGGTGTTAGAGTTCATCAAGTTGACACTGGGTTTGGGCATTCATCTCTTGGGTAGGGAGAGATCGAGAAGAATATGGGCCAACTTGAGCAATAGGTTGTGAATATGGACCAGAATGATGATATTGGGCCGGATAAGAGGATCTGGGCTGAGAAGAAGAAGGTCCCATTCCAGGAGTGGAAGGATATGCAGGCCTGGAAGAAGCATGAGCATAAGGACCCATTGGGCCGACAGCATAAGGAGAAGAAGAATGAGGCCCATTAGAAATATAAGGCCCATTAGGAGAATGGGGCCCGTTAAGATGATGAGGCCCATTAATGAGAGAAGAAGACCCATTATTAAGAGAAGGAGGCCCATGAAGATGAAATGCAATAAGACGTTGGGTCTGGGCCAGGTCCATTTGGCGAACAAGGCTTGATAAGTGGGCCATTAGATTAGCCTTTTCCTCGGATGGATCAGAAGTACCACGGGAAGATGGGCCCACGTGGGAAGAGGATTCCAGGCAGGAATAGGAAGAAGATTGAGAAGAAGAAGAATACAAGGGGTTGGAACGATGCTCCATGAGGGCAAATGGAGACTTAATACAAGGAGGGAAGCAAAGGTTTAATGGGCTTGAGGACAAGAGGGGACTGACCCACTAGTGCAAAGACCGAGGGAGAATGGGACTGGACAATGGACACACAAAATGGGCTAAGCTAAATGGACCTAACAACAAAGAATATGTTAATGCAACACAAAATACCACTAATAGGCCTGGACAAGCCCAAACAACACAATCAATACAATGTGAGAGTTTTCACCCAAGTCAAACAAGTTGATATGATGGGAAATATTTTAGGAATTTTAATAGACCTTTTAATGATTTGAGTTAAGAATAATTCCCTCAAGATAGGAATCCTATGGGAATAATGTCCAAACTTTGGGTTGACTAAGGTTAATTCTCTCACACGTATGCAAATGCAAGCCAGAGGGGTGGAAAGGTATAACCGGCCCACCGTCCGTGTGGGAATCTACGGCTCACGAGGACTTATGGAGGTCCCGGATAAGATCCTCTAGTCGACTCCAAGGAATATGGAGGCGCGAGGATCACTTACCAAGGTAGGAATGCAACTATGATATGGAATGCATGGCCCTATGTGCATCGGAGTATATGCAATTTCTAGCCCAAAACTAAAAAATTAAGATAAGATTAAACTATGCAAACACAATCAAATGCATGCAAATCATATACGAAAATGAAGCTAATACAAAGGATATCAATGTAGGATCAGAAACAAGCACAAACAGAACCCGGGAGGTAAAGAAATCACCAATGCAAAGCGTACCTGTGAGTCTGCCCATGAACCTGCATGCAGATTTTATGCACAAAATGCTAAAATGGAGACAAGATTTGACTATGCAAACGTGACCCAAATAAGACAAATAGTATATGGATGGAAACATAATACATAAATTGTTAGCTACAATGTCTTACATAAATTGTTAAAGCATTCAATGGTGAATGGGTTGCATGAATTATCATTTAAACAAGAAAACAAGTTGTGTGATGCATGTGCCCTAGGTAAACAAATAAGAAAATCTTTCAAGGGAAGATCTGAAAATACATCATCCAAATCACTCGAGCTAATTCATATGGACCTGTTTGGATCAATCAGAACTGCTAGCTTGACTTTTTTAGGTTCACATGGGTTTTCTTTCTCACACATAAAAATGATACTTTTGATGAGTTTCAGGCACTCTACATGAAGATAAAGCAGGATGGTGAGTTTAAAATTTCCAAGATCTAATCTGATCATGGTGGTGAATTTGAAAATGCTAACTTCTATAATCTTTACGGGGCCAAAGGTATTTCACACCGATTTTCATCACCAAGAACCCCAGAGCAAAACGGTGTAGTTGAAAGGAGAAACCAAACACTTGTAGAGATGGCAAGAACCATGCTTGCTGAACGGCAACTTCCAAGGAGGTTTTGGGCTGAAGCGGTAAACTCGGCATATTACATTATCAACCGCTCTATGGTAAGGCAACACACCAAAAAGACTCCTTATGAGTTGCTAAAAGGTAAAAGCCCTCTCTCTCACATATGAAAGTGTTTGGGTCAAAATGCTTCATCCACAACAATGACAAAAGAGATTTAGATAAATTCGAGTCCAAGAGCGATGAAGGTATATTCCTTGGATATTCTGATAGATCTAGGGCTTATAGAATTTATAATATCAAGAGTCAAACTCTGGAAGAATCACCCCATGTTTCCTTTGATGAATGTCATGATGATTCTAACAATGATAACTATTGCAGGAAAAATGATGAAGATGGGGAATTCCTAAGCATGAAGGACAAGAGTGATTCTCCACAAAAAGAAATACAAGAAGATGTTGACCAAGCTGAATCAAGCAATGCAAGGAATCAAGCTCCAGTAGAAGGCAATGATGCTACAAACATTACAATTCTTAAGGATCATCCTTTAGAAAATGGCATTGGTAGCTTGAATGACCTACCTAGAACAAGGTCACATTTTAGAATTGTGGAAGAATTATATCAACTTGCTCTTGTCTTTCAACTTGAACCCAAAAACATTGATGAAGCATTAAAAGATGAAAATTGGATAAATTCAATGCAAGATGAGTTAAACCAGTTTGAGAGAAATAAAGTTTGGCATCTTGTTCCTAGACCTTCATCACAATCTGTCATAGACACTAAGTGGGTTTTTAGGAACAAACTAAGTGAGGATGGCAAGATAATAAGAAACAAGGCTAGATTGGTGGCTCAAGGGTACAATCAGGAGTTTGGGGTAGACTTTGATGAATCTTATGCCCCAGTTGCTAGACTCGAAGCCATCAGAAATCTACTTGCCTTTGCATGCTCCCTTAGAATAAAACTGTATCAAATGGATGTAAAGGGTGTTTTTTTGAATGGCTTGATCAAAGAAGAAGTCTATGTTGAGCAGCCCCCTGACTTTGAGAATTTTAACCATGCAGATTTTGTATACAAGCTAGACAGGGCAATTTATGGACTTAAGCAAGCACCAAGAGCTTGGTATGAGAGACTAAGCTCGTTCCTCATTGAAAAAGGGTACACACAAGGTAAGGTAGATCAAACACTTTTCACCGAGAAGTAAGGTAAGAACATCTTGATTGTTCAAATTTATGTTGATGATATTATGTTTGGTTCTACTAAATCTGAAATGTGTGAGGAATTTGCTAGCCTCATGACTAGCGAATTTGAGATGAGCCTAATGGGAGAACTCCAATTCTTTCTCGATTTGCAGGTCAACCAAGGACATGATGGTTGCTTCATAAGCCAAGCGAAATACATCAAGGAGCTACTAAAAAGATTTGACATGCCAAACAGCAAAATCATTACAACTCCTATAAGCACCTCAACTTCACTGGATTCGAATGAAAATGATAAATTGGTGGATGCAAAGGTCTATAGAGGTATGATTGGTTCTTTGCTTTATTTGACTACATCCCCACCAGATATCCAGTTTAGTGTATGCCTTTGTGCTAGATTTCAAGTTAGTCCTAGAGAATCTCATTTGACTGCCGTCAAACGTATCCTTCGATATCTTGCCGACACTCAAGATTTGGGATTGTGGTATCCGTCATCATGTGATTTATCTCTTATATCTTATTCTGATGCGGACTACGCTGGATGCAAGCTGGATCGTAAGAGTACTAGTGGCTATTGCCAGTTTCTAGGCGGGTGTTTAGTGTCTTGGGCTTCCAAGAAATAACACTCGGTTGTCCTCTCAACCGCGGAGGCAGAATATGTTGCTGCGGGGAGCTGTGTGGCACCCAAGTGTTATGGATTAAACACCAACTCCAAGACTACCAAGTGGATCTTGGTTGTGTCCCGATTCTGTGTAATAACACTAGTGCTATCAACCTTGCAAAAAATCCAGTCCAGCACTCTAGGACTAAGCATATTGAGATTAGACATCACTTCATTAGAGATGAGGTCGGTAAGAAAAATTTTGAACTGCATTTTATTGATACTCTAAATCAAATTGCTGATATTTTCACCAAGCCCTTGTATAATGACAGGTTTTCAACACTCAGAAGGGAGCTTGGTCTTTGCCGACCTCAGGCCAATAAAAATTGAAATGATGATCTTGTTCAATTTAGTGTGTGTTTTTATAGATTGGTGTTTATGCATTGTTTACATGTCAATATGTCATTTTGCATGTGTCGCATTGCTTGTAGATGCATAATAATGAATTGAGTTCATGTTCATAATGCATTGCATGATTTGTGTAGCATCATTCTTGTATGGCCATGGTATATCAAATGTTGATGTATGGAAAGACAGGTTATACTTGCCTAGAAGCACTCAATATGCGTGAGGTTTCACCTCCGCCAAGTACCATGTGTCAATGTCGCATATAGGCCATATAGTAAGGGGGAGTTGTCCTTATGCAGCATTCATGCATATGTTTCATCTTCATTCTGTTGCATTTAATAAGTGTACAACCATGTGTTGGGTCATGCATTTCATGTCTGCCAAATTCATGTTTGATCAGGTCAACCCCTGCATGGTTCTAGTCTCTCTCTCCTTGACGCTTGTCATTACACTTGCTTGCACACATAACTCCTTGAGTGCATTCCTTGCATATCCTTAGGGGGAGCCCTACTGCTATCCTTACTCTCTTGCAATCTGAACTTCATGGCTTATAGTCTGAATATGAGATCATGAGACTGACAGAACAACGGCGTAAGAGCTTTCTATTATATGCCCCGATGATTGTCCATCCACTGAAAATGGTTCAGATTTAATGATTTCCTTGAAGTTCAAAAATATTTATTCTGAAATCATCTATGTTCTGTGGTTTTAATAGACCTTAACTAGAGATTGCATATTGTGCTTTGCATGACTATCATGATATCTGAAAATTTAAAATTCATGACCATCTTGGTGATACACTCAAGCTTAGTATTGTTCTTAAACATCTTGATGAGTTGGAATTCTTGGAAATCCATTTGACAGAGTAATGATATTGTTGCACGGAGAAATATGTCACGTTATCAAATCAAGTGACGAATGATATGTCATGATGTGCCCTGTTATCTCTGTCTTAATTATATTTGGACTCTAGGTAGAGCACTGGCATAATTGCTGAGAAATATATCTTCTCATCATAGAAATGAGATTGGATATGTCATGACGTGACTTTGCTATCTCTGTTCATTCTGAAGCATAACCGTCAGTCTTGCCAAATACCTAGGGATATTGGCGTCTAAACAACGTGTATTCTTACGGCTATGAGGCATGTACTAGACTTGATTGCTCGTAAAATATGAGTCATGTGCCGTTAAATTCAAATGATATTGACAATCAAATTTGTTGAACTCAGCAAATTACATGCTTTAGTCATGATTGTTTAGCCTAATACTAGTTTGTGTGTTATTTCCTTTGTTGTTATTGAATATGGATATATAAGACAAGGGAAGGTTAAACACTGCCATGATATGCACCTTTGGTTCATTTCTATTAAATATTGGATGTAGCTGCTTTTCGAACTCTGTTGATGATCTTAGATTTCATTAGCATTGAACCATATATGTTGCTCACGGTATGTTTCAGGTTTGCATATAATGGCTTGCTCTCCAATCTCATTCACCTCTCGTCTCTCAGACATTAGTCACCTTCTCTATCTTATCCCTCCTTTTTGCTACTGTCAAAGGGGGAGAAAATATCTTGTTGTGAGTCCTTTATGAGCTAATACCTTTGTCCGTCCTTTGTGCGGCCTTTGAGAGTTGTCAAAGGGGGAGAGTGCATTGTGGACAGGGGAGAGTCAAAGGGGGAGAGAACCTTGTGAGCTTTGAATCTTCATATGTTGATAGGGGTTTGCATAATTGCATGCATTTACATAATTGCATAGCATTCATATGCTTTGATCTACATATCCGCATTCATATGCTTTGATCATCCATGCATACATATCCGCATTCACATTCTTTCACTATCATGGATCTTGAGCTGCATATGTTGCATTTCTTATAACTTTTGCCATTTTGGATACTACTGTCACATAATGACTCACAGTGTTACCATCATCAAAAAGGGGGAGAATGTTGTGCCCCTGTGGTCATTTGAGTTATTTGATATTCTTGGTTTTGATAATGGCTAAACACTATAAGTCATTGTTGTTTTCCACTCTCATATGACGGACATACGTGATGCTTTGTTCATGACAGGTAAGCAAATGAATGGACAAGGAATGGAGTGGAGATGGCAAATGTGAAAGCTTAATGTTGAGCCCTCGCACGTAGATCGACATGCGCGGTCAGGTCGCGGGGGTCAAGGGGGCAGCGCCCCTTGCGGGGGTTTCCCGGGGCGGAGCCCCCGAAACAAAATTCTGATTATAGGAGTGATATAATCAACAGAAATCTGCAAGACTGTCAAGGGTGATGCCATAGACATGAACGGGATGTTAAAGGAGTCAAGCGATGGAGCTAAAGCAGTTAACGGATCGACCCGGGAAAGCCTGGGGTCTGCCCAGCTGGCGGTCGACCGCCAGCACAGGGGCGGTTGACCGCCCCAGCCAGTAGCTCCCAGTCTGCATGAGTTTCAGTAGCGGTCGATCGCTAGCCAGTAGCGGTCGACCCGAATTCCCAGGGATCATCCGTTTGTAAGTTTTTCAGTAGCAGTCGACTGCCACCTACCTCCGGTCGACTGCCAGCCCCGATGCAGCCATGTTTGACTTCGATTTCCACCTCGAGGCCAGCCCCTTTCCTTGTATTTGTTTAACCCCAAAGTCACCCAATCTTCCATAGATTGTGGATCTGGTCTGGGGGATGTCTAAGGACCATTCAAAGGTTATAAAACACATGCAAGGGGGTAGAAACCCTAGTTGATCATTTTTGTGAGTCAAAGGGAGATCAAAGGAGGCTACAAGGGTGAGAGGAGTTCGAGTACTGTAGCTGTGAACAGTACTCCGGGAAGAAGTTCTTCATCCATTCATGGGATTCAAGCCTAGATCTGAAGCCATCTCAACCTCCAAGGAAGCAAGAAGCAATCAATGCTCTCAAGGGTGATCTAAACTGCATCAAACTCTTCATCAACTCAAGGAGATCAAAAGAAAGATCAAAGCTACATCCATAGTCTTCTTCATCAACTCAAGGAAGATCATCTCTCAAGGAAGAAGACACGATTGAAGCATCCAACTCAAGCTCCGACAATCTCAGACAAGATTTTTCTTCATGAGCATATTCTATATCTTGTTTGATGATTGAGTGTTTTCATATTTGTTCTTTTTCATTTCATACAAATGATTGAAACTGAAGATCATCCCTACCGGTGGTTTGTAGGAAGGCAATCGGAAGTTGTCCGATCTACGGTGTTGACGTCCCTACCAGTGGTTAGTAGGAAGGTAATCGGAGGTCTTTCCGATTTACGGTTCAGTACGTGGCACTAGTGGAGCCTCACCGGATTTGGTGAGGGGTGGACGTAGGAATGGGGATTCAGTCCGAACCACCTTAAAATCCTTTGTGTTGTGATTTGTTTATGTGATTGCTTTGTTCTAGATGCATGCTTAGGTTCAATCTCTATATTTCGTAATCATCTTGCTAAGCAAATCGTTGTGTCCTTCGTTAAGTAAGTTATATTCCACTGCAATTTATTTTATCTAGCTATATAGAGGGTTGCATTGCGAAAAGAGGGGCAGATCTATTCACCCCACCCCTCTAGATCCGCTGTCCATTACTCAGCATAGGAGGGAGGGACTGTAAGACTCGTGTCTTAATAGATTCTTAGTGGTTCGGATCTAGATTTTATTCTGCGAATTTAGGCTATTTTCTGGTATTTAATCGAATTAGTTAAAGATTTATATAAATTTACTGGGTATTTATACAATTTCGATTCTTTTAAGGTTAAAATATAATTTGAGGTTAAAAATCAAAAAAAAATATTTATAAAAATTTTTCACCCTCTCTCTCTCCCCATCGATCACTCCCTCTCTCTCTCTCTCGTTTTCACTCTCTCTCTCACCCTCTCTCTCTCTCTCACGCGCCCACTCTCCCTCTCTCTCGGTTTCGGTGCCATCGGCCGCAGATCGAGGCATGGGAGGTACCATCAGAACCGGCTCGTCGCGAGGAACGCGTGGGTGCTGACCTCGTCGTGGTTCATGGGGCGTGGAGGCGAGACGGGGCGAGAGGAGCCGCGGCATCCCTTCGCCCACATGCGGCCCAAACTCGGTTCTCGTCGGGATTGAGGTAGGGGGATGGAATCCTCGCCTCGCTAGGATCATTTTGACACCACATGCACCACCATGAACTATCGTTTTCCGTGTAAAATCCCATGTTAGCCTAATTTTATAAATTCAATTCCATGGGCATTGTTTTAAGTTTTAATGGCATGTATAGGTGTGGAATGGCTTGTACAACATGGCAGGTTAGCCAGATTTTCAAATCCCCTCATTTTGAGCCCACCGGGAGGGGTTTTGGCCCAAGCCAACCCCGACCCGCCGTCACGGTCGTATTACGGCCATCGAGTGACCGTCCATCCTTATGCGGTCCACTCCAAACCGCCAAACCCCCTTTGAGTGGTCCAATCCAGACCGCTCGAGACCAAGAGCGGTACACTCTCTACCGCTCATCCCATTGAATAGTAAGGCGGTGACACTAGAACGGCCCAAACCTGCCCATTCATGCCAGATGAACGGCCCATCGACTGACCACCCTTGGGACTCTTCGTCTCTTCCAGCGGCTGGCCATTAACCGCCTATACCTGGTGCGGCTCATCCTTAGCCGCCTAACCCTGGACGAGCGGGCACTCTCTAGCCACCCATCCCTTGAGCGGCCGTGCCCTAACTGTTTATATCCGGTAGATCGGTTTCATGGGATTGCATGAGCGGCTATGATCCAGCTGCGTATCTCAGATGAGCGGTGGACCCCTGACCACCTATCCTGTGAGCATCCAGCGCCCAACCGCCCATCCCAGCAAAATTTCATTTTAGCATATTTATTCCGTTTATGCTTAAATTGTCGTATCATCGCCATGTTTAAGTTATTTTATGAAACTATGGCTTACTTTTAGATCCCAGTAGAGTTGCTTTCTCTCTCCTTGTGATAGAACCACTAGTCGTAGCCCAGCGACCTCCAGTGTCGGCCCACCCGGGAGAGGTGGAGGGGTAGTCCCGTTACGCGGTTTTTAAGATAGTTTCGTGGGCCCCTGTCCAACCGTAGCGTCCTACGGAAGGGAATACTGGCTAGAGTCCTGGCTCTAGGCAGGAGTCAGTGTGTGCCCACGTGGTCAGAGACTAGGACTGGCACCGACGAGTGCGGCTCTGACTAGTACTTTGTTTGGTCCTTTTACGCCTCTCACATGGAGACTTTAGCCACGTGAGTTGCTCGAGACACAGTATAAGCCGTCAGTGGACTCATCTGGTCTATACTTTCTAGTGGGTCTTCCTTTCTCTCACTGTCACTTGGTTAGTTGAGGTCTATTCTATTGGTAGATTTAGCTCCTGACGCTATTATTTGATTAAATTTGGCATCTAGTTAGCTATTTTAAACTGCTTAGATAGGTTTTACAGCTTTACGTTAATTATGTTTTAATTATGCCATTTCCTATTTATTGTTTAAATGCATGCTCTAATTGCTTTTATATTTGCACGACTGCATGTTTAGTTCTAGGTAGGGATCCTCGTGACCCCTACTGAGTCTGGCTATGACTCACCCTTTCCTCTTTCAGGTGAGCCGCCCCAGTCGTCTGCCGGTGGTTCTCGTGTTTTCGACGATCGTCCATAGTTGTGCCAGGAGTAGTCGGTTCGTCCTTTTGTGTACTTTTGACCGGGGCATGCCCCATGTAGTTGCACATGGACTTTTCTTTTAGTTGGGACTTGTTTATATGTAAACCTGTACTAGTGTATATATTTTACCGCTCTGATATTTCCAATTGCTTCTGCACTAAATTTTAAATTGTCATTCTAATTAATATTACACGTTGTAATTCCAATTCGTCATGCATCCCCTCGACAAACTCCCTTAACCCTTATGGGGCCTCATCAGCCGCTTGGGTGGCGTCCCCAGTTCTTGGTATCGGTGTATCGATGTTATCGGTATATCAGTATCCGGAGCTCTGGGTCGTTACAGTTGGTATCAGAGCGATGTTGGGGATTTGTATAAGGAATTGAAATTGCATGTGCGAGTCTAGAGCAAGTCCACTTGAGTCATCTATTGCTGGCCTAGGATGTTTTTCATCATTATTAATGGGTTTTTCGTTGTCGTGTGTTTTCTAGATGCCGCCTCGTGAAAGAAGAGCTCATGTTCCCTAGGAAGAGAGTGGCACTTTGCCTCCTCCTGTTGTGCCCGCTCCTCCTCCTGCTGTGCCAGCTTCAGCTCAAGCTGTGCCTGTTCCCGTTCCTCAAGATGATTTGCCTGGTGGTCGTGGCGGAGCACTCAATGAATTTATGCTGTTCCACCCACCGACATTTGAAGGTCAGGTGGATCTGGATGCAGCCATAGTCTGGTTGGATGCTACCGAGCGTGTGTTCCGTTCCATGGAGTGCGTCGAGGATGATAAAGTCATGCTGGCTACTTTTCAACTTCAGGGAGTAGCACTCGTGTGGTGGATCACCGAGTGGGAGGTTGCGTTTTGTTCTTGTCCACTTCGTCTGATCACCTGGGCAGAGTTCGTTGCTTCCTTCGAGCGCACCTATAGTCCTACGTATCTCCGATTGGCCAAGATGCACCAATTCATGGAATTGACTCAAGGTACGATGTCTGCGCTGGAGTACCGCAACAAGTTTATGGAATTTGGTCGATACGCATCGCATATTCTTGCAGAGGAAGCCCTCAAGACTGAGCAGTTTCTGCGTGGACTGAGACTAGAATTGAGGTAGCATTTGATTGCCACTCGAGTGACGGTGATGGATGCAGCATTTCAGGCAGCTGCAGCACTAGAACTTGACATGGCAAGACCTCAAGAGTTTCCTTAGGCCGGGTCGGTTCAGCCGACTGTGCAATTACAGTAGGTTTATCAGCCGTTGGTACTAGGAGTTCCTTCTGTTGCTCCTGATGTCAGCGGTGTGTCTTTTTCTTTGAAGCCCAAGTCTAAGAAATTCAAGGGGTCTAAGGAGAAAATTTGATCATTCGGTGTTTTCTTATTCCGGTCAGCTATCAGCTCCTTCTTTCCCGTAGCGTCAAGATTCTTCTGTAAATCAACTGCCACCATGTCCGAGGTGTGGTGGTAGCCATCCATGCATGCCGTGTTCATTGCCGATAGTCTGTTTCCGCTATGATCAGCCGGGTCACGTAGTCCGAGACTATCCACTGAGGCCGAAGCCAGTGTAGTTCTCGCAGTTTACCCAGCCGCAGCAGTTTCAGTTTCATCTTCTCCGCCACCTCAACCTCAGCCGTTTTATCCGCAAGCTTCAGTTTCTTCCCAACAGTCTTCTGTAGCTAGCCATCAGTCGAGAGGCAAGGTTACTCATATCACTTGTGTAGAAGCTGTGGCATCCAATCTCGTGGAAGGTATGGTTTTGATTTTTGGTTGTACACCTCGTGTTCTTTTCGACTCAGGTGCTACTCACTCTTTTATTTCCGAGGATTTCATTGCTTGCATTGAAGAGTCGGTAACTGAGCTATCCTGTGAGTTGCTTGTCGAATTACCATCTGGAGATTTCATGTCCACTCCATTGTGCCTGGAAGAATCCCCCATTGTCATCAATGACCAGAAGTTGCCAGCAAGACTATATACACTGCGGTTGGCCGATTATGATGCTATTCTGAGCATGGACTGGTTAGAACAGTATGGTGCCGTGGTTGACTGCATATTCAAGCGAGTCTATTTTCAGCCATGTGGAAAACCAGCTTTCTATTTCTAAGGTATCCGCTCTTGTTTTTCTTGTTCGATTATTTCTGTTTCTGGGTGTAATTTCCTTTTAGTTTCCTCCTTTTCCTTCCGTTTAAATTTCGGGGGTAAAATTTCTTTTAGGAGGGAGGGACTGTAAGACCCGTGTCTTAACGAATTCTTAGTGGTTCGGATCTAGATTTTATTCTACGAATTTAGGCTATTTTCTGGTATTTAATCGAATTAGTTAAAGATTTATATAAATTTACTGTGTATTTATACAATTTCGGTTCTTTTAAGGTTAAAATATAATTTGAGGTTAAAAATCAAAAAATATATATTTATAAAAAAATTTCACCCTCTCTTTCTCTCTCCCCATCGATCACTCCCTCTCTCTCTCTCTCGTTTTCACTCTCTCTCTCACCCTCTCTCTCTCTCTCACGCGCCCACTCTCCCTCTATCTCGGTTTCGGCGCCATCGGCCGCAGATCGAGGCATGGGAGGAACCATCGGAACTGGCTCGTCGCGAGGAACGCGTGGGTGCTGACCTCGTCGCGATTCGTGGGGCATGGAGGCGAGACGGGGAGAGAGGAGCTGCGGCATCCCTTTGCCCACATGCGGCCCAAACTCGGTTCCCGTCGCGATTGAGGTAGGGGGATGGAATTTTCGCCTCGCTAGGATCGTTTTGACACCACATGACCGCCATGAACGGTCATTTTCCATGTAAAATCCCATGTTAGCCTAATTTTCTAAATTCAATTCCATGGGCATTGTTTTAAGTTTTAATGGCATGTATAGGTGTGGAATGGCTTGTACAGCATGGCAGGTTAGCCAGATTTTCCAATCCCCTCATTCTGAGCCCACCGGGAGGGGTTTTGGCCCAGGCCACACCTGGCCCGTCGTCACGGTCGTATTATGGCCATCGAGTGACCGTCCATCCTTGTGCGGTCCACTCCAAACCGCCCAACCCCCTTTGAGTGGTCCAATCCAGACCGCTCGAGACCAAGAGCGGTACACTCTCTACCTCTCATCCCATTGAACAGTAAGGCTGTGACACTAGAACGGCCCAAACCCGCCCATTCATGCCAGATGAATGGCCCATCGACTGACCGCCCTTGGGACTCTTCATCTCTTCCAGCGGCTGGCCATTAACTGCCTATACCTGGTGCGGCTCATCCTTAGCCGCCTAACCGTGGATGAGCGGGCACTCTCTAGCCGCCCATCCCTTGAGCGGACGTGCCCTAATCGTTTATATCTGGTAGATCGGTTTCATGGTATTGCATGAGCGGCTATGATCCAGTCGCATATCTCAAATGAGCGGTGGACCCCTGACCGCCTATCCTGTGAGCAGCCAGCGCCCAACCGCCCATCCCTGCAGAATTTCACTTTAGCATATTTATTCCGTTTATGCATAAATTGTCGTATCATCGCCATGTTTAAGTTATTTTATGAAACTATGGCTTACTTTTAGATCCCAGTAGAGTTGCTTTCTCTCTCCTTGTGATGGAACCACTAGTCGTAGCCCAGCGACCTCTAGTGTCGGCCCACCCGGGAGAGGTGGAGGGGTAGTCCCGTTATGCGGTTTTTAAGATAGTTCCGTGGGCCCCGGTCCAATAGTAGCATCCTACGGAAGGGAATACTAGCTAGAGGCCTGGCTCTAGGCCGGAGTCAATGTGTGCACACATGGTCAGAGACTAGGACTGGCACTGACGAGTGCTGCTCTGACTAGTACTTGGTTTGGTCCTTTTACGCCTCTCACTTGGATACTTTAGCCACGTTATTTGCTTGAGACGCAGTATAAGCCGTCAGTGGACGCATCTGGTCTCTACTTTCTAGTGGGTCTTCCTTTCTCTCACTGTCACTTGGTTAGTTGAGGTCTATTCTATTGGTAGATTTAGCTCCTGACGCTATTATTTGATTAAATTTGGCATCTAGTTAGCTGTTTTAAACTGCTTAGATAGGTTTACAGCTTTACTGTAATTATGTTTTAATTATGCCATTGCCTATTTATTGTTTAAATGCATGCTCTAGTTGCTTTTATATTTGCACGATTACATGTTTAGTTCGAGGTAGGGATCCACGTGACCCCTATTGAGTCTGGCTTTGACTCACACTTCCCTCTTTCAGGTGAGCCACCACAGTCGTCTGTCGGTGGTTCTCATGTTTTCGACGACCGTCTGTAGTTGTGCCAACAGGAGTCGGTTCATCCTTTTGTGTACTTTTGACCAGGGCATGCCCCGTGTAGTTGTACATGGACTTTTCTTTTAGTTGGGACTTGTTTATTTGTAAACCTAGACTAGTGTATATATTTTACCACTCTGATATTTCCAATTGCTTCCACACTAAATTTTAAATTTTCGTTCTAATTAATACTGCACGTTGTAATTCCAATTCATTATGCATCCCCTCGACAAACTCCCTTAACCCTTACGGGGCCTCTTCAGCCTCTTGGGTGGCATCCCCAGTTCTTGGTATCGGTGTATCGATGTTATCGGTATATCGGTATCCGGAGCTCTGGGTCGTTACAAGAAGTGTCGACGTAGTAAGACCTTCTGGAGCCTTACAGTCGTGGTAGGGCCGCTTGATGTATTTTAGCTGCCTAGTGAATGACCGTTAACAGAATCTGGCGGTCAACCATAGGGCCGCTAAGGTCCAGAACACATAAAACACTGGTAAAGTGCTTTCTAGGCAATTGGACTTTGATGGTACAACTAGCTCGGCGTCCTAGTGGGAATCCCAGGCTCGCGGAGTCTTACGGAGGCCTTGAAACATAATCCCCTAGTCCGACAGAAGGAATATTTGGCGGAGAGGTTCATAAGTCCAAGAGAATGTGCCTATAATTGCAAAGTGTAACTAATGGTCACATACCGAAGTATATGTCATGTACTTAAGAAAATGACTCCAAAGATAAGAGTGGATCGTGTGAAAATAGTGATCAAAATAACGTTCTAATACCACCATGAATCATGCTTCATAAACAAAAGAGGAAATATTTAATTTCAAAACTATAACAATTAAGTATGAAATTACATGATAATGAAAATAAAGTTTAAAATCTTGCTCATGCTAAAACAGGGTGTTCAACATAATTTTGAGTGAAAAATACCATAATTTTAGAGTTATACTTAGGCAAAATTAAGTTAGGCAAGGGCTGATTCTTAGAACCGAAAAGCAGTCTAGTGCGGACCATTTACAGGAGTCTAGCGGATTATCGAAGGGCCGCTTAGCTATCCCTGGCAGTCACATATAGACCGTTTCTGTCTGTTTGACAGAAAATCGAGAAAATAGTAAAATAAACACTAATCTTGGGCATGTTAGGTATGGAAGTCAGCGAGAATATACTGTAAAACATGATAGAACGAGAATAGGTCTAGAATATGCATGGGTTTGTGTGTAATGAACAAGAGATTTTCTTTTAACTCAATTAGGGCTAAGATTCGTGCATGGAGATTACACTAGATGCACAGTCCCAATAAAACATAAAATTCTCTATGCATAGTACATGAAAACAATTGAAATCAGAGGGCTTTTATTCCTAATATCAAGTTTAAGCCGTTCATGAGATAACCTACCTCTCGACTAGGCTTTAATCGCCGAATTTAAGATTGGAATTTCACCCTATTTTGTGCTCATCCTAAACTAGAATAGCAACTTCGTGGCCTTTTAACTCTTGATCCTATTCACCTATGACCATGAAATTTTGAGGGTAAAAAGATGGTATTAAGAGGGACAAATAAGTCTAAAGGACCCCTATCTAATTACCTCGTTTAGGGCTCCTATTTTGTTGATCAATCTAGCCCGGTCGCACAATTTCCTGAGATTCTTGTACCAAACCAGCAACTTTGAACGCCTCTATCTTCATGGTGGCTTGATCTCCTAAGACAAAATTTTGAGGGACGTTAGATCTTAGTATGATGAACAAATTCTTCTAAAGAACATACCTCTAATTCGTCCTCCTTACCTTAGTTCCACGCGAGCCAAAAGTAAGGGTCACGCAGGTTGGACTTAGGGTCTATTTATAGGTTTAGATAGGGTTTTAGAGATTTGAACAAACTTAGAGTCCTAATTAGGTCACTAACTCGATCCTCAAGCACTCTAGACTCTTCTAACTAAGGGATAGCATCAATCCTGGGTAATTAGGATACCAAAGTTCCCATTTTTTCATGCCTTCTTCCATTCACGGAATCTGCAGAGCTTATCGGTCTAGTCTAGACCATTTTTAGTTCCCATGCAGTCGCCCGATATACCGTTTTTACCTAATGGCGCCGAATTTGAATAAATTCAAACTCTTTATATATATATCCGTTGATTTATCCATTGAAGGAGTAATTATCCCCCCTAAATTTCGTAATTATACTAATTTAAGCTTCTAGAATATGGGCCAAATCTTATGGGCTTGGTTTTAAGTTTCATGGGCTTATTTAAATGGGCCAAGTCAATTGGTTATCATTTGGGCTTTCATAGTAACTTATTTAACCCAAAAATTTCAAAAAATCTATTTAAATTCTAATTAATTTCATTAATCTCCAAAAAATTCTCAGAAAAATTTCAAAATATTTATATAAAATTTTGGGGTATTACAAATTATCCCCACGATCCTCAGAAAATGCACAATACTCATGCAACATCCTGGAGCCCGAAAACACGTCGGTTCACCCTACCCAGGGGTCCGAAGGCCCGATAGCCAAAAATCTGATTTAATCATAAAACATGATCCGGGACTCACAAAAATGCTCCGAAATCTACAGATTCCGATCCAAAAACTCCTGGGTGTTACACTTATGGCTAAGGTTTTTTTTTAAAAAGTCCATACACCGTACAAGTTACAAATGGGTCATAACGTTTGCTAAACTTTAAATTCCATTTAGGCGCGGTTAACATTCCAACTGGTGCTCCATGGGTGGGGATTGTCTGATTACAACATTGCCCCCCTCCACCTGGCTGGAACCCCCTCCCCATGTGTAGAGGCTCCGTACTCCACTAGGAGGCCCAACCCCCCCTATCCTGTCAGAACCCCATCCCCATCTGCCCAGCCCTCGCGACCCGTCAAAAGCCCTAGCACCCCCACCTCTATCGAAACCTCCCTCTCCATCAGCATAGCCCTTGCACCCTACCAGAATCCCCCCTACCCCGCCTACCCCATTAGAAGCCCCAGCCTTCGTCAGAACCCCCCTCCCCATTTGTAGAGCCATAATGCCCTATCGGAATCCCCAGCTACCCTGTTAGAAGCCCCAACCCACCCCTCTGCCAAAACCCCCCTCCCCATCTATAGAGCCCGCACTCCCTGTCGGAAGCCCTAGCCCCCGGCCTACAATGCTAGAACCACTCGTCTGCAGAGGCCACCCACCCCACCGGAAGTCGCTCCCATTATGCTGATACCTACATATTAAGTTAATCAGTTTAGTTGAACTCATAAATTAACTTAATTTCAGCAATTTTGGTGATAACAAAACTATTAAAATAAAATGAAATAATCAACTGGAACAAGAAGAAGAAAAGGCTGAAAAAATTGCTAAGTTTAACATAAGCGCTTCTTTCTCACTTAGGCGTTGTTTTCTTCGCCTATCTTATAACTTAGACGCTATACAAATAGTCGCATAATCCATCGCCTATCTTATCTTTCTAAACTTCGCCTATCTTGCTCATATAGGTGCACCTGTTGACATAGGCACACTTGAAACTCACTTAGATGTTGTTAACATTGCCTATCCTATATATTGCCTATCTTATTCTTTCAACATCACTTATCTTAAACTTAGTTAGAGTCACTCTGACTATCTCAAATTTGCATATCTTCTGTCAACTATTGACTATCTTATTATATCTTCGCCTATCTCATCTTATAGGCGCTCTAAGACTTCGCCTACCTTCAGACAAGACCAACTTTGACTATCCATATAAGACAACCTCATAGGTGCTCTAGGCATCACCTAACTTGGTTAATTTGCCTATCTCAATTAACATCGTAGCTCTCCATATTTCAACTATCTGTATGTCTACATTTTTTTTATTTCTGATATGTACAGTATCAAATATTTTGAAAAATTATTTTCTTCAACTAGTTGCATTCAAAAACTGAGAAACTAACTTAAGTTAATTTTTTAGACAGAAACATATAAAACAACTTTTTTTGTTTTTTTTCCAGTCAAATTTAAATTACTTTCATATATATCCAAAAAATATTATATATATATATATATATATATAACAACTATCTCATACATTCTATCTTATTTGTTGAATATTTGATTGTCTTTCTAAAGACATAGCTGCTTGCTTTATATGTTCTTACGATTTATAAATAGCTGCTGTCAAACGAGAAAACACTTGGACAATAAAATAACTCTGTCTATCCTCTTAAACTGACTAAGTTTATTGTGAGGGATACTCCAAATTCAAAATGCATTTTAATGCAGCCGAATACACATTAAATGTTGTCCATGCAGAAGGCATGTACGCACGTAATCTCTGCAGATACATTTCATTGACAACCTTGGAAGGACAGTCTTTTTTAGCGTGTTTCAGGAAAGGATAGGACAGAATGATAGGAAGACTAAGACATGCCAGCCTATGCTAAACAAGAGAAGGTATTTTCTTATATTTGTGACCACTTATTGATAGTAACATTTATTATCTACGTGACAACTTGGGAAAGGAAGAGACACTCTGTGAGAGAGACGTTGTTACTAGATTCCATCTCAATGAAGAAGTATAGAAGAAACTGGTTGGAGACATATCGCAAACAAATATGATCTAGAAATTCAAAAAAGTAGCAGATTTGTCTCTAACAACTAGATATGATGCTACAAGAAAAAAACAAGAGGCCCATATATATTTAGTCTAGCATTCTATATTTTGTGTCTAACGTATAGCTTGTTGTGTCTAACGAATACTTGGTTCTATCTAAACATTCAGTATTTTGTATCAAATGGAAACAACAATTGAAAGAGCTATATATGCAGTTTGAACAACGAAGCAAGTACAAAGACAAGATTCCTGTGAGATCTGTGCTTCTAGTTAAAAGCGTTCATTGCAAAGTGTTGAGAGTTTCAAAAGCCAAACTCTTTCTCAACTGATCTTCTATTAAGAGTTCAAGAAAAGAAAGTCTCAAGCATTCATTCGGTGACATCTTCAAAAACATTCTAAGCCACTCTAATCTTCTTCAAAGGCTTTCTCGTTTCCTATTCAAGATAGTTGCACTGTCACTCTATTTTTCCATCTTGAATAGTTTTTGTGTTCATTCTGCACATTTTGCCTACTTAGAGGCATAGCCTGTGTAAAACTCATTTGGTTTGTGCACTTCTCCTTGGAGGGGAGAAGTCCTTACTTACGAGGAAGAGTACCAGCAGGAGGTCGATATCCTAAAGGTGTGGCTGATACCTGTAAATTAGTTGCGGTCTTAGAGAGAATACGCCCATGGTGAGTTGAACACCTAACAAAAAATAACACTTTTATTAATTCCCGGTTGGGGGAGTTAGTGAAAAGCCTAGTGGTTACTAGCTGTTGGACGTAGGGCTGATTAGAGATCAGTGCTGAATCAATATAAAAATTCTTGTGTCTCTTGTGTGTTTGCTATTGCACTTTCATTTCTTCGCACTTCATATTGATAGCATTCTAGTTTATTCTAGGATAGTGTGTATCGGTGTTGTTTCATCACATTAACTCTTCTTCTTTGCACATCCTACTGTGATTAATTTTTGATAACCCATTCACCCCTCTCGGGGTTGATAGCCATTTACTGGCCAATAGCTTTGATAGGGAACCACTTCCAATCGGGCACATTCATAAGAAAAAAAACCTTGAAACTACTCCAAATGGGAATGAGTCTCCCCTTGAACATGAATTTCTCGGAGCGACTTGAAGTCCCGCGATCAATGACACCAAAGCGGGGGGTGAATTGGGTGATTACAAATTTTAGAAAACTTTTACCCGATTTAAACATATATGATAAAATAGCAACTTAGAAACTCATATCTGTTTAATTACAAAGTGGATCTATCAAAATCTTTCACCACGATAGTTTTTCAATACTAGGCGGAGATACGAATCCAAGGATCCTGCTAACACAAGGTGCTATCATCCTGATAAGACTGACCTTGTCAAATCAAACCCACCTTTCAATATACAAAAGATCTATTACAGAGAAGATCGATTATGCTACATCTGAAAGATCAAACGCGGAAGAAGTGATATACACGAACAATCACAAAGAATGGGGGTAGATGAAAAGGACCAAACCACACAATAGACAACGATTTTTAGGTGGTTCGGATGCAACGACGGCAACCTACGTCCACCCCTCACGATCTGTGAGGATTCACACAATATCTTGTAAGGGATTACAAGATACAAACAACACACACGGATCTGAGTACATCCACAGACACACATGCGTAGATTTGAAAAGATCCACACACACACATGCACACACACACACACACACACACTAGATGTTCACAAATAGAACAAGAACACACTTGAAGCTCAAGACAAAACTGAAGAAGAATATACAATGAAAGAACTCAGATCTAGGTTCCCCCTTTGATTAAAGTTGCAGATCTTGAGGTAAGGTTTACTTCTCCACTTGATATCCACTTGATTGGCTTCAAAATGATCTTCAAATGCTTGGAGCTTGATGAAGAATTGTTGGATGAAGTACTGTTCACGCAGTGTTTGCAACAGCCTTCTTTCTCCCTCGATAGCCTTCCTTTGATCTCCTTGGATGATTAGGGTTGCTTGACCCAAAAATGTGTTTTTCTAACACTTGGTATGGTCAATGGACATGCCAAGACATAGATCCATGTTTCCTTGTAGATGGCTTTAGGACTCAAAAGTCAAAAAGAGATGGCTGCCCACGTTATGGAAATGCAAAGTCAACAATTACTACTTTGAGGGGATCGGTCGACCGAAGTACAATGGTCGGTCGACCGATCGCTGGGCGAAACAGGACAGTTCAATTTTGGGAGAATCGGTCGACCGATCTTGGGCCATCAGTCGACCGAACTCTATAACTCTACAGAGTTCCTGAATTCTGAGTAAATTGGTCGACCGACAAAGTGCGTTTGGTCGACAGAAATCTGAAGAACCTACAAAATAGATTTGTTAGCCCAATAAAAGATATCCAAAACTCATTTTGCATTCATTGGACTTATCAAGAGCATTTTTGAAGTTTTGAGCCAATGAGCATTTCCCATGACGGAAATGGGCCTTTTTTTCATCCTTATGTTTCGCTCTTGTAAGTATGCACGACACGAGATGGAAAACACATCCGGGGTTTTGTTATCATCAAAATCACTGGGAGAAACTCAACAATCTCTATCTTTTTGATGATGACAAAACTCTATAACATTAATTGCATTGGCGTGCCGTTAAAACCAAGTTGAATCTTGAAATCAACGCATTACATCCTTGCAAGCTCCAACATGGTTCTTGTACATGCCGCAGTTTACACTCATGCATAGTGAAGGATTTCAGACGGGCGGACCGGTCTTTCATCCAACACCATTTGATATACATAGAACCAATTGGGGAATGATCAAAACAACCAACAAAGCAATCAATTTACAATGAACCATCTATCAAGCCAAACCAAATCAATCCATTCATTCATATTTGCCAGATTCACATGAAAGGAAATGAAAGTGAAGAAACCAATATTTATGTCCAATACCAAGTGCATTCCATTCATTCCATGTTCATTACATGTTACATTGACACTAACTGACACAGGGTGACTCCTTGACACATGGACAATGCAAATGACACAAATGCAAATGACAAACACGCATAGAAACATTTGGAAACACATGCATAGTCTATATAAACCTATACTAACTACTTCTCCCCCTTTGGTATCATCAAAAAAGGGGATGGGATACAAGAAAAATAGACCAAAAAGGATTCAAAGACCCAAGTACAATCACTGAGGAGGTGGAGGGCCTTGGACAGGCGGAGGTAGATGGTGGATAATGGAGTTAAGGATATCATCATGGGCGATCAAGTGGTGCTGGATGCCAACGAGAGAGCAGTTGGTGGTTTGAAAAGCTTGGCGAGAGTTCGCATGACTAGTTGTCAGATTTGCCATGTTCTGAGTTAGGGTATCCAAGGTGTGGGAGAAGGAGGTCATCTGGCTTGACATAGATTCAAGCATGGTACCAAAAGTGGAAAAAGAGGTCTTAATGGTACTCCCTCTCTCCTCCCTCTCTACCGACCTGCAAATAAAGATATTGACACACCAAGATGATTTGTAGAAACATGAGAAAACACACATAAACAAATACCACACAAAAATACTTACCTCTTGGTTCTCAAAGGGCCCTCTTCTCCTCCCTCTCTACCGACCTCTCGTTCTCAAAGACGCCTCGCCACATCCCTGAATTGTTGGACATGGCAGACAGAAGAGATGCAACCATGAAGCTCCACTTGTTTTCCCCTATTTTCATGAAAATAATTTTAAATTAATGAACATGCCTCGTCAACGGGACGCGTTCACATTAACGTGTCCCAATTCTAGATAGGTTCTTTTCAATTGTTCCTATAAATAGAGGACCACCTCCCACGAAACAAGGGCTTCAAAAACCTTGAAGGAGGAGAGCAGATTCGGCCAAATTGGCTTCCAAGCCTGTGAGTTCCTAAGGGAAGGTCCTACCGGATTTTTGAGTGCTCACACACACAAGAGAAGGTCGTTCCGTCCCACCGTCCATCCACGCCACCTTCACGTTGTCAAAACTCTCCACGAAGCCTGCCATCGGCATCCCAAAGGGTTGCCTACCGCCTTGGGAAGATGACTCCCCGTGATGGAATTGCTGTGGCATCTCCAGATCTGTGTGTTGTGGAGGAGGAGGAGGCTGCTCCTCTGCCTGAACTAGAGGTGGGGCTTGCCCTTGAGCTTCCTGCTATCCTTGCTCTTGTTCCTCATCATTTTTGGATTCTTCTCCATAAACGCTCACATCTCTATGTATCTCTCCATCAGGACCCCAATAATATCCAAAAGAGGTGAATAGCTTGTGTCAGTTGTAAACATCATCTTGTCGCACTTGAATGGACACTTCATCGGCCAAGCTGAACCTACCATAAATGAATACTCCAATTAATTGACATGCATGAGGCAAAGATCTCCATCGTTGTGTACGGCATGACCCATCTAAATCCATCATAAGGCGACCCATGTTTATAGTCACTCCATTCATCACATAATAAAATAAAAACTTGTGCACTTCAGTCACTTCATTTTGACTTCCACCCTTGGGATAAATGAGGGTGGTGAGCAAAATAATTTGCATTCTATGTGATCAGGTTGCTAACTCCATGCACATACTCATTGAAGGTCATGAGGATGAAAGTTTCCTCAACGTGACCATGACCATAGACCATATCTTCGCCCCTAGCAGAAACTCGTAGGGCACTCTAAAATAAATCAGGATTGACGGCAATCTCAACTCCTTTGACAACTGTGTATAGATGCACATTTCTTATGGTTAAGTTTCCATAGAACTGTTGAACAAGTCTTGGATAATATATGGTATACCTTGTTACAAAATTAATCCAACCATCTTGAACCTCAAAAATAGTACCTAAATATGGAAGGATGTCATTTCGATCACCAAAATCGACCAGACGGGGGTCGAGTATAGGCCGTGGGTGCATCGACGGTGCACACACAGGTGCGGGTTCCTGCTGTGGTAGAGGAACCGGGTCCTCACCTCTCCTAACATTGGACTCCCCCCTGGTAGATCTCCGAGGGTCTCGGAAAAAGCATTGTCTAGGAGCCATCTAGACCCAAAAACTACGTTGGAAACACGTAGAAGCCCTTGGGAGTAGATAGAGACTAGAGGACACACCAAAGATGGTGGAAGAATCTTCTCCACAAGCTGAAACCCTAAGATGAAGCTTCAAAGCTACACAAACCGCTGCACAAAATCTATGTCGGAATACACTGATGTTGTGCATGAGTGGTTCATGCATACTTGTATAGCTCATGCATTGCCTTGATTTGTTTTGATGATGGCTAAGCTAAACTATAAGTTGGTTTTGATAATGTCAAGCAAAGGTTGATAGCGTGAAGATGCTGCTAAGAAGCAAGACAAGGTCAATACAGATTGAGCTTGATGAAGTTTTACAAAGAAGTCTACTTGTCTAGTGAAGGAGTCGACTTAGATAGGAAATAAACGCAGTCAACGTAGTCAGTCAATGTAGTCAACTCAATCAAGCCAAGCCCTTTGTCCAGTTCCAACTCAACCCCAGTCAGTGAGGTGACAAATGGTTTACAAGGTTGACAAAAAGAGTGATATTGGTGTCAAAAAGCTCAGCTCGATGTAGAATGGCTAAAGGAGAAGGTATCGTGTCGATGGAGTCGACGTAGGAGGCAGTAATGTCGACGCAAGAGCCAAATCACCCGTTAGAAGAAGCATATATGGCGACGGAATAGTGGTGACAAATAGATTGGTAGTTCTGACAAATGAGCAGTAAGGGTGAATAATAGGTTGTCAAGGCTGAAATATAAGCGATAGCACTGAAAGCTTTGAAAAGTGTTGAAGCAGCGTCAACGCAGCGATCAATGGCATTGACGCAACCAAGGTGCCAACTTACAAAGATGATAGAAGAAGAAGTGGCGACGACTTAAATAGATTAACGGTGACAAATAGGTCTATATGGCTGACAAATGTTCAGTAAGGCTGAAAAATAGCCTGGTAAGGCTATAAAATGGGCAACAGAGCCAAAGGCTTGAACGTGAAGAAGCAGAGTCGACGCAGTCCTCCAATTGCATTGACACAGCAAAAGCCTGCAAGGCAGAAAAAGCTAAGGGGATAGGTCATGGAGGTTACTAGTGAAAAATGGATGAGTAGCAGTGACAAATGAGTATTAAGGCAGAAATATATACTGCCAAGGGTGAAAAATAGGCGACAGCACGATAAGTGTGAAAAAGGTGCCTAAGGAAAAGAAGGTGACAGCTCTTTGAGAACAAGGGTGACAAATGACTCTGTAAGGAAGACAAATGTTGGATAAGGGTGAAAAATACCCGGTAAGGCAGAAAAGTAGATTGGCAAGATAGAAAAATAGCCTAGCTCATGTGAGTCACTTATGTGATCATGTGTTTTCGAAGCCAATCAGTTGGCACGTGATCCAAGGTCCTTCTAGAAGAAGAACTTTATGTTCTGAAAAATGGACCAATGGCTGAATTTCCGAAAGGATAAGATTATTTCAAAAAATGGTTTTTCCGTTCTATATATACAAGCCTTCTTCCTTCGAAGCAAGTGGGGCTGCCATGAGAAGAGTAAGCTGCAAGCAAGGGCAGAGAGAGTCTGTGAGAAGGAGAAGAAGAAAGAGAAGAGAGAAGAGTGAGCAGAAGATCTGAGAAAGAGTATGTGAGAAGATGAAGAGGAAGAAGAAAGAGAAGAGATATTGTGAGCTCATTTCAGTTGTTGGCAGATCCCGTTTATGAGAAGAAATTGAGTGTAGCCTGGAGCGATTGAAGATCTGTTGAAGATATTGACGCGTGGATCAAATCCAGAGTCATTGCGCTCTTCGGAGCTATATTTTTCTTTGTTTTCATTTCTATTTCAGTTGGTTATTTTTCTTTTCCTTTGGTTACCTTTGTTGGCCCAGAGAGATGACGGACAAGAAGGGGGGTTGAATTGTCCACTTACCGAGATGGCGGATTTTAAAAACTTTCTTAACTAAACACAATGGAATTAAAATAAACTACATTGATTAACTAATACTCAAGTGAGATTAAAGATATTCTCTCAAGCTTTCCGATCTCACTCGAATAGTTAAAGCAACTATCAAGAGAGTTACGCGCAACACAGATAACGGAGGTAGCAGTGTGTGACAGTGTAGTGAATTAAAACCTATATAATGTACCTATGAACGGAGATAGAAGAAATGACAATCACACAGGCAATCACACAAGACACAAGGATTTTAAGGTGGTTCGGGACCATGACGGGCTCCCTACGTCCACCCCTCACCCAACCGGGTGAGGCTTTACTACACGCTACCGAAGTAGCAACACGGGGATGATCCCCAACCACACACACGCTGCTTCCGCAGCAATACACACACGAGGCCTTGCCTCAACACGCTGCCACTGCAGCACACACACACACGTTCAGGGAATGTACCCCGGACACAACAACCACACGGAGACACAGCTCCGTACACACACACAAATATTCTGAGTTTAAGAAAATTAAAGGATATACAATATATGCCCGCAGCAGTATGTAGATGAAAATCTACTATGAAACATTCATAGAAATATGCATAAAGAGGATGTAGAAATATCTCCTTTGTTCTCCAATAGAGATAAGAAGATCTTTCTTGTAGCCTAGGTTGGAGAAGCTTTTATCCGCAGCTGGTTGGAGTAGTTGGTCATCCTCCTTGAGGATCCAAGGTTGTTCGTTCAAGTCCTAGCTCCAATCAAGCCAGCACACATCAAGTAAGATGAAACATTATGCTCCGAAGGTATATCTTGGTTAAATGGGGCATGACAACAACTGAAAACAAAATCATATATATATATGTATTCCCCTTTAATGTCCTACAACTCCTTTTCTTTCTTCTTCTACACTACAAGAACAGATAGAACAATAAGCCCAAACGTTAAACTTATCTTTAAACAAGAGTATAGAGATGAATGATTTAGATATCCCCTAAATCGTTACACAACCCAGAAATGGAGTAGAAAAATGCTTTAGAGCGATAAGATCATAAGAGAAGAAATAAGCCCCCTTATAGAGATGTGCCCAACCAAGCAACGATGGAGAGAGAAGCGGCGGCTCCCTTCTGGCATCGAGCTTGGAGTCCTGAGATGCGTTCCTTGGCGGCGTGGATCACCTTCTCTGGTAGAACAAGCATATTTTCCTCGTCATTCTCCTTCACCTGCAGTAGATAGGAAGCTATTAGCGCAAGGGTATTCTTCATCTGATGGAAATCGTAACATACATATAGGGCATCGAATGGGTGAATAAAAGACCACAAAGCCCATGTTAAAACCCTCTCAAATGCACTCCCAATGGTACGGTATAACCCTAAGGACATTAGGGTAATATACCATGGCCATCGGATCTTGAAACCCACAGTTCGAAACCAAATCGGCAAACCCGATCCGGACGTAGCAGACAAAGTGTCGACCTCTAGGGTCGACACTCGTCTCAACGAGTTCTGCCAGAACATATATAAAAACAAAACCGAGATACGAGTGTCTACCTATGGGGTCGACACTTTTTATCGAGAGTTCTAGCCTGTGGAGAGACACAACGTTCGTGGTCAAAAGTGTCGACTCTTGAGGTCGACACTTTTTCACGAACATTCTGTTTTCACAAAATTGAGCAAACTTACCTGAAAGTGTCGACCTTCAGGGTCGACACTTTTTCACGAGAGTTCTGCCTTAGCAAAACAGTAGACACCTGGTGAAAGTGTCGACCCCTGGGGTCGACACAATCTGCCAACGTCCTATATTTCAACGCAAGGATAAGACTCCACAAATAAGTGTCGACCCCTGAGGTCGACACTTTTACTGACAGCAGAAAAGTTCATTAAAACACATTGAAATATCACACTACAACCATTCAAAGTTCAAGTAACAAATACTTGAGCACATATGACATGGATACCCATACACAAGTCTAATTTAAACACAAATTCAATCCATTCACATTGAAGTTCAAATATCCATGTGTTCTTACCATTCCCTTGATCATTTGGGTGAAAAGCTCCAACTATACATGTATTTTCCAGATTTGAACTATTGCTTTTCATCCACTTTAAAATCAACCTACAGGTGTGTCCTTACCACCATTACCATGATTTGAAGATTAATTCCATCTAGAACCTGCACATGTACAAATTCTCACTAATCTCAATCTCAAGGTTAGCAATTTGAATTCTCAAATCAACCCATATCATATAAACCACTCAATGCATCCTTTCAGTCTCAAGCAAGGCAAGTGTCCTTCTCAAACACTAAACTCATTAATGATTGAATCAAACTTAAGTGAAAGTATATATGAATTTCAGGTCAAAAAGCATATAGTCTCACATGCATAAGAGAAGCTTCAAGCATGGCCACACAATAGGTTCCATGACCAATCCAAGACAATCAAATTCAGCATGAGGACTTCCAAGTTCAGTTCAAGACAATTAAGTTCAGTCATAGTCAACAACCACATTCAAGGTTCTCAAAATCATCATGTCCAAGAAAACAAGGGTCAGAGTTCAGCTCAACTAAATTCATATCCAGAATAAGGAAAATTCAATTAAAACAAATTACAGTCCATTCAAGCATCAAATTCCATGGAATCAAAAGTAATGTGGGAAATTTGTTCCTGCACTTTCCAGGAGTATAAATCCATGAGAATCTTCAGGAGATGCAAGGACATCAAGGATATATATAGATGAGGCTCAAATAGCCAGGGGTCGACCCATGGGGTCGACCCATCACAAGAGGAATGAAAAACTGCTTTAAACAGTCCAAAGCATATTGAAATCATATTAAGCACATTCCAGATCAACTCACTCAAATCTTTATGCAAGCTGAGATCAGTTCATAAACATGAGTTATAAATGAAGTTCAGGGCAAACATAAGGATATATCCATGAAGTAGCATTGTATTTGAACCACCTGCAAAGCAAGATTTCATCGTGTTAGCTTGTTTATCATGAAAATGCCATTAAGCATAAAACACACAATATATTAGAATCATCAAAACTATTGTCAAAGACAACGAGGGGGCGCATAGAACCCAACAATCTCCCCCTTTTTGATGATGACAATATATTATGGCAACTCATATTTCTCTCCCCCTTTGGCATTATCAAAAGGATGGGGGACTCAGGAGTAACTATTAAGTTTTCAAAAATGAGTGAGACAAGAGCGCACGAACCCAACAATTAACCTCCCATGAAGGGAAGGTGTGGAGACCAAAACCAAACAGGAATTTGAAATTTTATGTGCAATTAGTAGATTTGTGAAATAAGTGCAAATGCTCAATTTTTGTAAATTTTTGTTATATGTATGACTAAATATATATGAGTAGTATAAAGAAACTATATGCAAAGATGAAACCTAAGTATGCACAAAATGTGTAGTGCTAAAAAGCACGTTATTTTCCCAGAATGTCAAGTACCAAAAACCAACTAACAATGGGTTATTTAACGTGATATCTACACGTATAACCTTTGGATGCATGTAAATGAAATGAATCATGATATGAATAGACAGATCAAGCAATCAGGCACTCAAGTATGCATAGTTAAGTATAGACTCATGCAAGTCCCTTCGGGACGGGTGTAAGGATAATGCAATTGATCGTTGAACATGAAGTGCATGAATAATACTAAGAAGGTCGTGCTTACATAAATAAAATACTACATTAACCATGAAAGATGACTGATTCATAAGCGACATTCAAACAATCAAACTCAAGGTGCATATGTGATGATTGAGCAATGAAGTTCAAGTCAATATGGAAAATCAGATTTTCTAAAGAACACTAAAAAGAACTTCTCATACATACACTTTCATACACAATGCTCGAATATTGGTAGCTACGTATGACCCCAATTTTTAATTACTAAAAATGATGTGACTAACCTTTTAACACGAGTCATGTCTTTTATTTCAGGGGCAATTCCCGGTTACTCAGTTTCGTCACTTTTTATGATGTGGATGAGACACTTTTCGACGCGAGTTGTACCCTTTGTCTCAGGGGCACTTCCCGGCTACTCGGTGGCAAATCACACTTATTTTTATATGGATTAGTTTTTCCTTTAGACGCGAGTTTACTCCTTTATTTCAAGGGGGATTCCCGGCTACTCGGATCCACTTCCACTTATACAACTTTTTGAAGGGGTGAACAGCTCTTTCCTCACGAGACATGTGATTTACATGTAGAGAATCAATAGTCCTCAAAAGTGTAGAGTAGAAAATAGTAATCCTTATTATATTGAATCATTATCTCAAAAAGGTGCATTTTGTGTGGGTGGTTGTATTGAATGTAAAAGATGAATTAGTCTCAACACAGTAATGTCTCCCCCTAAATGTATGCATGGTTATAAAAAAAAAAAAATCTCCCCCTTAATATATGCCAGGTAACAAATATGACTAAATCAATACAATTTCATTTAGCAAGGGATGAGTCATAGAAGGAGTCAAAAAGTGGTTGTATGTTATATACATTTAAAGAAGCACTGAACTGACATTTTCAAGCAAGTTGATTACCGGTACTTGGCAGAGTATTTAGGTCCGAAGACCACACTCACACATGATGAAAGCTTCCAGGTGGACTTGATCCACCTTTCCACTAACACTATTTGATATACCGGTAAATCATGGCATTTATGCACACGAGTATGAAGTATATGCTAGTGTATGCATATAACTTGAAAAGATGATTGAAAAATTATTCCTATTCACAAGTATGCAAGTGTGTGTATGATATGTGCGAATTGTGTCATGCAACTAAGTGTGTTGTTATTTGGAAAAGGTAAGCAAGAGTATGAAAGACTCTATGCACAGTGAAAAGCGTTTAAGATCACATTTATTCACAAGATGTGAAGAGTGAAGAGTGTTCAACTCCTCTAAACATGAAGCTCACAAGATCTCATGATTTCAAAATTTGCCTTAATCAATAAATCAGGAATGGAACAATTTGAATTCAATCATTCTTCATCAAGGCTCAAATTTTACCTTCCCATATTTTTTAAAAAGAACCTTACCAAAGTAAGTTCTCAAAATCAAACCATTTTCTTTCTGACTAGTAAAGTTAACAAAAGATAGTGTAAAATTCAAATGATACTCAGATTTAATTTTATTTACAATCATGCAAACTAACAGGCATGGACTGTCAATTTGATAGAATATTTGCAATTAGACGCTCTATGTTTTTCTCAGAATTCAACCTCTCACCTGAGTTGAATAATCCAAAAGTAAAGAGTATACCAAAATCTTTACCAGATCAGCTCATCTTTTCTTTTGCCTTGAATGACCTTCATTTATCAATAAATTCTTCCTCCTCAAGGCACCCCTACAAAACAAATTTCTCATTTTGGAGATTTGGGTACCCAAGCTATCTTGGGTCCCGAGGGGTTAGTTTTAGCAAGAACAAAAGTTTTTTTTTCATTTTTTCGTTCATACCATTCATCATCGGCCCTCATCATGGAACAATTATCCATTGAGTGTCCATTCAGGCCACAGTAAAAGTAATGAGAAGATTTTCTTTTCATGGACCAATTTTCATCATTTTTTATTAATGAACAATTATCCATGATGTGTCCAAGCTCACCACAATAATGACATGAGAAATTCTTTTTGAGAAACCATTCATCATCATTTTTCTTTGTGAAACAATTTTCAAACACATGACCATATAATCCATAATAATAGCAATGAACATTGAAGTTTTTCTTCATTGATTTTTCAATATTGTTAGACTTATCAACAATTTTCAATTGTGACTTCAATGCTTCATTATCATCAAATTCCATCAAGGAACAATCCTACATGTCATGACCAAAATTTCCACAGTAATAACATGAAATATTTCTTCCTTTTCTTGATGCATGATTATATTTGACAACTAGGGGTTTTGCATGCACATAAGAACAGTCAACATCCTTTTTCTGGTTTTCATTTTGCTTATCACATAATGACAAGGATTCATTCAAATTCTTGATCACATCTTCCAATGATGTGATATGCAAGTTAGATTCAACAATTTCTTTTTCACACAATGCAAGCTTCTCATTTAACAGAGAATTGATAGTTTTAGAGCTTGCAATTTCTAGTTCCAAAACAGGAAGATTTTCAGAATTGTCAACAACATGTTTTCCTTTTTCAAACATATGGAGTTCATCAACCAATAAACTATTTTGTTCTTTCAATTTCTGAATCTCTCCAGCAAGTTTTTCAAGTGAATTTTTAGTCGTGGAGGTATGTTCAAGTTCATTCTTTTGAAAACTCACACGTTCATCAACCAATTTATTCATGGTTTTATTACATTCAAATTTGTCATTCACGCTTTTAAAGCTTTCAATTTCATGTCTTAGCTCCATTAACCATTCAGATTTATCAATAGACATGCATTTTTCTTTTTCAAGGACAAGCAATTTTTCAGACATTGCACCATTCAATTCTTTCAGATTTTCATTATCTTTTTCCATATGTTGAAGTTCTGAAATTTTATTCAACAAGAAGTTGTTTTCAGATCTAAGGTTTGCAATCATTTCTTTTTGTTCTTCTTCAACAAGCATTTGGGACTCAACTAGCCTTTCAAGCTCAATGCATTTGCCACACGAAGAATAGTCATGTTTCTTTTTCATTTTTCTGTTTTCAAATTTTAATGATTTGTATCTATCAAACAGTTCATCATAAGCATTCACTAGCTCATCATAGCTCAATTCATCCCCTTCCTCAGAATCGGAGTTAGAATTTACCTTGGAGGTTTCCTCGCTTTGGCACTCATTTTCTTTGTTTGCCATGAGGCAATCACTCATCCAGCTTTCTTCTTGGGCTTCACTCAGCCCATCCCAAATCTCTTTGGCAGACCTGCAGTTGGAAACAAATGCATATTTGTTAACATTTACTGCTGCCTTAAGAGCATTCAAAGCAAACAAATTATC